>OU898284.1:47850568-48450568 GCA_918026665.1 Diabrotica balteata
CTCAATTATTTTCAGCAGTTGCATCCAGTGCTGGAGTGGAGAGGCTATTTTCTTCATATGGTCTAGTTCACTCGAAATTGAGGAATAGGTTAGAAAGTGACAAAGCTGCTAAGCTAGTAACAATATTTCAACATTTAAATAAAAATGTTTAAGGTTACATTATTAACCGTAAAAGCTCTATATTTATAGTTTTTATTTTTTTAAGGAACATTCATTGTTATTTTTATTTTTTGTATCACATATCAGTTGCAGGATGTAGGACTGTGTAATAGATGCTGTTGTAATTCAATAATTATTTACTTAATTACTTAATTTTCTTTTAACTTTATTAGGAGTATTGGTTTAGTTAATGTTAACACTGTCTAACAGTACTAGTATGCTTGCTACCTGAACATAAATAAAGTTTAGTCAGTTACTTTTTTTGAGTTTTACTTTTTACTTCGCATTAATATTGTTATTGCACCTACTTACTCTATAATCTATGTTTGCAATTTTGCAAATTAGCAAACACAAATGTCTTATGACACTTAATAAACAAACTAATAATAAACAATAACGAAAAAAAACTATGTTTTAAAACGCAACTGTTTTTTTTTCGGTGTTTTTAAACATGTTTTACAACGTTGTTTTAAAAAGCTTGTTTTAAAACAGCCCAACCCTTTTCATAACCATGTATTTTTCAATAACGGGAATATTCAGATAAAAACTGATAAATAATGGTCGTTAGATTTTGCAGTACACAAATACATAAAACATATTTAGAACATTGTTTATTTTATCAATCAAAGCAAACATAATTCTATACAAAGATGGAAAACGACTTTAATATACTAATACAAAATATAAAGGTATACTACACTAGAAAAAAAAAAGATGTTAAGCTTTTTTAAATTATGAGTCAATTTTTGTTTGTTTTACATTTTTTAGATTTGAATTAAGAAACTCAGCTTCACATTTAAGTAAAATTTGTGACACATCCGTAAAAATTTTAGCGTTATTAATGCACAATAAATAATTTTCTACGCCTCTAAATTTAGCACACACTTCGCTCATATTAGAGAAAGTAGATTTTGGAGTTTCACATTCGTTCAAATTACTATTGCCAGAATTATCTTGTTCTTCATTATTGCGCAGTTCTTCAACAATGTCCGGAATACTGAAGTTAGGGCTCTCTTAGGTATATCACTGTCAATGGAGGCAAATTCATCCAAATTTAAACTTCGTTAGGAACAGCAGGACGATCTTCTGGTCAGGAGTATATTGTCCTGTTCATCAAAGTGTGGATCTTCATGGATAACATCATAGAAGTTGGCTTTGGAAAAACATTTAACTGTAGCAGGATACACTTTTTTTCCAAGCAGCTGTAATCCATATAAGTGCATTGGATCAATTTATGTTTTTTTCGCAATTCTCTAAATTATATCAAATGCCAAAAAACGCTAGAAGTCTTTTAATGACAAAAATTTCGGTAAATCAATTTGAAATTCTGAATTATTCCTTCATCTAAGTGCTGGCAATGTGAAGTAGTATTTATTAGGTGTCACGAAGACTATTTTAACATTTTTTATTAAACTTTAGAATGTGACGGAATTATCCAGGTAAAGAAGCACTTTTCTTTTTTGTTGGTTTTTTCATTTTATTGCAAATTTATGCAGCCCTCTTGTCATAATTTCTGCCGCCATTCAAGCCTTTTTGACAGAATCCCATTCTAAGGGTATTTTGTCAATATAACTACCCTTAAAAAATCGGGGATTTTTTATTTATTCTATTAATGGCTCTTCTTTCGAACCTGTAGACTCATCGCAAATTGATTTAAACGTCATATTATGACGTTTTCAGAAACTTTCCAACTATCCATTTCATTTTGCAAAATTTTTCATCTTCAAACTGCTTGCTGCTTTGAGTCATTTTTCGTATAAGTACTTATTCTGGCTACATTATTAAACAGGATTAAAAGTGACACTTAACAACCTTAAATATTGTTGACGAGGATTGCCAAGTACAAAATTCCAATAGACTCTAATAATGACATATAAAGTATAAATTAAAAATGTTACTGAATTGGCATCAGAAGGAGCTTGTCTGGGCCAGGTGTCTCGAAAGAAATATCAGTTTCTTTGCAAAAGTTTTTCCGGGGGAATATTGGTATATCAGCGTTTCCTTTGTTTCTCAAGAAATAAAAGAGTTGGAAAACTCACTCCCTACTTTTAGCATTATTCTTGTCATACACACGTGACAGTTCATCAAATTTTGGCTACTAACGAATGCAGAGCCATTGTATAACGACGCATTCTAACGATTAAGATCTTTTCCTGTATGTACTTTTAAATGGTGTTTCAAATGACTACTCTGAGAAAACTGCTTAAAACAAACCTCGCAGTTGTAAGGTTTTTCTCCAGTGTGCACTCTCAAATGTATTTGCAAATTATCTGCTCTACTAAATTGTTTAGAACAGATCTCACAACTGTGAATTTTTTCTCCGGTGTGCATTCGCAAATGTGTTTTCAAATCACTAGAAGTACAAAAGTGTTTTAAGCAAATTTCACACTTGTATAGTTTTTCTCCAGTGTGAACTCCCAAATGTTTTTTCAAACTATATGCTTCACTAAACTGTTTAAAACAAATTTCACACTTGTGATGTTTTTCTCCAGTGTGCACTCTTAAAAAATGTTTTTTTAAAGTACCTGCCACACTAAACTGCGTAAAACAAATTTCACACTTGTATGGTTTTTCTGCAGTGTGAACTCTCAAATGTAATTTCAAACTATATGCTCTACTAAATTGTTTAAAACAAATTTCACACTTGTATGGTTTTTCTCCTGTGTGCACTCTCAAATGTGTTTTCAAACTACCTGCCTCACTAAACTGTTTTAAACAAATATCACACTGATAAAGCTTTTTTCCAGTGTGCGTTGTCAAATGTCTTTTCAAACAACTTTTAGTAAGAAAGTGTTTTAAGCAAGTTTCACACTTGTATGGTTTTTCTCCAGTGTGAAATCCCAAATGTTTTTTCAAACTATATGCTTCACTAAACTGTTTAAAACAAATTTCACACTTGTATGGTTTTTCTGCAGTGTGAACTCTCAAATGTAATTTCAAACTATATGCTCTACTAAACTGTTTAAAACAAATTTCACACTTGTATGGTTTTTCTCCTGTGTGCACTCTCAAATGTGTTTTCAAACTACCTGCCTCACTAAACTGTTTTAAACAAATATCACACTGATAAAGCTTTTTTCCAGTGTGCGTTGTCAAATGTCTTTTCAAACAACTTTTAGTAAGAAAGTGTTTTAAGCAAGTTTCACACTTGTATGGTTTTTCTCCAGTGTGAACTCCCAAATGTTTTTTCAAACTATATGCTTCACTAAACTGTTTAAAACAAATTTCACACTTGTATGGTTTTTCTGCAGTGTGAACTCTCAAATGTAATTTCAAACTATATGCTCTACTAAACTGTTTAAAACAAATTTCACACTTGTATGGTTTTTCTCCTGTGTGCACTCTCAAATGTGTTTTCAAACTACCTGCCTCACTAAACTGTTTTAAACAAATATCACACTGATAAAGCTTTTTTCCAGTGTGCGTTGTCAAATGTCTTTTCAAACAACTTTTAGTAAGAAAGTGTTTTAAGCAAGTTTCACACTTGTATGGTTTTTCTCCAGTGTGAACTCCCAAATGTTTTTTCAAACTATATGCTTCACTAAACTGTTTAAAACAAATTTCACACTTGTGATGTTTTTCTCCAGTGTGCACTCTTAAAAAATGCTTTTTTAAATTACTTGCCACACTAAACTGCTTAAAACAAATTTCACACTTGTATGGTTTTTCTCCAGTGTGCACTCTCAAATGTGTTTTCAAATGATGTGCCTCACTAAACTGTTTTAAACAAATATCACACTGATAAAGCTTTTTTCCAGTGTGCGTTGTCAAATGTCTTTTCAAACAAATTTCACACTTATAACGTTTTTCTTCGGCATGTACCATCAAATGTCGATTTAAGTTTTGTTGAGAACATTGCTCGAAACAAATTTCATATTTGTTAGGTCTTTGTCCACTCTCAACTGCCATATTTGTATTTAATATTTTTCCTTCGGCGTATTGACCTGTATATTTTTCTTTAGGTGTTGAATGCATCGTTTGCATAATTTTCATTTTATTTTCCTCGTGGTGACAACCTAAAATACAAACCAACTATAAACATTTTCGTAGAACGAAAAAATTATTGCAAAAATAAAGGAATATAATAAAGTAAAATTCTAGCCCAAGTTGACCTTTTTAAGTTTATTTCTACATTGGATTTGGATCTTATTGCTTACAGCTTCATGCCAGTTGGCAACCTTAATTGCTACTACGGTTTTGCTCTTATGTTAAAAAGCCACTATTACTGTATACTACTAGGCCATTAATTACTTTGCTGTTATGAGTTTTTAGTAATTATGTAATGAAGGAATTGTATTTTTGTAACCGTTTCAAAAGTTTTAGAAAATTCATTATAATTTCGAGAGACTAAATTTTAGATTAATTTTGGATTTTGAAATTAATTTTTTTTTAATAAAAATGCTCACGCACCTATCTGCCGACTACTTTTCATTACCTCAAGGACTTTACCGTAATTCCTAATATATCCGTTAGATGAGAGCGTTCGTTAACTTGTCACTCGTCTCGATTCCCAGCGAAAATATATAGCATCTTTTTTTATCTCGTAGAACGCCAAATCGTTAAGATGTGATTATGTTTATTTGGTCTTCTATAGAGGTAAGCCGAAAAAATCCTTTTCTTTTCTATATTTTCAGATAAATATTTATTTTCGCCTTATCGGTAAGGCTAGAGAACATATTGTTAAAATATTTTTATTTGACCCGAAGTAATATAAGTATGGATTCGGACATGGTATTCTAAACTCAGCCCAATATTTTTTTATGGTATGGTATATTGATCTTAAATAAACTCCTACTCAATGGTTTCATCCAATCAAGTACTTAGAGTGGGTTAGAGTAACAATGGGAAATAGAAGCGCAAGATCGTAGAGGATGGGGGGTGATAGTGGATGAGGCGAAGACTCTCCCCGAGTTGTAAAGCCAGTGAAGAAGAAGAAGACAAGACAGGTCAGATGTGAGGCACATCTGTACAAATGACTTAAAGTGTGAAGGTTCATATATTTCGGCAACACATATTTTGCTCACAATAATATTATTGTTCCTTACAATCACATTGTAAGAAATGCTAAAAAACAAAACAAAATAGGAGAATTTTTTGGGGATGATTTTCATAGAATAAAAATAGCAAAAATGTAACAGTTTAATCTTAAACTAACACAAGAAAAATTTTATATCATGTATTAACCAATTCCTTTAGTCTGCAATATCTTCATCACTGTTGGTCGAGGAAGGAACTTCGTCTACAGCTGATTTCGATGTTGGCAAAGATTTGTACCAACCATGAAATTCTTCTGGAATGTTCCTTTTTCCACTTGTGATTCTTGTTCGCACTTTAATGAACACTTTATTTTCTTTATACATAGCTTTTGTAGCATCTATGAGTTCCATCTGTATTTCTAATTTGTACATTGCCTCCCATAGTTCTGACCTTGATACATACGCCTTTCTCAGGTCCACAAATGCCAAATGTATATCTCTATTTTTTGCTTTTTTCTTTTCCAACAGTTGTTCCAGTATGTATATGGTATACATATGGTTGAAATCGTATTGAATAGGCGATTCCAATAATAACTGAATATAGTCTACAAAAATCTACAAAAATCCAAATTAAGTCTACATAATAATTTATTACTGTATAAATGTATTCTAAAGCCCGTTTGGACCTACGGTATACAGATAAGGGCTACAGCATCTAATTCTCACTTACTGAAACTTCAGCGTTTTCAATCTAAAGTTTTGAGACATATTACCAATGCACCATGGTATGTGCTCAATTATGTTATACATCGAGACCTTCAGATCCAAAATATTAAAGACACCGTTGTCTCACTCAGTGACACTTACAAAAATAGACTACTGAGCTATCCAAATACGCTTGCCCAAGACCTATAGTCGAGTCTAACGATATTTGTATGTTATGAAATTCGAGTAACCGTTGTCCAGGGACGTATCGCGATATTGGTTGTTTCACAGACACAAATTAAATCATAAAATAACAATGTGTAATTTGTATATTATAGTCAAAGAGCAGAAAATCTGATTTTGGAAAAACAAGCAAAACGTTATATTTCTTTGTTTTTTTAAATGTGGTTAAAAGTGAAACGTAAAAAAAATTATCACTCTACACCCTGTGGGAAAAATACTAGGTGATATAACGGCATCTTCTATAGGGCTTTTTAACGCTTCCCATTTGTTTCAGGCATTTGTTATATGGCATACAATTTTAAGATATCTACGTCATACGTCTTTTGTATGTATAGTTATTGGTATATACTATATACCAATAACGTATGACGTAGATATATTACAATTATACGACATAAGTGAATGAAATATATGAAAAGCGTTGAAAATCCCTATTAGCGTTTAATGATGACGTACATAGACGAAACTGTGGAAAAGTATTATACATTTCAGAAAATATTGTTTTAAACAAAATTAGCAATTTATAATAAAAAACTGAGTTGTTTTAACTGAAATAATCATCATGATAGCGTACCTTGTCTAAAATATTTCTCCTGCAGGCGAGGTCTCATCATCGTCACGATCCACTAGATTAATAATAAGTTGTCCACTGTTTGAAAATAATTGTCCTAGTCTTCTGTACTCATTTTTTACTTTCACTACACGGTTTACTGCTTTTTTCCAGTCGGCACTTGAAATCTCTGATAGTTCATATCGAATTAAATCGACCACTTTCGCGTCAAATTTTGGAAAACTATTTTTCCTCTGAATCCGTTTTTTTACTTGTCCCCAAATAGGTTCGATAGGATTGAAAATGCAAAAATAAGGTGGTAACCTCAAAACATGGCCATATTGTATTGCAATAGTGTCCAGTATATATTGTTTCTTACAAGTTTTAGTACGAAGCACTTCAAGTAACTGTTTCTTATTATAGTTGTCTTCAAAATACAAATCATTTTCTGAGAGGAAATCTTTTAGTTCCTGTTTTGAAGACGAATTTTTTGATAAGCCAAGAGTGGTAGCTAGCTAGCATTGTCCATAACTACCACACTGCCAGGTGTTATATTGGGAAGTAGTGTATTTTTAACCACTCTTCGAATATAGTAGAATTCATATTCTGATGACAATCTACAATACATTTTTTTATTTTTTTTCCGCTAAGCATTAACCCATTTGGCACCCAACCATTTGCAGATTCACAGTGCACAATAATCATCCGAGAACCTTTATTCGGATGTACTACTTTCAACTGGCACCCAAGTGAACCATTAGTCCAACCCTTACTAGCTGTATCATGTGTGTCATACCATGTCTCGTCTAAATAATATATAGTCCGCTGTTGTTCTCGATATTCTTGAATTTAAATTTTAAATAATCTAAACGCTAGTGTACTATCCTCTTACTTTCCACCCGTTTATCAACGATTTTGTATTTGAACCCAAGTTTTTTCAGCCGTCTACGTAAGTGGTTTAGGGCAGCTTTTTCCCATCGCAACAAGCTTGGTGTATATAATATCAATTGTTGGTATTACATTTTTTTTTGTATTCCTCCTAAACCAAATTTCTTTTACATTTAGCAGTCACGATATTAATTTTTTTAGGTTTCCCAACATCCGATCTTGTTTTTTCTTTTTAATACCACTTTTCACGATGTCGCGCATGGTAGAATACGGAATTCCTGTTAGAAAGGCCGCTTTTCTTATAATACTGCCTCTACAACTATTTTCAGGATCATTTTGAAGATTTTTGTAAACGTTCATACAAATTCTCTTAGATTGTTCATTCAAACAATCCTTTTCTTTGGAAGTCTTAACACTTTTCTACAGTTACAGTCTCAGTTTCAATGCTTTTTGTATCACTTACACTTAAAAGATTGTTGACTACTAGACTTTCTCTACTACTACTAGGGTTCTCTTGCTCCCATGCACGAAAAACTGTAGGTGATTTTTCCCATGGCCTAAACATTTGCTTTATACACAAATAGACAGTTTCAAAAAAACAAACAAAAAAATACTACAATTCTTATAACTACTCACAACACAACTCAAAATTAAAGCAATGCACATCTATCTATCTATAACAAGCTACAATGCAAAGATACAACTAAACTAAAAATTTGCCAGTCCTTTGGACAAGGCACATGCCTATATTTTTACAACCGGATTACTCATCGTAAATCAATCAGTTTAAAACTTGAAAATTGAGTACAGTTAAAATTGTTAGACGGTTATGTTTAAACGAAATATTAAGAAATATAACTGAAACTTTTTTCTACTTTTAAGGACAAAAAAGCCAGTTCATTAGCGGAACGTAATTCAAAATTATTCTGCACATTATATTTGAAGCATTATTTGGTTAAAAGATTTTAAAGTGTAGAATCTGAGTTTTGCTTTTGTACAATTACTTAAGGACCACCCTGTATACAGGATAATACATAAGTAATTGTACAAAAAGAAACAGCAGATTCTACACTTTAAAATACTACGATTTAAGCCAACTTGCTTTAATAAAATGTTGATATTAAAAAAGATACAGGGTGTGGAAATGTGGAAAGCGGAAATTTAAAATTTTATTTTTTGATATAACTTTCATGTTTGTAAACATTTATGTATAAAAATTTACAGCTGGGTACTGTTGAATATCAGGAATTATAATTTGATGCATACTTTGATATAGCTAATAGAGGGCGGGACATATGCCACATACGTGGCATACATTTGCACTTAACTTTTTTGTTCTTTAAGTTACCGGTATTTTTGAAAAAAATATTACAGATACATTATTTTAACAAAAAAAAGGTATACCTGTTAATAACTTCAAAACTTGACAGTTTTATTACCAAAGCCAGTAATTAATACGAAAGCATTAAGAGTATGCAGTCCAGTAATTAGACCGAAGGTACTTTATCATTTAACTAAAACACACCACAAAGTTTGAATTGAATTCCCGAAACACTTTTTTGTTTCTTCTTTTTAGCAAAAGATTTATCCTATTCACTGTCTGATATTTCACTAGCAGAGTCGTCACTATCTGAATTGTCTATCCGAATAATTAGAGGCCGGACCTCATCTATAACTCGCTCGGTTTGAAAAGACTGAACGATTATGTCTTCCGTATGTCTAATACAATTTTGCCATTGTTCTGCCTTTATTTGTTCTAGCGATTCTTTCCATAAACCAAGAACGCTAGTCATCTTTTGTTTTGGATGCATGTTTATCATAAAAATTTTTGTCTACACCCCAAACTAACTCAATTGCATTATAGTGGCAATGGTAGGGCGGAAGTCGAAGAACTTCATGGCCATATTTAAGAGCCATTTGGTCAGTAACCAAGTTCTTTTGAATTTTGTGCTCTCCACACCTTTGAAGTAAATCGACTTTTAAAAATATGTCATTGTGATAAATTTTCTTTTCTGTCAACCACAACTTTATTTCTTCTTTTGTCCTGCTACTTGAAGGAAATCTCTCTTCTATTCTTGAGTGGTAGGATGCATTATCCAAGACTATTATGGATGATCGCTCCAATTTTTTTAACAAATTTTCTTCAAACCATTCTTCAAAAATATTTGCATCCATATTTCCATGGTAATCACCTTTATTCTTTGGGGACGAAAAAATTAAACTAGCGTCAGGTATAAAACTCTCATCGTTTCCAGCATGAAGTATAATGTAGCGTTTACCATTACCGGAACGACTAGAAAAATAGCATTTCGTGGTGCCATCTTGCCAAGATGATTTTGACATATTTCCTTTAGCGAAAATCCAAGTTTCGTCTAAAAATACAACTTGCCTCGGACTATCAGACATTTTATTGTTCATGTATTTTCTTAGAAAATGCCACCGTTTTGAAACAACATTAGAGAGTTCACACAATACTTGTCTATTATTTGTCTTTTTATATAGAAAACCTAAATGTTTCAACACTCTCCACAAACTTGTTAAACTAATATCACACAGTTCCTTGTCTGTTATTTTTTGCAACACAGCACTAACTGTTACATGTTCTTTTTCTTTATACATATTATATATAATATTTTTAATTGCAAGTTTAATTGACTGATGCAAATCTAAAGTTTTTGGATGTTGACGATTTCTCTTGCTTACTTTATTGATTTCATCCTCACTCATGTTATTAATTCTTCGGAATGTTCTATCTGAGATACCGCAAGCATCGCATGCGCGTTTCTGAACTGCCATAACAGATGTCATTGGACCCATATTATTTTTTTCTAAATTAAAATAACTTTCGAGTTTTAGAACTAAACGCCGTTCTTCTGGTGATAACACTCTACGTTTCGACTGTATTTTATTTTCTTCCAAATTACTCATTTTGTTTTAAAGTACCACTTCACTACACTACTATAAAAAATAGGTACTTATATACAACTACTACACCCTAAAAAGGAGGAGGGTTTAAGGACTAAAAACAATCGAACACAAATTATTTAACAGCCAATGTTAAACTAGCATAAACACTGTATTGATTTTGATTGCAAAAATCGTTCGCATGTTTTAAATAAGGTTTTTGCTGATTATGTATTTTGTTAAATTATTAAAACACAAAAATACAAAACACGACCATCAATTAATTTTTAACGATAAACAAAAGAGAAATATGATGACGTTTGAATTTGATCTACTTTGTCGTTTACAGAAAGATATTTTAAACTTTAAGTAATGTTCGTGAAATCGTTAACATGTGTTCAAATATAACAGGTGTTGGAGAAGCAACAATTTATAGATTCCTAAAAGAAAGAAAAGGAGGAACTGTTTCATCTCCCAAGAAGAGTGGAGGGAGTAAACCCTTGGAAATTGAAGAAATGCATAAAAACATGATAAGACACAGCATCCACTCATTTTTTTTACAAAGAATTTCTAATATTGGACAAAATCCAAACATTAATTAGAGAAAATGAAGAGTTACCAATCATAAGCAACAAGAAATTATGGGGACTGAGAGAGATGGGATTTTGTTGGCAAAACAATAGAAGAAAATCCGTTTTAATTGAAAAAGATTACATTGTATGTTGGAGACGAGATTATTTAAGAACTATTAAAAAGTACCGAGAAGAAGGGAAAACAATTTTTTATTTGGACGAGACTTGGCTAAATGAAGGTCATACTGTACCATATCTATGGGTTGATACAAACGTGAAAAGTTACCATCAGGCATTCATCGAAGGTGTATCTACTGGAATAAACAATATTCCCGTTGGAAAAGGACGCAGATTCATAATAACCCGTATTGGAAACAAATACGGTTTTGTCAATGGAGGATTATTAAGTTTTGCCTCAAAATCAACCAAAGATTACCACGAGGAAATGACTGCTGACGTTTTCGAAGAATATTTTGAGCAAATGTTGGATTTAATTCCAAAAAATTCTGTCATAGTCATGGATAATGCTAGTTACCATTCAAGACTAGCAGAAAAATTGCCAACAACGGCATGGAAAAAAAGAGAGATAATCGAATGGTTGGATAAATACGCAATTGAGTACAAGGAGAATTCGACAAAAAAGGAATTATTACCTATTGTAAGGCAACATAAAGCAGCTTATAAAAAATATATAATTGATGAAATGGCATTAAACCGTGATGTAATTATTTTACGTTAACCCCCATACCACTGTGATCTGAATCCAGTAGAAAATATATGGTCTCAAGTAAAGGGTGAAGTCGGACGCAACAACAAAACTTTTAAATTAGAAGACTTACAACAATTATTAGAACATTCCTTATCAAAAGTAACTCCAGAAAATTGGAAAAATGCTGTTAGTCATGCTCACAAGGAAGAAAATAAAATGTGGAATTTGGATATGACTGATAACATAAAAATTAACAATAACTAACATTGGAATTGAAGATTCCTTAGATTCTGAAGAAAGCAGTAAATCTGAAATGGAATTTGATTAAAATAATATTAATTTTTTTACAAATCTGCCCCAGTTACGGTCACAAATTATTTTATTCATAACCAGTAAAATAAACATCTTACATTTCTTGCAAATTCATTAGTACCTGTTAATATCCAACTCCGACACTGGCAACTTTATTTAGTGATTAGTAATCCTCGAAACTATTGTATTCTATTATGCTTCAACCATTATACCTGGTGGTCATACTCAATTTAAAATTGTTTTCCTATATACTTCTGTAAACTTGTTGACAAATATCTATTTTTCATTGAGTCACCTGGTGATTAACAGTTTAGGAATTTGCATACATAACGTGCTATCAATATGATGGAAATGGACTTTAAAAAAGCTTCACACTTCTAAGGCGTTTATCCAGTGTGTTTCCTCAAATGTGTTTTTAAATAACTTTCAGTACTAAACCTCTTAAAAAACAAATTTCACATTTATATGGATTTTCTCCAATGTGTACTCTCAAATGTCTTTTCAAATGACTTGTAGTGGTGAATTGCTTTAAACAAGTTTCACACTTGTAGGGTCGTTTTCCAATTTGTATTCTTAAATGACTTAACCCTTTAACACTCTCTGGTAGCTATGTATACCACAAGCTATTACGGCTTATTTTATCATCAGAGTTGCAATGAAAAAAATACTTATGGCGGAGTAGATACACTAAATGCTTACTGGGTAGGTATGAATACTGAAATCCGGTATGTGGCTTAGCAACCATGTGCTTTTCACAAAACTGTTATGCAACAGTCTATGTAAATAATCATTAAATTTTATTTTTGTTTTGTGCACACGTATCATTTGGAATAAAATAAGTGGACAAAAATTGAAGGTAAGTGCCAAGTGTATTTTTTTCTTATTTTTAACTAGCAGATAATTCTTTAAAAGCACTGGATTAGTTATTGTAGGAATAAATATGTTGTATAAGAATTCTAACCCCAAAATTCATTATTTTTATTTATCCTGGCATAAAAACAATTTTTATTTCTTAGCTATGAAACTTATGCCAGTTATTAATAAATAATAAATTAATAAAATAATTAATAAATTAATACAATAGTGTGGCAACAAATTTCTATAAAAATCTTGTTTGACATTAGCGCTAGGAAAATATTTTAAATCATATTGAGCATTGTACCAAATAAAAGGTTATTTTTTCACATACTAAACCAAAAAAAATTTGAGACCGTAGTTTACACACAGTACTAAAATTTTTACGGATACATTAAAGCAAAGTTTAGTATTTATTTGCGAGACAATGTTCTATACGACTTTAAATTATTAATTAGGCCTATTTGTCATTAAAATTTTTTCAGTACATTATTTATGTTTTTTTAGATGTCTCAAAACCGATCGCTTACAGAAGCTGAACTCCAGTATATACTGGACCATCTAAGTGATGAAGAGTATTATCTTTCCGAATTTGATGGTGATGAGGATGCGGATGACAATTTCCTTGAGACAAGCTCAATTTCCAGAACTCCGTTACAATCCTCAACTACTAGTATCGACAGCCAACTGTCATGTTCCAGTGCTTCTGTACAGAACTTGAAAAGGGTGCGCCAATGTAATCTTACATAAAAGACAAATCATTCTAGCGGAAACGAAGATTCTGATGATTCAGATCAAGATCATGACTTTTATCCAGATGATGATTTTGGTTTCAAACACAAGTTAGATTATTTCTCCTTCAAGGCTGCTCCTTCAAATCAACTTTTGTATGGTCCAAATAAAACGTCCCTAATCTCCTTTACAAATCATTTAATTTTACTGAGTCTTCAAGCATCAATGTTGACATTAATTCAAGTAAGCCAATCAACTTCTTCAGAGTTTTCTTTAGTGAGAGTATCTGTCAAATAATTTGCAAAGAATCGAACCTCTACGCTACCAAGAAGAATTCGCAACTTTCTATGGACATTTAAGAACTTTGCGCTTTCTTGGAAATACTTATAGTCATGGGGTTCCACAGCCTTCCAACACTAAGGTCATACTGGTACAGGAATGAGAACTTCCATGTTGAATGTGTGGCTTAAGTATTTACATTAAACAGGTTCCTGAAAGTCTTGAGATTGTTGCACCTAAACCATAATGAAAATATGCCCCAACCGAAAAGTAAAGAGTTTGATAGGCTCTACAAACTTAGACCACTCATAAACCATACATCTTAGACCACACATACATCACTAAAACAGTACATGCCAATAAAACCAATAAAAAAAGGCTTTAAAATTTGGTCATTGGCATGTGCTAAACCAGGATACCTTCTAAATTTTCAAATATATAAAGGAAAAGCCACTGAATATGTGAAACAGTCTGATATGTTAGGAGAATGTGTTGTTTTAGAACTTACATCAACATATCAAAATCGTGATTATTGCGTATACTTTGATCATTTTTTCACCACAATACCACTGATGCAGAAACTACTGGAAAAGAAAACTTTTGCTTGTGGCACTATAAGGCAAACAAGAAAATATTTTCCAAAAAAAATATTATGTGTTGATAAAGAGCTTTCCCAAAATCAGGCAGATTCTGTTAGTTCTGAAGAAATATCTGTGTATAAGTGGAAAGATAGAGGCGTAAAATGTGTTAGTGTTGTCAGCAATCTACATAATTTTCAAGAAAAATCTCAGGTTTTGAGAACAAATAAAACCGGCAAAAGATCAAGTACCATGTCCTCAGGCAATAGCCGATTATAACAAATACATGGGTGGAGTAGAACTATTTGATCAATATCATGCTAACTACTCGGTAGCATGAAAATCAAGATGTTGGTGGGTAAAAATATTTTACTACCTTTTAGATGCAGCAGTAGTAAACAGCTGTATTTTATATAAGGAGACTCTAAAAAAATAACCCAAGTGCTAAGCCTATGACTGCATTACAGTTCCGCAGTGAAGAAGCAGATAATTTGATTAGCACTTTTACTATCAGAAAAAAGTCTTGACCTCCATCAAACTCAACTTTGAATGCTGGTTCACACTTACTCATCAAAATGCTGTGCCCTTTGTGCTTCATCTAAAAAGAAACAAATGCGCAGCAATTTGATTTGTCAAGTTTGTAACATTGCTCTACGCAAAGACTGTTTTGCACCCTAACATAGTAGATAGAAAGTTCTTAGATAATAAATTTAAAACATTATTTTATTTAGTTTTTTTATATCTTCAAAATAAAGTTTTTTTTTAATATTTCTAATTTTTTTTACTTGTAGCTATATATACCAGTGCCCAATAAGTATTAGTCGTTTGTTAAAATGCTCACTGGTAGCTATATTTACCATCCTTTCCAGCTCTTGACAAAGTAATATTTTTTTATACATTTTTGTCTTTTTAAAGATGCATAATTAATTACTTTTACTATTCAAAAGTATATTTTTACAAAAAAAAATTCTGCCCCTTAAGTAAAGGGTTAAAGTAACAAACTGCTTCAAACAAGTTTCACACTTGTGAAGTTCTTCTCCACTATGTATTCCCAAAATGTACTCTGTAACCTAAGGTAATAATGCACTTCTTCAACTTAGCATTTTATTGTAATAATTAATATTATTTACTTACTTTCTTCATTTGTTGTTTGCGTTTCTTCAAATGGTGTAAATTTATGTTCATCTTGTTCTACTTCAGCTTTTACTGAGAACACATTTGAGTCTAAATAATCAAACGCGTCGTATGCACTTTCAGTCTTAAGTTCTTCCTCAATTTCAATTTTGAAGCCATCCAAAGGGCCATCAGACGTCTCATTATCTGTTTCTGTTTTACAAGTTTTCTCAGTAGCTTCTTGTTTCATTTCCATTTTATTAAATTTGATTTTTCAGTTTTATGTACACACAAAAAATCACTTTATACAAATTTTGGGTTTAGTTTACTGCTGTGCTGAATTATACAAGCTGACCATAGATTAGACGAAGCTGACAGTGAAGCAGTGTTATAAAAAAAAACTCGGTTCGCTAATGCCAGTCCGAACTGTCTAGCAGTGTTACCAGTGGGCATGAAAGGATGCACCTCCCTGTCAAAAATTATGCGATTTTGTACAAAATTATGCGCTCTCTTGTAAAACGTAGAAGTAATCAACAAACCTTATTCATATGTCCCCACTGTCATCTGTCACGTCTTGTCAGTTGTCATTGTATAGGCCCTATGACACCACAAACCATACATACTCTCGTATGTATGGTTTGTGTATGACACTATGCATTTTCTTGTATCATTTCTGATATAGGAAGTTATTTATGTTTTCTTGTATCTAAAATTTTCTTCGA
The DNA here is from genome assembly GCA_918026665.1 of Diabrotica balteata. Classification (NCBI taxonomy): domain Eukaryota; kingdom Metazoa; phylum Arthropoda; class Insecta; order Coleoptera; family Chrysomelidae; genus Diabrotica; species Diabrotica balteata. Next base: position 47,866,866 of record OU898284.1, read on the forward strand.
TAAAGTAATTTTTATTTGCTAAAGATAGAACACAGATACAGAAGAAATAACAATGGACAGCCGGAGTGTGACGTCACATCTGTCATATTGTTGTCATTACCACCGAACAATCATATCGGTGTCATTACTTTCCAAACAATAGTTGAAATGTCAAATCTCAAGACTTTTTAATTTCTAAGTATAAAGTTAACATTTTGCTTACTTTGCTACTTTTTCTTTTAAGTATAGTGTTTTTACGATAACACCATCACAATTCAGTATTCTATTTCTATGAAATATAGTTTAAAAGTATACATTAAGGACATTCTAACCTTTCTTTATTGATGCATGTATTTTATTGCTATTTTTATAAAACAACATGCTTTATTATTTACACAACCTTGTAAACTTGTTGTAGTAACCATTCGAATACTTAGATATTGGAATAAGTGGAAAATTCGGTAAAAAAAATTAAAAAATAATGAAAAATACAAATTATCCACACTAAACGTTTGTTTGGAAAGTGAAACTGACAGATGTCAATCAAATCTACGTCATCACTCCTGCGGTTCATTGTTTATTATTCTGTGGCTGTGTAAAATGTCAGAACAAACGTTTTGTTTTAAAAGAAAAAGAAGACGAGGACTCTTATTATACTATTTATCTATGTTATAAACTGTGGCTTGTCATTGGTTTTTTTTGCTTTGCTGGATTGTGCGAAATTATAATAATAAATTATATGTGATTTTATGCAGGATGCGAAAAATATGCGCCGGCAACTAAATTATGCGCAAATCGCATAATTATGCGCCGATTGTCAAGAGATATTAGTTTTATATAAGTTTTAATTGGGTCAATATATTCGCGGGCCTCGCGTGATATGTGTGTCTAATTTATGTAAATTGTTTAACTTTAATTACTATTTAACTGGGAATAAGCCACAATTAAAGATAAAAATACGTTTATTGACGTTTCAATTTCCACTTTGGAAATCGTTTCTCAAAATACAAACAGTAAATTAAACAAATTTTGTTAAAAAAAAAATTTGTTTAATTTACTGTTTGTATTTTGAGAACGATTTCCAAGTGGAAATTGAAACGTCAATAAACGTATTTTTATCTTTAATTGTGGCTTATTCCCAGTTTAATAGTAATTAATTTACAATGCCACAAGAAAATAGCTTCAGAACAATATTGTTTAACTTTGTCAGCACTTTTGACTGATGTCCAAATTATATTGTTGATAATTGACCAAATCCGTATGTAACCTAATTAACTACGTGTGTGTAATAAAATTATACTGTCCAATTTCGGATATGAATTCTGAAGATTTGATATTGGACATAGATGGTAAAAGAACTCGAGGAAGATCGCCACTCCAATGGTCAGACCGAATAAAGTGTGCTACCGGTTACTCTCTGTTTGAGGTAGCACACCGCGCTCAGGAGAGAGAAGAATGGTCAGCAACCATTCGTCAACTACTATAACGTCGCTAAATCCTTACGAATGATAAAGGATAGAGGAGGAGGATATAAAGATGGCCGCTATTGTTAGATTTTGCAGACCACAAATACATAAAACATATTTACAACATTGTTTAGGTATTTTATCAAACATAATTCTATACAAAGACGGAAAACTACTTTAATATATTAATACAAAATGTGAAGGTATTGTCATCAGGTGCCACCAATCACGCACCTCGATGTTCATCGCCCTTCCTTCTGGAGTTTTATTCAAATTTTAATTGGTTAAAAAATCGAAAAGGTTTCATATCAAAGTTAATTTTACTTTAAATATGGGACATTTTCGGATTTACAGTCAGTCTGGTTTTACCCTTAGAGGGTAGCCCCAGGGCTCTTCACTTGAAGGGCTCTGAAAAGTCTTAAAGACTCTGACGCTGAGTTTTTTTCTACTTAGAAATTGTGTCTTTTATTTCTAAAGTACCTACAACACCTACAGCATTGTCTTTTTTAAGACAATGCCCAAATCAGAGCGTTACGACTAACTACGCAATATTGCGCAATAGAGATATTAGTAAACATGGTTATAGCACCGATGAGTTGCATTTCAATATCCTACGCTTACTAATAATCGCCCGGAGACGACAGTATATTACACTAGAAAAAAAACGATGTTAAGTTTTTTTAAAGTGTGTGTCAATTTTTGTTTATTTTACACTTTTTAGTTTTGGATTAGAGGATTAGATGCTAAGGGCTACAAGTGACAAAATATTGTAAAATCAGTTAACCCATTTAAGGCCACCGTCCTTTTAAAAAACCTCGCTACAAAGATGCCTGTAACTTAATTATTCCACTAGTTATTAAGAGATAGCGTGCTGTGTCGTTTAAAAAGAAGCCATTTTATTAGGTAAAACAAATTAACAATTTTTTTATGAATCTTGTGTTTACTGCAGAATTTTTGAGGATACCTGTAAGACTGTTAATAGTTTCCAAGCATGACTGTTCTTTAGATCTCTTAATTTCAAAGATATTTTATGTATGTATTTAAAACGCCTTTAATATTATATGTAAGGAGTTATATAATAGAAAAGCTATTATTATTTTTGTATATTGGTTATCAAAGTTTGGTGTTCTTTATAAAGAACGGTGGCGTTTTCCGTTATACTAAGGACGAATATTTTTTCAGGTATTGGACAAAACCTTTGACTCTAAGTGAGTTGATGGATGAGATAGAAAATCTGTCAGATAATGAACTTCCTGATGAAATAATTATTTTTCCACCCAAAAATGGGGAAGAGACAGACGAGGACAGTGGTGATGAAGACTTTGTTAAAATAAGTAACTTGCCAGGAAATCAACTACGAGTAGAGGCAGAGATAGTCATAAATCATCAACCCCGTACCAAATCCGATATAAATGAAGATGAAGACAACATCCCTTTGTCGCACTCTAAAAAAATACGTCAAAGTCTAAAACACAAGTAGCTCCTACAGTAAATGTGAAAGAATAAAAGAGCAAACGCCGCAAAAACTATCGATGGACCAAGAGAGATATACATAGCAAGATTTCAAGATGGAGTCTAATAGAAGGTCCAAAAAACATCATTTCCCCGGTAGATACTTTTTTCCTAATTTTTGATGATATAATTATACAGATGCTTGTTGAATTTTCAAATATGTACGCCAATTTACATAACCGTGAAGGCGATATTACAACTAATGAAATTAAATGTTTTATTGGGATTGTATTATATAGTGGCTATATGAGTGTTCCTAGGCGAGATATGTACTGGGAAAAATCCAATGATTCTACTCACGACCTTGTGGCTAATGCAATGTCTCGAAACCGTTTCAGATTTATCGTACAGAATATTCATTGCTGTGACAATGCAAAATTAGATACACATGACAAATTTTCAAAGGTTCGACTACTGATTTATGTAATGAATCAAAAATTTCTCGATTTAGCACAAGAACATCACAACTAGGATGAGTCAATGGTTCCGTATTATGGAAAACATGGATCCAAGCAGTTTATCCGTGGTAAACCTATTAGATGGGGATATAAGTTTTGGATGGGGACTACTAGGATAGGTTATGTAGAGTGGTTTGATCAATATCAGGGATCTTCATCCACTATTCAAGATAAATATAAACTGCTTGGTTTGGGACCTAGTGTTGTCTTACAATTTGTTGATGCCCTAGAAGTAAAGGCTTCAAAATTACCCTATGATATATATTTTGACAACTATTTTACCACGCTGCTCCTTTTGGAAGAACTTACATCAAGATGATGTAAAGGAACAGGTACAATAAGAGAAAATCGCCTAGGAAAAGATTGTGACATTGTGGGTTCAGACACACTGAAAAAGAAAGAAAGGGGTTCGTTTGACTGCTGCACTGCAGAGGAAAGTGAAATAGTAGTTTGCAAATGGAATGACAATAATGTTGTTTCCATAATATTCAATCACAACCAGATATATCCAACAAAGCAAGTACAAGGGTATTCTCAAAAAGAAGGTGCTTGTTGATCAACCTAATATTATAAAACAGTATAATGATAACGTGTGTGGCGTCGATCGGGCAGATGAAAATATCAGCTACTACAGAGTAGCCATCCGTGGCAAGAAATGGTATTTTCCCTTAATAAGCCACATAGTGGATCTAGTAGAACAAAATGCCTGGCAACTCCATAGAATTAGTGGTGGTAAAATGGACCATTTACAGCATCGTCGCACAATTACAGTAGGCATTCTTGAATCTTTTAAAAAGACAACAAAAAGAGGACCCAGCAAACCTACAGCCAATTTGCATCGTCACTCAAGATACGATCGGATGGACCACCTTATTGTCTATAAGGACACTCACACTCGTTGTGCTGCTTGTCACAAAAAATGTAATTTTTGCTGCAATAAATGTAATGTAGTACTACATCCAAAACCATGTTTTTGTAAATATCATACAAATTAGATATTTAAGATTTTTTTTATCTTAATTTGTTGAAATAATTAAAATAAAAAACTTTGTTTTAACATTTTGGTACTTTTATTTATCTTTTATTTACAATCAGTGATTTTGCCACTGGGCTTTTAAAAGGACACCCTTTTTTGAAAAATATATTGTATTTTTTCCAAAATTTCTTCCATACTGTATTTCTGTTAACCTTAATAAGCCCAAAAAGTAAGTATCTCATCAATATAAGACAATAAAAGTTTCGGCCTTAAATGGGTTAAGCGCGGAAAATAATACTAGATAGTACTAAAAATTTAGTGGCAAAGAGATACAGGTGAATTAAACTGCTGGTGTTCTAGTTTGACCACTTACGAAATATTTTAAAACAGTTTGTGGCAAACAGGCATAACTACACTTTTATCCCTTTGCTTGTAAGGTGTTGGAAACTGTTTTGAATAAATCGTTTAGCACGTTTGCAAATCGAGCTGTTAAAAAAGTATTCAAAATGAGTGAAATAATACCACAAAATATACCAAGTGAGTAAAAACATTTTGACTATTTTTTTAATGTATCTACTTATTTTTAGTTTGGTTTATTAAATTTTAATATGGTTTATTTTTGGGTAATATAAAAAACTTAGTTTAAGATTTTTACAGAGTCAATATTTCTCGTTTTTATTGGAGTATTGTTAGTAATATGTTTTACTTTTTTCCTCGGTGGTTTAGCATATATACATGAATTTATTTAAACTAAAATAATAGAAGAAGTTGGTAGAAGTTGCAATTTTTAATATTGAAAGATTAATCTTCCTTTTATTATAAAATAATAAGATAAATCCAAAAAAGTGGAAATGTTTACAAGCAAAGAAAAAATGAATAATGGTCTAGAATATGTAGTCCAAAAAGAGGAAGCTCATGCAGCTAAGCAATTGCGACCTTATCCCCATTCCTGTAGGTTGCAAAGAGTTCTCCAAAAATGACAGAGTTAATATTTTTAACAAATTTTTGAAATTACAAAATTGGAATCTTCAAAATTCGTGCATTAGAGTAAGTGCCCCTCGTCGTAGAGTTTAAAGAGCCATAAGTCATAAGAGAGTTAGCACAACTACCTATACATTTAAATAAGAAACTTATATATATGCAAACATTTTTTTGCGCACTTTTGATATAAGCAACACACAATTTGCTAACGATATGAGAAAAAAATTTGACTCTACCACTGACATACCACCTACTGACAGAAGAGGAAAACACATACCTTCCAACAAGTTTGACAGTTGTAACAAATTTTGTGACGAGAGATATAAACTCATTCCCAAAATTTAAAAGTCATTATACAAGCCATCACAATCCAAATCGAAAATATCTAGATCCTACATTAAATGTCAATAAAATGTATGAACTTGAACAACCTGTCAAAATCAGCTACTATCGCCATAATTTTAATAAGTGCTTTAATCTTAGTTTCCACAGACCTTATACAGATACATGTACCGTTCCCGTCATAAAAAACTGGTACAACTCTTATAATCAAAAATTGTGTTTTTTAAGTTGTGTACGTTGATCTTGTCAGATGTGTCATTACGATTTCTAGGGCACCGTTGCCAGTTCAACGAAAATATTATATAAAACCAGATAAAAGCAAGGCAGTTTTGAGTATAGTGTGGAGATGTGATGTTTCGTCCAAACATAAGAAAGTGAACCAAGCGTTTTGTTGGTTTCGTATTAAGACGTCGATTCCAAATAATCTCGGTCGAAGTAAGGATGATTTCCGGTAATAAAGAAAGTATTGAATCTGCTACCAGTCAATTTTATTGATCACAACTATTCTAACAAATGCGATTTTATATAATAATTATCATCGAAAGCCGACCATAAATGCTTCTTGCTATGTCGTTGATCGCGAACAGATGTGAATATATCCCGTTTAAGATTCTAATTACACTATTTCCGCGTGAAAATCAAAGAGAGAAAAGTTTTATATCATCGAACCGCTACGACTGAAGGCTGAGACGTGACTGCCCTTTACACTATTCTTGAGTGAGAGTCAGAGAGAGAAACTCTATATTATCGAACCGTTACGACTGAAGGCCGATACTTGCAATATATTTTTGTGTTACTGAATCGTCGCCAAACATCAAGTCAGGGACCACAAAGTCCCGTTAAATCACCGGTTTAGCAACTCCTAGAATTTATTTAATACAATGTACGACTTAACGGTCAGATAGTCTCTGAGGGAAAGGTTTTATTTTTTGAACAAAGAATAGATTTTTAATTCCACTAAACATTCGGAGAACTGATATAAAGAGAATTGACAAACTGACCTTCCTGTAAATTACCTTACTTTGTAAATAAATACTTTTATGTTAAAGAGATTTGAACATAAGCTCGCCCGCGCGAATTGCGGATAGTTATAATAGATATGTACCTATGTAAAAAATGGGTAAATAATATTGAAAGCGTAATAGAAAGAAAAACGCGAAAGAAAATATACCTAATCAAATTGTGGTAAGAGATATAATTTAGTTATTGGTCGAACAGTCTCTCCCGTAGCAGTTCTAATTTTAACTGCGCGGACATGATTATCGGACCCCGGAAAAAGTTCCAGGACTCTCGCGGTAGGCCATTTTAGAGGGGGACAGTTATCAGTTCTTAATAAGACTAAATCATTTATCTTAATATTTTGACTTACATTGGACCACTTTGGTCGACTATGCAGTTGGCTAAGATATTCAACAGACCATCGTTTCCAAAACGACTGTTGAATCTGTGAACATCTTTGAAGGAAGTTAAGCCTATTAATTGGTAAGTGTAGTAATGTTTTTTCAGGGTAAGAGGTAAGGCTACTGCCTATTAGAAAGTGTCCGGGTGTAAGGCATTGTAGATCAGAGGGATCATTCGACAAGGGGCAAATAGGGCGTGAGTTTAAAATTGCCTCGATCTGCGAGAGAATTGTACTGAATTCTTCAAACACTAAATAAGCATTCCCTATCATTCGACGAATGTGATATTTGGCACTTTTAATTGCTGCTTCCCATATACCTCCCCAATGGGGACTATGAGGTGGAATAAACTTCCATTCTATGAAATTTTGTGCAGCGAAATTTTGCATGTCATTTGAAAAACTAGGGGATTTAAAAAATTCGCGCAAATCCTTAAGTTCATTTTTTGAACCAGCGAAATTGGTTGCGTTGTCACTATATATGAGAGAGGGAAGACCTCTTCGGTCAATGAATCTTTTTAGACATAATAAAAATGAATCAGTAGAGAGTGATGACACTAATTCTATGTGAACGGCCTTTGTGGCTAGACAGACGAAAATAGATATGTAACATTTTTGCATTGGAGCCTTTCTTAACTTAGAGGATTTAATAAGAAATGGCCCACCGAAATCGCAGCCCACATTTTGAAAAGGGCGAGAAGGAGTAATTCTAACCTTAGGTAAATTTCCCATGATTTGTTCCATAGGTTTAGCGCGAAATCTAAAACATACGTGACAATTTTTTACAATTTTTTTTAGTGTTCGAAGTCTGTTTAAAGGCCAATAATTAAGTCTGACGTTGGACAATGTCGTTTGCGGTCCGGCGTGGCCTAGACGACAATGTTCATGAGTTAGTAATAAATTGATAATGTGAGAATTAGATGGTAACAATATTGGATGTTTTTGTTCATAGGGGATATTAGCGTTTTTTAGGCGTCCACCTACGCAGAGAAATCCGTCTGCATTCAAAAAAGGGTTCAGGGTAATTAAGGACTTATTTGATGTAATTCCTTGGGTTTTTATTTCCAAGATTTCTTTAGAGAATTTAGGGATTGTATAGCCTTAAATATTGATATAGAGGCGGATCGCAATTCGTCCGGAGATAAAATACCAAGTTTTTTATCAGATGAGTTTCTTGCATTAAACGAGAACCTGTATATGTAGGCAGTGGTGCGTAATAATTTAGAGTAAGAGGAAAACCTTGAAAATAGATTATTGATAAATTCATCTTGCGTTGAGATTTTTGAACTGATTATAAGGGATGATACCTTTTCGTCCGGTAATAATACTTGGGTAGAGTTCGGGTTAAATGTCGTTAGGTTTAAGTCCGTTTTAAGTAGAAATTCAGGGCCGTTCCACCACATCCGGGAATGTAGAAATTCAGTAGCGGTCAAGCCGCGAGATAGACAATCTGCTGCATTTTCATGAGAACGAACGTGTCTCCAAGAAAAATTTGATGTTAGGTCTTGAATTTGAGTTACTCTATTTGCTACATAAGTGTTCCAGCGCGAGGCAGAAGAGTTTATCCAACATAACGCGATTTGTGAATCTGTCCACAAATTAATGGAGGAGAAGTGCAAGCGATTTGCAAAGGTGGAATTTATTTTTTTAGTTAACCTTGACAGTAATAACATGGCTGATAGCTCCAATCTAGGAATGGATACCGTTTTTAAGGGAGCTAGACGAGATTTGGATGCGATTAGAGTACAACTGATAGTATCATCAGCGTAAATTGTGCGAAAATATAAAACAGCGGCCTGAGCCTTTCTTGAGGCATCGGCAAATCCGTGTATTTCAATTTTAGAGATTTGCCTGCTGTTAAAAAGATTACGGGTACTTTAAGAGACTCCAGGAGAGTGAGATCGTTAATAAATCTTTTCCATTCTTTAGCAAGAGTTTCAGGGAGTGGATCGTCCCAATTTAATTTATTGAGCCAAAGTTTTTGAATAAATACCTTTCCAGTGACAGTGAATGATCCCAAGAGACCTATGGGGTCAAATATTTTGGCGAGTGCTGAGAGGGCGTTTCTTTTTGTGAAGCTATTATCAGCAGCGGGAGGACTTGGAATTGAAATCGTAAAATAGTCATCTAAGGGGTGCCACGAGAGACCTAAGACCTTATTGGTATTTAAGTTGTTTGAGGTTATTTCATAATTAGACTGAGATGACCGAATATATTTGGCAGAAAATTCAACCGAGTTAGAAAGCCATTTGTGAAGAGTGATACTGTGACCGTTTAAGATGGAATTTAATTCATGATATGCAGCTTCTAATTCGGCTAGAGTGTTGGTTCCGTATAAAATATCATCGACATATGTCTGATTTAACAGTGCATCAGAACCAAGGGGTATTTTGTGGTATTTAAAGTAGCTATCTCTTTTAAACAGCGAGTGGCTAGAAAACTGGAGCACGTTACGCCATAGGTTACAGAGGTTAGCTCAATACACTTTAAGGGTTCGTATGGGCTATCTCTCCAAAGGATGTTTTGTAAAAAAGTCTGATTGGGATTGACATTAATTTGCCGATACATCTTTTCGATGTCGGCGATGAAAACAAATTTAAATTGCCAAAACCGACAGAGGATATCAAAGAGATCTGGCTGTGTTTGAAAGCCGGTAAGAAGTATCTGGTTTAAAGAGTATCCAGAAGTGGTTTTTGCACTTCCGTCGAACACTACGCGCAATTTGGTGGTTGCTGAATCCTTTAATACGCAGTGATGGGGTAGAAAATATTTGTTTTCATCTAGCGAGTTGTGGTATGTAAGAGGAACATATTTACCGTGATTTAGGGAGATGTATTGATCTATAAAATGTTTGTATGCATTATATAAATTGGAGTCATTTTTAAATCTCTTTTCAAGTGATTCGAAACGTTTTTTTGCAATTTGGAATGATTCACCAAGCTTGAGGTGCTCAGATGGAGATTTTTGAGGTAGATTTACTTGAAATCGACCATTTTCGAGAATTTTGAGGTGATTAATGAAATTTAATTCGGCTAATTGGTCATCGGGGGACAACATTTTTTCGCCGGGGCAATCTTCAGTTTCCCGACAAAATTTTTTTTTCCCGTTTTAAATTGCCAAAACCGACAGAGGATATCAAAGAGATCTGGCTGTGTTTGAAAGCCGGTAAGAAGTATCTGGTTTAAAGAGTATCCAGAAGTGGTTTTTGCACTTCCGTCGAACACTACGCGCAATTTGGTGGTTGCTGAATCCTTTAATACGCAGTGATGGGGTAGAAAATATTTGTTTTCATCTAGCGAGTTGTGGTATGTAAGAGGAACATATTTACCGTGATTTAGGGAGATGTATTGATCTATAAAATGTTTGTATGCATTATATAAATTGGAGTCATTTTTAAATCTCTTTTCAAGTGATTCGAAACGTTTTTTTTGCAATTTGGAATGATTCACCAAGCTTGAGGTGCTCAGATGGAGATTTTTGAGGTAGATTTACTTGAAATCGACCATTTTCGAGAATTTTGAGGTGATTAATGAAATTTAATTCGGCTAATTGGTCATCGGGGGACAATATTTTTTCGCCGGGGCAATCTTCAGTTTCCGAAAATTTAGAAACAAGGTCTTCAAGGTTTGAGTCTGAAGAGTGGGTATTTTGAGTTTGCACAAATAGAGAGACATTATTTTTAGACTGAGCGTAGTTTGGAACATTGCCAGCGATTTCCCAGCCAAAAATTGTATTGAAAAGAGTAGGGAGATTATGTCCTAACTTTACGAGACCTGGTTGAAGAATGTCATAATAATAATCTGCTCCTATCAAAAGGTCAATATTTGATTTTTGATAAAAATGCTTGTCAGCAAGAGTGAAACCCTTGGGTATATTGAGCTTATTGGGGTGAATATGAAATTGAGGTAACTGACAAGTTATTTTTGGGATAACTGCACAATTCAAGTTAAGATGCTGAGATTTTAAATTAGGAGAATGAACATTAATATTTGCCATTAAGTTCGAGGTGAAAGAGCCTTATGAAATGCCAGAAATTTGTAATTCCCTGTGATAAGTTTTGCAATTGATTTTACTTAGCAACTCTTGAGAACAGAACGTTTTTTTGGCTTCCAGAGTCTAGGACTGCCTTAATTAGTAAGGGCCTTCCTGATTTGTCGATCAAATTAACTTGAACAGTGGATAAGAGAACTGAAGAGTATGTAAAAGACTTATTTGTAGCACTCAAAGCAACGCTGGAGTTGTTTCCATTGTCTGGAAAATTGTTAGAAGTAGAAGGTTGGACATTATTAGTCCGAAGCGGTTCCGTGGAGTGCGTGGTATTTTTATGTTGATATGAGAGACTAGGAGAATTGGTGTTTTGTGAGGTGGTTGGACTGGCATCATTTGGTTGACGAAAAGAGTTATGTTTAGTTCTATTATCATACGAAGGGTTTTGTGTTGAATGGTTAAATCGTGAATGATTTCCATTTATGTTAGAACGATAATTTTCGGAATGCGGAGAATGGGAAGAGCCAGAATAATTGGTATTTTGCGCATAGGAGTTTTGATGCAGTAGAGTGTGGTGTTTTTTGGAACAGATTGAGCAAGTTCGCGAAGGACAATCAGCATGGGTGTGTTTTGTACCCAAACAGTTAGAACACATGTGCTTAGCCTTAAGAAAGTTATATTTTTCAGAGTGTGGCAGAGAGGAAAATTTTCTGCATGTATATATTTTGTGAGCTGAATCATTGCAGTAATTACATTTAATATAAACGCGAGATGGGAGTGTAGCAGAGGCGTTGAGGTGGAGAGAGGTAGCATTATATTTGCCGTGTGATTTTTCTCTTTTTGAGTCAGAGGTATATGTTAGGTCTGCGAGAATGTTGCACCGTTCATTCAATATTTCAAAAAGTTCGACAATCGAGGGAGTGTTGTCGCGATCCCTTCTTTCGCCATAATACCGTTTAGTGGCAAAATCAAGTTTCCTAATTAGAATATTTATTAAGAGATAATCCCACGATTCGATCGGAACATGCAGAATTTTTAAGGAGTCAATATGTCTTTTCAAATCATTTACGAATTCATTTAATGAATGATAATTGCTCTTTGAAAGTCTAGGGAAATCTATTATAGTGTTAATATGCGAATTTATTATCGCGAGATTATTATCATATTTTTTTTCTAAAATAGTTATTGCGAGATCAAAATTTTCGTGAGTAACTTCAAGTGAGTCAATTAAAGTTAAGGGTTCACCTTTAAGAGAAGATTTTAAATATATTAATTTTTGTGCTTTTGTGATACTGTTATCCTTTACTAGAGAAGAAAATAATTGGTAAAAAGAGAGCCATTTACTGTATTCACCATTGAAATTGGGGACGGAAATGGGTGGTAGCCTTACATTTGAATTACTAGCGGGTTCCTGTGATTGAGAATGTGATGGGGAAGAAGATGAGTTACTGAGCGTTAATTGAGATAATTTTCCGTCAATTCGTGACATAGCAGAGAAGTATTTATCCTCGATTTCTTCCCTATTTTCGGTATGCAAGTCGACCGCATCAATAGATTCTATTTTATTGCAAATATCATTGTAATTATTAAAGGTATTAACTAAATGTGCTTTTCGGTGATCTAATTCAAAGGTGTTAGTTTGAATATCAAGGGAGTTATTGATCCAATTTAAAATTCTAGTGATTGTAGACTTGCATGTGCCACGCTCTCTTTTCAATAGATCCATGTCAATTAGTATAAATTAAAATAAGTGATAATAAAACGAAAACAAAACTGAGACAACACCAGTGTACAGTGTAGAGATAGAAAGATATGTTTGTTATTAAAAAGAAAAAAGATCGTGGCTGAAAATTGAAATTGTACTATACTATAAAAAATGTGTAAAAATTCAAATTCAAAATTATATAAATGTGTAAAAAAAATCGTGAAATCTGTAAATGAATGCGATAAGTAATTTTTAATTAGTCATAAATATAGTAGGATACGACTGTGATAAACACATTCAAAATTGCGTATTATGCGTAAATTATAGTAAGTAAGAAAATATTACTTAAAACGAGAACGAGTATAAAAATTATAGTGAGTGATAATATATAAAATACAAATAAACACTGTGAGAATTGTTTATAGAAATTGTATCGAGTTAGAGTCACTGAGTAACGCGAAAATAAATAAAGTTTATAAGTCCACCGTTGTTGTAAACGGTGTTACCTGTTGGAGAGGGTCGTTTTGAAGACGACTCACGGGTTTGGAGCAGCGTCTTCGTAAATCTCGATGTGGGTGATGGAGTCAGAACTCTTTAACTGGAAATCCTTGCTTCTGTAGTGTTGTAGAGGACGTTTGCTGTCCCACCAGGGGTACCAAATTATGTGTGGAGATGTGATGTTTCGTCCAAACATAAGAAAGGGAACCAAGCGTTTTGTTCGTTTCGTATTAAGACGTCGATTCCAAATAATCTCGGTCGAAGTAAGGATGATTTTCGGTAATAAAGAAAGTATTGAATCTGCTACCAGTCAATTTTATTGATCACAACTATTCTAACAAATGCGATTTTATATAATAATTATCATCGAAAGCCGACCATAAATGCTTCTTGCTATGTCGTTGATCGCGAACAGATGTGAATATATCCCGTTTAAGATTCTAATTACACTATTTCCGCGTGAAAATCAAAGAGAGAAAAGTTTTATATCATCGAACCGCTACGACTGAAGGCTGATACTTGAATATATTTTTGTGTTACTGAATCGTCGCCAAACATCAAGTCAGGGACCACAAAGTCCCGTTAAATCACCGGTTTAGCAACTCCTAAAATTTATTTAATACAATGTACGACTTAACGGTCAGGTAGTCTCTGAGGGAAAGGTTTTATTTTTTGAACAAAGAATAGATTTTTAATTCCACTAAACATTCGGAGAACTGATATAAAGAGAATTGACAAACTGACCTTCCTGTAAATTACCTTACTTTGTAAATAAATACTTTTATGTTAAAGAGATTTGAACAATACTAAAAACTAAAACATTATCGAGCATTCTCGATCAGTGAGTCACATTAATTTTGTAATTTTCCATCATCTCAATTAAATACCCATACATTGATTTGTGTTTTATAACAATTTATAAAAATATTTCAATTGAAAAATAATGACAGATAGACAAACTTCAAATTTATAATAAAACATTACAATGAGATATTGGATTGTAACTGTTACGTTTTGAAAAGCGTTTTTTCGCACCGAATATTTTCTAGTATATAATACGTAGGATAAAGTATAATGTCAGCTTTTCACATTTTTTATCGTTCTTTTAATAAATAATAAATTAATCTTGGTAGTTTGCCTGTTACAAAACTTATTGACACAGAATACAGTTCGAGTTGGGTAGGTAATTGAAGATATAATTACAGTAGATCCATAACCCTATCTCTGCTTATTTAATTTCTTAGATTCAGTTTTTTTGGTAATGATAAAAATAACACCTATCTAAAAATTTTATACATTTTTGAATGTTATTTTTTTATTTAGATTTAGTGCAATTACGTTGTCTGTACTGGCAACAACGAATTGATTTCTGAACACAGGTTTACATTGAGAAAAAAAAGTGTACCAGTTTTATATGACGCGAAGTGTACATTATGTGACCAGCTTGATAACACAATAAAAACCAGAAGATGCAAAGATTATCTTAAAAAAGCAGATAAAGCATGACAAGCAAAAAATTAAGCAAAGCTGAGGCTGTAGGATCTACTGATCGAGTAGCTATTTGCTTTGATCTCGAAAAGACTCTACCGACACCACTATTGACTAATAGCAAAGTATATTACCTGAGGCAATTGTGGACCTATAATTTTAATATTCATGACCTTGCTAAAGGTACAGCACAAATGTTCATGTGGCATGAAGAAGCGTCAAGAGGGGCTGAGGAGATAATTTCATGACTTCTGAAGTTCATTTTAAGCTTACCGCCCACTAGTAAGCACATTAGCGAATTTAGTGATAATGCAGGAGGGCAAAACAAAAACAAGCATACCTATTATTAAATTTTGGAACTACGTTGTACTATATATACAAATTGACATCATAGATCATAAATTTTTAATATTTGGTCATTCTTTTATGGAATGTGATCAAAACTTTGGAGTGATTGAAAAACTAAAAAGAAAAACATCCTTTGTGTTTGTCCTCAGTGATTGGATGGATGTTGTAGCTAAATCTAGTAAAAAGTTCTTGGTGAATAAAATGGATGTAAATGATTTTAAAAGTATAGCTCCGTTAACCGAGATAATGAACGACAAAGTAAAGGGTTTACGAAGAATGCAATGGTTTAATTTCGAAAAGCAGACACCTTGCACATTGTTTTATAAGGATACTCTGTCAGAAGATTTTCCCTTTAATACTGTAGATTTGAGAAAAATTAAAAGGGTGGGACGACCTGCAGAAATTCCATCATTCATCGAACTTCCGCCTCTCTGCCAAGATCCCATCAAAATAAAATTCCCAAAATACAAAAATTTGTTGCAACTTTTACCCTTTAAACCTCCCATTCATAATTAAGTCACGATGAAGGTTGAAATCGCGAATCCTTTAATAACCCACAACATGAAAGAAACTCCCAAAAATTGGAAGTGGACATTCCTCTGGAAAATGAAAAAGACACTCAACTGTGTTTGTTCTAAGAACAGATTGTTTTTTGTTTGAAGAATAAAGTGTTTGTTCTTTAGAATAGAATGCTTTTTTTGTTTTAAGAATAAAATGTTTAACGTAATTTTTTTATTTTACTTTAAGAAATTCCTAAGGTAAGTAAGTGACAAAGAGAAACAAATGCAAACTGTGATGCAGAGGGGTACAAGTGCAAACGTTTTTTCAAAATGTCAAATGTTTTGAATGAAAATAAATACTAAGTTTTAAAACGCTTTTATAATTAGATAAATAAAATGTGTAAAATTAATTAATTCGATGTAGAATTTACATTTTATTTACATATTTAAGTAAAATTTGTGACACATCCGTAAAAATTTTAGTATTATTATTGCACAATAAATAATTTTCTACGCCTCTAAATTTAGCACACACTTCGCTCACATTAGAGAAAGTAGATTTTGGAGTTTCACATTACTATTGCCAGAATTATTTTGTTCTTCATTATTGCGCAGTTCTTCAACAATGTCCGGAATACTGAAGTTGGGGCTCTCTTAGATATATCACTGTCAATGGAGGCAAATTCATCCAAATTTAAACTTCGTTAGGAACAGCAGGAAGATCTGGTCAGGAGTATATTGTCCTGTTCATCAAAGTGTGGATCTTCATGGATAACATCATATAAGTTGGCTTTGGAAAAACATTTAACTGTAGCAGGAGATACTTTTTTCCAAGCAGCTGTAATACATATAAGTGCATTGGAACGATAGAGGTGATAGACTTATATGCTTCTGCCAGGAATATAACCTGCTGTTAAGTAATACACTCTTCAAGCTCCCCAAACGTCGACTTTACACATGGAAATCCCCCGCTGACTCACCTGACAACATCATTAGAAATCAGATAGATTATATAGCAGTACCAACAAGATATAAAAACATGATAAAATCATCAAAAACGTACCCAGGTGCCGATGTTCCTACGGACCACAATGTGTTGGTATGCAGAATGGTCATGAGAGTAAAACGGCTCGAGAAAAGATCTAATTTAAACACAATCGATATTAAAAAACTCACTAACCCAGAAACCGAAATAAAAGTACGAGAACAACTAGGAAAGAAAATAAAGGACATTAACGAGAACACGTCGGACATAGAGAGATGGGATAAATCGAGGGAAGCAATCCAAACAACATGCGCGACTCTATTAAAGCGAGACCGACGAAAAAAGAAAGAATGGATGTCTGATGAGATAATGGATATGATGGATGAAAGACGTAAATTCAAGAATAAAAATGCAGAAAAATACCAGCAGATCCACAAAACCATAAGAACGAAAATTCGAGAAGCCAAAGAAAAATGGTTTTTCAACGAATGCAGGGAAATAGAACCATACGAACGAAAATACGACAGTTACAATATGCACAAAAAAATAAAATCGATGACAAACAAGAGGAAATTCAGTAAGTCACCCAACAGCATAAAAGATAGCGATGGAAATCTTATCTCGGAGCCATCAACGATCTTAAAAACATGGAAATCATACATAGAAAAATTATTTGCATCTAACAGGACTGATGATCACCTATATGGAGAAGGAGAAACAGGACCTTCAATTCTTAAATCGGAGATAGAAGATGCCATTGCAGCACTAAAAAACAATAAGTCAGCAGGTCCGGACAATGTACCCTGCGAAATATTAAAGATCCTATGTAAATCAGACAAACAGTTCCTTGACAATCTAGTTGTACTTTTTAACAACATATATAATACCGGTAAAATCCCGGAGAACTGGCTACAGTCAACATTTATTACAATCCCGAAGAAACCAAATGCCCAGATTTGTGATGACTACCGGCTCATAAGCTTGATCAATAATGTCACTAAAGCGTTCACTAAGATCATTCACAGAAGAATATATGATAAATGTGAGTCAAATATTGATAGATCGCAGTTTGGTTTTCGGAAAGCACTTGGAACTAGAGAAGCAATTTTCGCTCTCCAGGTGCTTATACAACGGTGTAGAGACGTTGATAAAGACGTGTATCTGTGCTTTGTAGATTTTAGAAAAGCATTTGACAATGTCAATCATGAACAATTGATAGGTATTCTGCGAAAGACAGGTATTGACGACAAGGACATTCGAATTGTGGCAAACCTATACTGGGGTCAAACAGCAAGAGCAAAAATTGGCAACGAACTCACTGAAAGCATACAGATCAAAAGGGGTGTCCGTCAGGGTGTATATTATCCCCACTCCTATTCAATATGTATTCCGAGGAAATATTTAACAAATGTATGGAAAATGCAAATGAGGGCATTAAAATAAACGGCGAGTTAACGAACAATATAAGATACGCCGACGACACGGTGATCCTTGCCAGTACCATAGACGAATTACAACAAGTAATGGAAAGACTTTATTCAGTTAGTGAGGAATACGGCCTGAGCCTCAACTTCAAGAAGACAAAGTGGATGCTGATAAGCAAAAAGCAACAACCTGCTCGACAATTACGGATAAGTAACATATTAATTGACCATGTAGAATCTTATGTGTACCTTGGCACTAACGTAAATGCAAAATGGGAACAGACCATAGAAATTAAGGCGAGAATAGAACGAGCTAGAGCAGCATTTAGCAATATGAAAAAGCTCCTCATAAGCAAGGATTTGTCTCTTCCCCTAAAACTACGTATAGTTAAATGCTACATTTTTCCGATCTTGCTGTATGGCGTGGAGGCCTGGACGCTGACGGAGACGCTAACGAGAAAACTAGAAGCATTCGAAATGTGGGTGTACCGACGCATTCTTCGTATGTCCTGGACCGAACATGTCACCAACATAGAGGTACTCCAAAGAATCGGAAAGGAGAAAGAAATCGTGAATACAATTAAACAGAGAAAGCTTGAATATCTAGGCCACATATTGAGACACGATAAGTACCGTCTGCTACAATTGATTGTCCAGGGAAAAATAGACAGTAAGCGAGGGCCAGGCAGGAGAAGACACTCGTGGCTCCAAAATCTGCGGAAGTGGTTCGGGCTCACATCGGTCGAACTATTCAGAAGCGCCGCAAACAAAATCAAAATTGCCATGTTAATAGCCAACGTTCGCAACGGACAGGGCACTTGAAGAAGAAGAAGCATTGGATCAATTTATGTTTTTTCGAAATTCTCGAATTTACATCAACTGCCAATAAACGCTAGAAGTCTTTTAATGCCAAAAATTTCAGTAAATCAATTTGAAATTCTGAATTATTCCTTGATCTAAGTGCTGGCAATGTGAAGTAGTGTTAGGTGTCACGAAGATCTTCCATAGTTGCACTTAACAACATAGTCTCCACGTTGCTTTGCTGCCTTCTTTTCCGCACATTTTTTATTGCAAATGTCTTGTTAGACACAGCTCGGTAATAAAGCCCAGGTTTGTCAGCATTGTATACATCTCAGAGAAGAAGGAGAATAATTCCTCGATATCAACAGTAACTTGGTTTTCTAGTCCTCTATGTGGTCCAAATTAACCTCTGTAGACTCATTACAAATTGGTTTAAACGTTACATTATGACGCTATCAGAAACATTCCAACCATTCATTTCATTCTGCAAAATTATTCATCTTCAAACTGCTTGCTGCTTCAAGTCATTTTTCTTTAAGTACTTATTCTGGCTACATTAATTACATAGGATTACAAGTGACACTCGACAACTTTAAATATTCCCAAACACCACAAGACATCCCTGAGACGTGAATTTTATGCCATTTTAGGGTCCAAACGTCCCGGGACTTCTTTTGGACGTCCAAGGGATATTTGGATGGTCTCATGCCAGAGTGAACTATGTGCATTTTATTTGTTTTAACTTTTTCATTTCCATTATGAGGCAAACTTTTGTTCTAAACTTATGCCAAAACGAACTATGTGAATAACAGAAAACATCAGCTGGAAATTAGTAAATTCTATTTAGCAAAAGGGTGGTAGTACTGGTAGTCATATGCCACAGTGAACCATCATCCAGTCCAAGATGGCTTCCGGTGCACATAGATCACATCGTCATGACATTGTTGATAGAAATTCTAGTGAAGATGAACACGCTGATTTCAGTAATGGGTCTTCAGATGATTACCATCCAAGTTCTGATTCGGATATTACAGAATCAGGTAAGATAATAATATTTATTGCCATAAAACTTCATTATCAAAGTTTGGTTATGTTTTGGAACGTTTCTTTTGCCAAAGTGAACCATGTGCAAATTTATTTCTAGCAGTGTCCACTGGGAGTGCTAGTGAAATATGAGCAGTTATACCAACCTAAGAACATAATATTTACCTGTCTATATAAGAATGAAGCAATATATTCAATTAATTTATATTGGAATTGTAAAAAAAAATTAAAATCACATAGTTCACTTTGGCAAAAGAGAACGTAAATTGTCTGTCTTATGCATAGTGAATGTGTGTTTCAAAGTATTTTTATGTTATAACATAAAAAAGTAATGTAAAATATTTACTTATATAAAATATTAATAATTTTGTGTTTTTACAGATGAAAAAAATACCAGAGGGCAGGAAGAACCTCAAGACAAGAAGAGAAAATCTGATCCTAAGAAGTGGAAAAAAAAATATTCGCAAGCAAAAAAGGGCAGCTGGTAAAGAATATATCAATACTTCAGGTACTGCCATACACTCTAAATCTTTTAATGACTATTCCTGCAATTGCAAAATAAACTGCCAAAATAAGCTTACAGCACAGCAAAAAGAAAGTTTTTTTAATTTGTTTTATAATGAGTCACAGTCTTGGGAAACTCAAACAAGCATAATAAGTGGTGCTGTAAAATGTAGAACGATAATAAGACGTCGTAAGAACACTGATATTTCAAAAAAAAAACAGGCAATCGTGAATTTTATATCCTTTCTGAAAACGGAGATATTAAAGTATGCAAAAAAATGTTTATGGGAATATTACAAATCAATAGTAGTAGAGTACATCGTGGAAAAAAAGTGGAAATTTAAGTGATCTTAGAGGGAAAAAAGTGTCTCATAACAAATCTTCACCGTCCACAATGGAGTCAATAAAAAATCATATACAAAGTTTCCCTACCATAGTAAGTCATTACTGTAGAACTCAATCCCAAAAAAAAATACTTGGATTGTAATTTAAATTTGTCATTAATGTACAGACTCTATGTTGATAGTTTAAGAGAGAGAAATGTTGATGAAGTTCCAAGCCAATCGCTTTATGAAAAAGTGTTCAGACGTGATTTTAATCTTAGTTTTAAATCTCCACGAAAAGATACCTGTCAAACATGTGACAGGTTGAACATTGAAATAAAGGCAGCTGAGGAAAACAAAGATGAAGCAATGTTAAAGACCAAGAAACTAAACCAGGAACTACACCACAGAAAAGTACAGTTAGCTCGCTCAGAAATAAATGAAGACGTTAAGATTAGTAAAGAAGGGAAAGCTACAGTAATTAGTTTTGATCTTCAGAAAGTAATGCTTCTTCCCCAACTAACCACAGGAGTTGTTTACTATAAGAGGCAGCTTTCATGCTACAATCTTGGTATACATAATTTTGAAAATAATGTCGGGACAATGAATATTTGGGATGAAAGCACTGCCTCACGAGGTTTCCAGGAAATAGGATCATGTATTTTAAAATTCATAAATACCCATGATCATAAGGACATATTGATTGCATGGTCTGACTCATGTGGCGGCCAAAACCGCAACATTAATATTGCCGCGTTATGGATGTACATAGTGCAGTCAGGTGCAGTCCCCTACTTTAAACATAGGAAGGAAGTAGTTCATAAGTTTGCTGAGCCAGGACATTCATATCTACAAAACGATAGCGATTTTGGTGATATAGAAAAAAAGTTGAAATATCATCCTGAAATTTATGTGCCTACACAATGGCATAACATAATTTCAAACTCAAGAGTTAAAAAGAACAAATTTGAAGTAGTATGCATGGAAAAAGAGGATTTCAAGAGTATGGATGCATTAAAACAAAATCTGGTAAACCGCAAAAAAGACTCAGATGAACAAAAAGTAGAATGGTTAAAAATAAAACAAATGAAATTTACTCAAGACCATCCAGGAGTTATGGAATTTAAATACACACATAACAAAGAAATACAATTTTATTCAGTAAACCTAAATAAGAGATTGAAAGGCCGACCTGTAAACCTAGCTTCTTTAAACTTAAGCATTCTTTACCACGAAGGAAGACAATTAAGTCAAGCAAAACTTAATGATATCAGATCACTTTTGCAATTCGTACCACCATGCCATCACCAATTTTACAATAAACTTAAACAAAGTGAAGTATTGGAAGATGACATTGAAGAAGAGAATGACAATAACAATGAAGAGGAAAATGAGATGAACAATGCGATCTAAATATTGCTACTATTAGTTTTTTTAGACATTTGTATAATTTAATTACTCATAATTCTTGAAAATTTAATTCTTTTGTATTGTTAGTTTTAATGATGTATTAATAAACTTGATTACAAACAAAAAGAACAATTTATTTATACTTCTCATGCCAGACAGAACTGTGCTAAAAAGTTTGCCAGAGTGAACCATGTACTGCAAATGCTGACCAAACAGCTTTAAAAGTAGACAAAATCATGTGCTGTTACTAAAAGTCTTAAAGAAATGTTCTTTTGAATAGTCTTAGAACCTTTTATATCCTATAAGAGATTATAACATATTGCGTATATTTTATAACACCTTCATAACTTTAAACTGTCGTACTGAAAATTTTCAATTTCGGCTTTTGGTTCACTCTGGCATGAGACCATCCATTTCTAGTCGGATATACCAGGAACGTCCCATAAGGTCGTCCAAGGGACGTCCCATTAGGGATGTATTCTAGATGTTAATTGTGTCATTTTTTACTTAAGCATATTTTTAAAAATATATAATATCTTCCTACTAAACTTTACTTTAAAAAGTTATATTAGTTGTAAATACCATTAATTTATACGAAAACAGACAGAGGCTCCTTTTAAAGAAAAATCCTTATCCTATAGCCGAGTTGTATCTTTAAAATTTTGTACTGTAGTGGAGCTGAAACGCTTCTATTTATCTCCTTGTATTTATATGTTGCTTTTTAACGCATTTTTATTTTTAGCTAGCATTTTCGGAATCTTTTATTTCTCGAATTATAATTATTGTTGTTGTTATAATTAGAATTAGTTTATTGCTTTCAATACTAGTTTATAGTTTGGTAATTATTATTATAGTCTTTAAGTAGGTATAAAGGAATTTTATAGGTAATTGTTGTGTAAGTTACTACATTTGTAAAGTATGAGTAATGTAATTAAAAATAAATAAAAATCCCATTTATTTTTGCTTTTCATTTTATTAGTTTTTTTTTAAGTTCTCTTTAGGTCTTGTATACATCCTCATTTAGGTCCTGTATTAGTCCATGTAGACGTACAATGGATGTCCCCAATACATCCTTCTTAGGTCCTATATAAGTCCGTATTAAGTTCTGTATATGTACGTCCCCATAACAGTTCTCACACTTTAACGATTTTTCTCCAGTGTGCACTCTCAAATGAATTTTCAAATGACCTGCTTTACTAAACTGTTTAAAACAAATCTCACAATTGTGAAGTTTTTCTCCGATGTGCATTCTCAAATGTTTTTTCAAATTACTTGAAGTACAAAAGTGTTTTAAGCAAGTTTCACACTTGTATGGTTTTTCTCCAGTGTGAACTCTCAAATGTATTTTCAAATTATTTGCTTCACTAAACTGTTTAAAACAAATTTCACACTTGTGAAGCTTTTCTCCAGTGTGCAATCTTAAATGTGATTTCAAACTACCTGCCATACTAAACTGCGTAAAACAAATTTCACACTTGTATGGTTTTTCTCCAGTGTGCACTCTCAAATGTATTTTTAAGCTATTTGTTTGACTAAACTGTTTAAAACAAATTTCACATTTGTGAAGCTTTTCTCCAGTGTGCACTCTTAAATGTGTTTTCAAATTACCTGACCCACTAAACTGCTTAAAACAAATTTCACACTTGTATGGTTTTTCTCCAGTATGCACTCTTAAATGTGTTTTCAAAGAACCTGCCTCACTAAACTGTTTTAAACAAATATCACACTGAGCAAGCTTTTTTCCAGTGTGCGTTCTCAAATGTCTTTTCAAACAACGTGTAGTAAAAAAGTGTTTTAAGCAAGTTTTACACTTGTATGGTTTTTCTCCAGTGTGCACCATCAAATGTCTTTTCAAAGTACTTGGTTCACAAAACTGTTTAAAACAAATTTCACACTTGTGAAGCTTTTCTCCAGTGTGCACTCTTAAATGTGATTTCAAACTACCTGCCACACTAAACTGCTTAAAACAAATTTCACACTTGTATGGTTTTTCTCCAGTGTGCACTCTCAAATGTATTTGCAAATTATCTGCTCTACTAAACTGTTTAGAACAGATTTCACACTTGTGAAGTTTTTCTCCAGTGTGCGTTCTCAAATGTCTTTTCAAATAACTTGTAGTAGAAAACTGTTTTAAGCAAATTTCACACTCGTAACGTTTTTCTTTGGCATGCACCATCAAATTTCGTTTTAAGTTATGTTGAGAACATTGCTTGAACGAAATTTTATGTTTGTTAGGTCTTTGTCCACTCTCAACTGCCATATTTGTATTTAATAATTTTCCTTCAGCGTATTGACCTGTATATTTTCCTTTAGGTGTTGAATGTATCGTTTCCATAATTTTCATTTTATTTTCCTCCTGGGAACAACCTAAAATACAAAACCAACTATAAACTTTTTCGTAGAACGAAAAAATTATTGCAAAAATAAAGGAATATAATAATCTAAAATTCTAGCCCACGTTTATTCCTACATTAGCTCGTATTCCTTACCGCTTAATGCCAATTGGCAACCTAAATCGCTACTACTGTTTTGCCGTTGTGTTAAAAAGCTACTATTACTACATAGTACTGACATTACTTAGAGGTATCAGCTAATTAGAGTTTTTAGTAATTTTTAAAAATTTGTTTAAGAGGAGTATGTAGTCGACCGCGTGGTCGAATTTGAGATTTACGCCGAGCCATCGCTTTGAAACGCAATTGTAGCATGTGGCAACGTGGGGATCAACATACGAAGACTCGCACAGCAGGACCGGGTTTATTTTATTTTCGTTGCAAACGGACTGAGTAAACCGCCGTGTAGTGAGAATAGGATTATAATATAAAGTAAAATGGTGAAAATTTCTTATAAATAAATTTTAATTTTGTTGAAAAATCCTAGGCTAAATGAATTTTTTTTTCTTTTTTGTAGTATTAACATTTTTATTTTTTAAAGACTTCGTACGTTTCGGCGTAATGCGCGATTACAAAATTTAATTTTTTTTTTAAATTAAAATACAAATATCACATACAATTGTTACTTAAAATATACTAAAATATAATAAAGGTTGTTTTGTGTGTTATTAGTTTATTTTGAACTCCAGTAGTTTGAGTTTCTTCGCCTACAAATATCTACATTATTTTGTCATCAAAAATAATGTATGATAAGTGAAATGTCTTTGAAAAATAAAAGCAAAAATTGTAATACATACCCAAATGTAATTGTATTTTTTAGGGAAAATTTTTATATTTTTTCTTGATAGAAGCTTTTATAAAAACTTGTATTGACTGTCTAATTTTTCTTTTTAGGTAATAAATATATGTCGCTGTTGCGCGTGAAAAGGGGGACAAGTCATAAAATGTGAAAACGAGAAAAACACTATTTAAAATTTTACAAAAAAATGATGTTTTTTTACAGATGTTTTGAATGATAATCTACTTGAAATTTGTTTTTACATGTACTTTTCCTACATGGATTAAGATTGTTTTGCTGAGTATTTGGGAAAAAAATATGTTTAAAACGATATTTATTTGACTTACCTCGTTTTTCACAAATACTCACATGATTTACCCCCTTTGTAGTTGAACATAATAACGATAACACAGGATAATGGAAAATTTTATTACGTTAATACAAGCTTACTTAAGTGCTACATATATTTATGTACTAAAAACATTAAACATAAATTACTTGTGCATACAAATCTAGCTACAAGATACTTCAAACTTTTAATCGTCGCCAGAAGTTGATGAATCCGGGAGCACATCAGCTAAGTCTTTATCTGTGGGTAGATTTTTGTAAAAGTCCCACAGTGATTCTGATATATACGGCAGTAAGTCCATCAGGTGCTTTTTCTTTTCTATCGTTATCGGCACAGGCTTGTTATATGCCTCCTTGGGTAATAAATTTATAGCTGCTTTTCCCCTCTTTTCTAAATCTACGGTCTTAAAAGTTTATTCTTTGTCAAAGGACAACTTGTATTGCAACTGGTTAGATTTTTCATACCAACAAAATTGTCTCCAGTTTTATCAGGCTGTTTTATCAGTGCACCAAAACCTAGGGACTGTTATTTACCGATAAAAGTCTCCAAATTTGGACGCAATATTCGAAATTATGTTGTTTTTAAAATGATGGTTTTACTTTTTTTATTTTTTTGAAACTTCTGTTGAAAAATTGGATTATACTGTTTAACGTTCTATTATAACCAAACTTTTTACGCCCATCACTTGAAAGAGTTTTTTTTTTCTGTAATCGTTGATTTTTTTCACCTTTCTGTGTCCAGTAATAATCGAGAAAAGCGTTCCAACTTTCAAGAAAATTGCTAAAAAATACTAAAATCTAATAGTGAAACGTGTTACTCATCATTGTCGTTTATTTTCACCGTTATCGCTTTCGTGACGTCAAATCTCATTAACGTACGGTCAGTTAGTTCGTGTCAAAACTAATTTGAATGGAGAGTAATGCATTTGTTATCATTAAACTAGCCGTCGGCTGCGCCACTGAGAAAAGATAGTCTCACGTAAGCAGTGTAGAAAAGTAAGTGATACGAACATTTCAAATCGCAGTGTGCTTGAACTGCTAGAACAGCCTTAAAATTACACCTAGAAAAATGTCCTTTGTTTACTTTTTCATAACCATGAATTTGGCAATAACGGGAATATTCAGATCTACAGTAAAAACTGTCAATAACGGCATAAAAATGAAAGATTACTTGCCGTTATATAAATGGTGGTCGTTAGATTTTGCAGTCCACAAATACATAAAACATATTTAGAACATTGTTTATTTTGTCAATCAAAGCAAACATAATTCTATACAAAGATGGAAAACGACTTTAATATACTAATACAAAATATAAAGGTATACTACACTAGAAAAAAACAGATGTTAAACTTTTTTAAATTATGAGTCAACTTTTGTTTGTTTTACATTTTTTAGATTTGAATTAAGAACCTCATCTTCACATTTAAGTAAAATTTGTGATACATCCGTAAAAATTTTAGCATTATTATTGCACAATAAATAATTTTCTACGCCTCTAAATTTAGCACACACTTCGCTCATATTAGAGAAAGTAGATTTTGGAGTTTTATATTCGTTCACATTACTATTGCCAGAATTATCTTGTTCTTCATTATTGCGCAATTCTTCAACAATGTCCGGAATACTGAAGTTAGGGCTCTCTTAGGTATATCACTGCCAATGGAGGCAAATTAATCCAAATTTAAACTTCGTTACGAACAGCAGGAAGATCTTCTGATCAGGAGTATATTGTCCTGTTCATCAAAGTGTGGATCTTCATGGATAACATCATAGAAGTTGACTTTGGAAAAACATTTAACTGTAGCAGGATACACTTTTTTTCCAAGCAGCTGTAATCCATATAAGTGCATTGGATCAATTTATGTTTTTTTTGCAATTCTCTAAATTATATCAACTGCCAAAAAACGCTAGAAGTCTTTTAATGACAAAAATTTCGGTAAATCAATTTTAAATTCTGAATTATTCCTTGA
This sequence comes from Diabrotica balteata, assembly GCA_918026665.1. Lineage (NCBI taxonomy): Eukaryota > Metazoa > Arthropoda > Insecta > Coleoptera > Chrysomelidae > Diabrotica > Diabrotica balteata. The sequence goes on from OU898284.1 coordinate 47,894,485, forward strand.
TCTAAGTGCCAGCAATGTGAAGTAGTATTTATTAGGTGTTACGAATACTATTTTAACACTTTTAATTAAACTTTAGAATGTGACGTGGAATTATCCAGGTAAAGAAACACATTTCTATTTTGTGTTTTTTTCAATTTATTGCAAATTTATGCAGCCCTCTTGTCATAATTTCTGTTGCGATTCAAACCTTTTTGACAGAATCCCATCCTAGGGGAATTTGTCAATATATCTGCCTTTAAAAATCAGTGATTTTTTATTTATTCTACTAATATATCTTCTTTCGAACCTGTAGACTCATCGCAAATTGCTTATATTATGACATTTTCAGAAACTTTCCAAACATCCATTTCATGCTGCAAAATTTTTCATCTTCAAACTGCTTGCTGCTTCGAGTCATGTTTCTTTAAGTACTCATGATACTATGACTATAAGATAAGATATTGCGCATGTTTTTGTGACGTCATTGGAGACTTGCACGTTCGAAATGTCAGTTTTTGTATATATCAATAAATAATCTTTAATAAATAGTTTGGAGATATCCTTATGTGTACGATTATTGTAATTATTAAACCTCTTAACTTATTTTCTTCTAGTAATTTCATCACAGAATTCATACAAATCTCATTTAACTTTAACAAGAATTCAAATTCTAGTCTCCAATGACGGCATGCGCGAACCCGACCGATTTTGAGCTACGGGAAGATCCTATCTTGTTATTCATAGTATCATGTAAGTACTTATTCTGGTTACATTATTACATAGGATTACAAGTGACACTTGACAACCTTAAATATTGTTGACCAGGATTGTCAAGTACAAAATTCCAATAGACTCTAATAATGACATATAAAATATAAATTAAAAATGTTATTGAATTGGCATCAGAAGGAGCTTGTCTGGTCCAGGTGTCTCGAAAGAATTATCAGTTTCTTTGCAAAAGTTTTCCGGAGGAATACTGGTAAATATCAGCGTTTCCTTTGTTTCTCAAGAAATAAAAGAGTTGGAAAACTCACTCCCTACTTTTAGAATTATTCTTTTGAAAATTTTGGCTACTAACGAATGCAGCGCCATTATATAACACCGCATTATAACGATTAAGATCTTATCCTGTATGTACTTTTAAATGGCGTTTCAAATGACTACTCTGAGAAAACTGCTTTAAACAAATCTCGCAGTTGTAAGGTTTTTCTCCAGAGTGCACTCTCAAATGAATTTTCAAATGACCTGCTTTCCTAAATTCTTTAAAACAGATATCACAACTGTGAAATTTTTCTCCGGTGTGCACTCTCCAATGAATTTTCAAATTACCTGCTTTACTAAACTGTTTAAAACAGATCTCACAACTGTGAAGTTTTTCTCCGATGTGCATTCTCAAATGTCTTTTCAAATTACTTGAAGTACAAAAGTGTTTTAAGCAAGTTTCACACTTGTATGGTTTTTCTCCAGTGTGAACTCTCAAATGTATTTTCAAACTATTTACTTCACTAAACTGTTTAAAACAAATTTCACACTTGCGAAGCTTTTCTCCAGTATGCACTCTTAAATGTGATTTCAAACTACCTGCCATACTAAACTGCTTAAAACAAATTTCACACTTGTATGGTTTTTCTCCAGTGTGCACTCTCAAATGTATTTTTAAGCTATTTGCTTCACTAAACTGTTTAAAACAAATTTCACACTTGTGAAGCTTTTCTCCAGTGTGCACTCTTAAATGTGATTTCAAATTACCTGACCCACTAAACTGCTTAAAACAAATTTCACACTTGTATGGTTTTTCTCCAGTGTGCACTCTCAAATGTATTTGTAAATTATCTGCTCTACTAAACTGTTTAGAACAGATCTCACACTTGTGAAGTTTTTCTCCAGTGTGCGTTCTCAAATGTCTTTTCAAATAACTTGTAGTAGAAAACTGTTTTAAGCAAATTTCACACCCGTAATGTTTTTCTTTAGCATGTACCATCAAATTTCGTTTTAAGTTTTGTTGAAAACATTGCTTGAACATTTTATATTTGTTACGTCTTTGTCCACTCTCAACTGCCATATTTGTATTTAATAATTTTCCTTCAGCGTATTGACCTGTATATTTTCCTTTAGGTGTTGAATGTATCGTTTCCATAATTTTCGTTTTATTTTCCTCCTGGGGGCAACCTAAAATACAAAACCAACTATAAACTTTTTCGTAGAACGAAAAACTCATTGCAAAAATAAAGGAATATAATAAACTAAAATTCTAGGCCACGTTTATTCCTACATTAGCTCGTATTCCTTACCACTTAATGCCAATTGGCAACCTAAATCGCTACTACTGTTATGCCGTTGTGTTAAAAAGCTACTATTACTACATAGTACTATGACATTACTTAGAGGTATCAGCTAATTAGAGTTTTCAGTAATTTTTAAACATGCGTTTAAAATTACACCTAGAAAAATGTCCTTTGTTTACTTTTTCGTAACCATGTATTTTGCAATAACGCGAATATTCAGATCTACAGAAAAAACTGTCAATAATGGCATAAAAATGAAAGATTACTTGTCGTTATATAAATGATGGTCGTTAGATTTTTCATTCCACAAATACATAAAATATATTTAGAACATTGTTTATTTTATCAATCAAAGCAAACATAATTCTACACAACGATGGAAAACGACTTTAATATACTAATACAAAATATAAAGGTATACTACACTATATAAAAAACAGATGTTAAGCTTTTTTGTAGATGTTAAGTATGAGTCCGTTTTTGTTTGTTTTACATTTTTTAGATTTGAATTAAGAACCTCAGCTTCACATTTAAGTAAAATTTGTGACACATCAGTAAAAATTTTAGTATTACTATTGCACAATAAATAATTTTCTACGCCTCTAAATTTAGCACACACTTCGCTCACATTAGAGAAAGTAGATTTTGGAGTTTCACATTCGTTCACATTACTATTGCCAGAATTATTTTGTTCTTCATTATTGCGCAGTTCTTCAACAATGTCCGGAATACTGCAGTTGGGCCTCTCTTAGATATATCACTGTCAATGGAGGCAAATTCATCCAAATTTAAACTTCGTTACGAACAGCAGGAAGATCTTCTGGTCAGGAGTATATTTTCCTGTTCATCAAACTGTGGATCTTCATGGATAACGTCATATAAGTTGGCTTTGGAAAAACATTTAACTGTAGCAGGAGATACTTTTTTCCAACCAGCTGTAATCCATATAAGTGCATTGGATCAATTTGTTATTTCGCAATTCTCGAAATTTACATCAATTGCCAATAAACGCTAGAAGTCTTTTAATGACAAAAATTTCGGTAAATCAATTTGAAATTCTGAATTATTCCTTCATCTAAGTGCTGGCAATGTGAAGTAGTATTTATTAGGTGTCACGAAGACTATTTTAACATTTTTAATTAAACTTTAGAATGTGACGGAATTATCCAGGTAAAGAAGAACTTTTCTATTTTGTTTGTTTTTTTCATTTTATTGCAAATTTATGCAGCCCTCTTGTCATAATTTCTGTTGCCATTCAAGCCTTTTTGACAGGATCCCATTCTTAGGGTATTTTCCTAAGAATCCCATTCTTAGGGTATTTTGTCAATATAACTACCCTTAAAAAATCGGGGATTTTTTAAGGGTAGATATTATGACGTTTTCAGAAACTTTCCAACTATCCATTTCATGCTGCAAAATTTTTCATCTTCAAACTGCTTGCTGCTTTGAGTCATTTTTCGTATAAGTACTTATTCTGGCTACATTATTAAACAGGATTAAAAGTGATACTTAACAACTTTAAATATTGTTGACGAGGATTGCCAAGTACAAAATTCCAATAGACTCTAATAATGACATATAAAGTATAAATTAAAAATGTTACTGAATTGGCATCAGAAGGAGCTTGTCTGGGCCAGGTATCTCGAAAGAAATATCAGTTTCTTTGCAAAAGTTTTTCCGGGGGAATATTGGTAAATATCAGCGTTTCCTTTGTTTCTCAAGAAATAAAAGAGTTGGAAAACTCACTCCCTACTTTTAGCATTATTCTTGCCATACACACGTGACAGTTCATCAAATGTTGGCTACTAACCAATGCAGCGCCATTGTATAACGCAGCATTCTAACGATTAAGATCTTTTCCTGTATGTACTTTTAAATGGCGTTTCAAATGACTACTCTGAGAAAACTGCTTTAAACAAACCTCGCAGTTGTAAGGTTTTTCTCCAGTGTGCACTCTCAAATGTATTTGCAAATTATCTGCTTTACTAAACTGTTTAGAACAGATCTCACAACTGTGAAGTTTTTCTCCGGTATGCATTCTCAAATGTGTTTTCAAATCACTAGAAGTACAAAAGTGTTTTAAGCAAATTTCACACTTGTATGGTTTTTCTCCACTGAGAACTCCCAAATGTTTTTTCAAACTATATGCCACACTAAACTGCTTAAAACAAATTTCACACTTGTATGGTTTTTCTCCAGTGTGCACTCTCAAATGTGTTTTCAAATGATGTGCCTCACTAAACTGTTTTAAACAAATATCACACTGATAAAGCTTTTTTCCAGTGTGCGTTGTCAAATGTCTTTTCAAACAACTTTTAGTAAGAAAGTGTTTTAAGCAAGTTTCACACTTGTATGGTTTTTCTCCAGTGTGCACTCTCCAATGTATTTTCAAAGTTCTTGCTTCACTAAACTGCTTAAAACAAATTTCACACTTGTATGGTTTTTCTCCAGTGTGCACTCTTAAATGTTTTTTCAAACTATATGCCACACGAAACTGTTTAAAACAAATTTCACACTTGTACGGTTTGTCTCCAGTATGCACTCTCAAATGTGTTTTCAAATGACCTGCCTCACTAAACTGTTTTAAACAAATATCACACTGATAAAGTTTTTTTCTAGTGTGTGATCTCAAATGTCTTTTCAAACAAATTGTAGTAAGAAAGTGTTTTAAGCAAGTTTCACACTTGTATGGTTTTTCTCCAGTGTGCACTCTCAAATGTGTTTTCAAAGTACTTGCTTCACTAAACTGTTTAAAACAAATTTCACACTTATAACGTTTTTCCTCGGCATGTACCATCAAATGTCGATTTAAGTTTTGTTGAGAACATTGCTCGAAACAAAGTTCATATTTGTTAGGTCTTTGTCCACTCTCAACTGCCATATTTGTATTTAATATTTTTCCTTCGGCGTATTGACCTGTATATTTTTCTTTAGGTGTTGAATGTATCGTTTCCATAATTTTCATTTTATTTTCCTCGTGGGGACAACCTAAAATACAAACCAACTATAAACATTTTCGTAGAACGAAAAAATTATTGCAAAAATAAAGGAATATAATAAAGTAAAATTCTAGCCCAAGTTGATCTTTTTAAGTTTATTTCTACATTGGATTTGGATATTATTGCTTACGGCTTAATGCTAGTTGGCAACCTTAATTGCTACTACGGTTTTGCCCTTATGTTAAAAAGCCACTATTACTGTATACTACTAGGCCATTAATTACTTTGGTGTTATGAGTTTTTAGTAATTATGTAATGAAGAAATTGTATTTTTGTAACCGTTTCAAAAGTTTTAGAAAATTCATTATAATTTTGAGAGATTAAATTTTAGATTAATTTTAGATTTTGAAATTAATTTTTTTTTAAATAAAATTGCTCACGCATCTATCTGCCGACTACTTTTCATTACCTCAAGGACTTTACCGTAATTCCTAATATATCCGTTAGATGAGAGCGTTCGTTAACTTGTCACTCGTCTCGATTCCCAGCGAAAATATATAGCATTTTTCTTTATCTCGTAGAACGCCAAATCGTTAAGACGTGATTATGTTTATTTTATCTTCTATAGAGGTAAGCCGAAAATATCCTTTTCTTTTCTATATTTTCAGATAAATATTTATTTGCGCCTTATCGGTGAGGCTAGAGTACATATTGTTAAAATATGTTTATTTGTCCCGAAGTAATATAAGTATGGATTCGGACATGGTATTCTAAACTCAGCAAAATATTTCTTTATGGTATGGTATATTGATCTTAAATAAACTCCTACTCAATGGTTTCATCCAATCAACTACTTAGAGTTGGTTAGAGTAACAATGAGAAATAGAAGCGCAAGATCGTAGAGGATGGGGGGCGATAGTGACTTATCGGTTCTTCTGTAGGGGGTCTTGTTATGTTTCCAATTAACCCCCATTTTTGCTCTCTTCTGACTCGCACATCTTAGATCTTTATTGTGGTATCTTGTTTGATTATTATGTAGTCTATTATCGATTTCAGCTTTCGTGTTTCTTGCGTCTATGTATATTTATGAATATTTTTATGTCTGATGAATCCGTTGGTGATTCTTAGGTTGTTTAGTTCGCATAATTCAATCAGACGTTCTCCGTTATCGTTTTGTTCATTTCCTTCCGATGCTGCCGATAAGGTCTCCTGTTATTATTATCTCCACGTTCTTCTTAATTAGCTCTATTTGATGTTGAAGTTGTTCCGTGGAATATTCTTTTTCTACTCTCGGGGAATCGTCTGTTGGTGCACATACTCCGAGTATCACTGTTTCTTTACTGTATAAAGTACATCCCAGAGGTACTTTTCAGTGCGTCATTAATTATGACGTCATAGAATGAATTCGGTGTGTCGAGCATTATTTCACATAATTATTGAAAAATCTGACAGATTCCAGGATCATACTTAGCCACAGGGGATAATCCCTTATATTAATAAAAAGTAAAATCATCACAGCGATTTTTAATTTTGAGACAGCGGCTCTAAATAAGTCGTTATTGCATGGGTTACGTCTTCTTCCTATGGATCTTTTTCTCCGGATTTTTCCTTGCCTAATGACCTGGAGTCTTAGATATTTATCTCCTCTCATCACATGATCTATATATCCCACTTTTCTCCTTTTAATTGTTAGTACTTCTCTTTCCTTATGCATACGTCACATTACCTCAACGTTGGTTATTCCATCTCCCCATGAGATCTCTAGTACTCTTCGGTACATTCACATCTCGAATGCCTTCAGTTTCCTCACGTGAATTTTCTTCAGTGTCCACGCTTCCATCCCGTATTATAATACGGCTAGCACGTAGCACCTCAGCAGTCGTATTTTTAACTTAAGGTTGAAGTTTTTACAGCAGAGAAGCCTTTGTATTCTTGTAAATGGGCTTCTGGCCTGTTTAGTTCTGATTCGTATTTCTTGAGAGCTGTCATTGTTTTCATTAATAGTTGTATATGTTATGGCGAGCACGCCACTGCATGTGTGTGTGTTTCATCTCAATATTCAAGACCCTTTCGAAGATGATAAACACCCATGCCGTTACGTTATTATCAAGAACTATGAGAGGTTTTTTGTAGATATAGTGTGTATTTCTTAAGTTAGTATGGTTCTGTAACCTAAACTGTAAACATCTGAATAAATTTGTGCATTTCCTTCAGAGTTTTTCGTTACTTAATTCTCCATCGAACAAATATCATTTTATAAAGAATAAAAGTGGCGCAGTCAGTAGGATTTCCAATTAGAAAAAGTAAAGCCTTTTTTTAATCGATTTTAATCGTTAATTGGAAAATTGGAGAATTAGTGACTTAGTATTTGAGTTCCGAGTGTAAGGCCACGAGGAAGGAAAACTGAAGGAACCCGTAAGCAACTTAGAAGAATTCCAAGTGTAAGGCCACTTGTTGTGTAAAGCCACAAAGTAATTCGGAAGTTCTGGGGAGGCGCAACTAGCAACTTCGTGAAATCTCAACCAGCTTCAGTGAAAAGCCACTCGACCCTGGAAACGGTGAAGCATTTCCACAGAAGAAGCAACAACATCTCTACAGTTTAGAATTTCAACCAGTTCCAGTGAAAACCCAGTTGATCCAGAAGATACAACGTTCTCCACCCGTTCTCTACCCGTTCCAGTGTAAATCCACTTGATCTGAGACGCTGCAACGTTTTCGATCCGTTCCGGTGTACAGCCACATTCTCACGGAAGTACTTGAGGTTAGTCGAATTATATTAATTTTTTATTTGTTTTCATTTTTTTATTTACTCTGTTTCGCAATTTTCAAACTTTCAAGCTATCATATCTAGTATTTGCATTTTTTTATTTGTTTAATTTATTTTTGTTAATACAATGGCAACTAACAACGTAACAGCAACTACGCCAATAATTTCCGCTACCACCTCTAATAATTATATTAATTGTGACAAAGCTATCAAGCTTATAAATGTTTTTGATGGGTCTTCTTCAAAATTAGATTATTTTATAGATTCTGTTGATTTTATTTTTGCAAAATTTGACCCAGCGGAATTGCAAATTTTTCCTTTTATTGTAAAAAGCAGGTTAGAGGGAAAAGCTCTTGATTTCATTGGCTCGAAAGAATTTTCGACATGGCACGAAATAAAAAATGCTCTCCTTTCTCAGTTTGGTGAAAATTTGGATTTGCAGTGTCTAAATTTTGAGTTATGTCACTTTAAGCAAAGTTCTAATGAAAAACCTACAAATTTTGTTGATAGAATTGAAAAACAATTAATTAGAATCAATAAAGTTATCAAATACGATTCAAATTTGAACGATGTTGAGAAAAAATGTTTAAATAATTTTCACAGTAAGACTGCAATTCTGACCGCTATTACGGGCATAAAAGAACCTTTGTGTCAAATGCTTCGCTCTTTAAATCCTAGTTCGTTAATTCAAATTAAGCAAATTTTAAACGATTATGAAAACCAACAATATTTTAAACAAACAAATGACAAGTTTTCTAAATTAAATATAAATAATGACAATAAAATTTCATCAAGTACTGCAGGTACTCAAAAAACATTTTCTGATCCCGGTTCAACAAATCAATCGATAAATCCACCAATTAAATTAACTATTCCAAAGTGCACTGTTTGCCATAAATATGGACATAAAGCAGAAAAATGTTATCGTAAATCACAATCTCACAATTTTGTTCATAATACCTATTGCGACAACGATAGTTCAGAAAAGGAAATAGAAATCGAAGTTGATCATGATTTTTTTAGAGCAAGTGCGGCTGACAACGTTACAGTTTACCAAGTAGCAAATAAACCGCTTCTTTACGCGCATATTAAAAATTTGAATTTAAAGTTATTAATTGATTCAGGGGCAGCTATATCAATATTGAAACCAGGTAAAATTTTAGACTCTTATCACTTTAATCATGAAAATTTTAAAATATTTGGTATTAATAATGAACCAATTCAAGTTACAAAGAGTGTAAACTTTAAGTTATTTTCAGGTGTTCAAAAATTCTATATAGTAGACATAAATTCTCCTTTTGATGGAATACTTGGTTATGATTTTTTAGAAAAGAATAAATGTGTTATTGACTTTGGTTTGAATACTTTATTTGCTAATCGTGAGGAAATCCCATTGTTTCCATCTGATCAGGAACATAATATACTTAGTGTAAATAATATACAAGAACATCAAATCCGAAGTAATGTTATCGACTTAACTGAAAAAATCGATACTATTGTAAATAAACGAAAATTAGAAGTTCTGCCAAGAATTCGATTAAACCATGTCTATCAAAAACAAAATGACTATACTGAATTTAAGAATATTAAAACTACCTTAGATTTAAATAATTTTTCCTACTCTAATGAGCAAATTTTAGACGATAACAATAAGAATATTTTATATCTATACGATGAGAATGACAGAAATGTAAATCAATTCGAAAGAATCAATGATAATTTTCCCACTGTTGGTGACTCGAATTTTGAAAAAATATTAAAGTTACATAACGAAAATCGTAGTAGATAGATTACTATAGTTAAAATTAAGCCACACTATTGCCTTGAGAATTTTAATACTTTGAAAAAACTAGTATTATTTCGAAAGAAAACTTATTGCATACCTTATTTTGAAAGTAATATTTATTATAAAATGCTCAGTTTCCTTTACCCAGACGTGAACTTTATAATTTGTAAAAATATCGTTACTATGCCGCCTGTAGAAGAAAGGCAAAGGATCATTTTCGAATATCATAACGACCCTAGTAATTATCACAAAGGAATTAATGAAACTTCAGACAAAATTCGACAACTTTATAAATGGAAAAATATGTATAGAGAAATAACCGAGTTTATTACTTTATGCCCTACTTGTCAACTCTCAAAATTTGATCGTAGGAATCGTTCACAAGGTTTAAATGTAAGACATTCTCCGGAGAAACCATTTGAGGCTTTATCTGTAGACCTGTTCTTTTTGGATAAACAAAAAATGCTCACCGTTATAGATAATCTAACAAAATTTGCACAAGCGTATATTTTAACTGATAAAAATCCAGAAACAATAATTAGTAAATTAAAAAATTATTTTTCGGTTTTCGGCCTTCCTAAGATGATTATGTCAGATCACGGGGGTGAATTTAATAATAAAAAGGTGCAAAGTTTTATTAATTCATTGAATATCGAATGGCACCTTACTTCGTCTGAGTACCATGCCTCTAACGGTATAATTGAGCGCTTCCATGCTACAATAACAGATACTTTGCGAAGTTATCTTTTAGAACATAACCAGTGCGACTTAGAAGATGCACTTTTAGTCGCTATACACTCATATAATTCTAGTAAATATCATTCAACATCCACTACACCCTATAGTTTAGTATTTCCATATAAAAATGATAGAGAATTTGAAATTTCGTATAATAATCAGTTAGAAAATATAAGGGAAAAAAATGCGATCAAAGGAAAAAGCAAAAGAACCGCTTTGATAACGTAAGAACGAGCAACTTGGAAGTAAAGTATAAAGTTGGAGATAAAATTCTCTTAAAAAGACCAAGAAATCCAAATACACCAAAATCAGTATTAAATACAGGACCATATGTTGTTCTTGAAGTCAATGAAACCAATAAAACTCTAAAAATTAAGTTAGATAACAAGGTTATTCGAAAATTTCATTTTAATAATGTAAAACCATTTTATGATGCTATTAACTAAACGAAGTTGAAGTGTAACACGGCAAGTAGTAGATATGACCTTTCATTATCCATATTATAAAGGGATTTTAATCAATAATAACTGCAACATATAATTCGATTACCTTGTGGTACACTTCATCTACGGCCTTCTCATAACAACAACAGTAGAATGAGTTATTGCCGGTTGGTTTTTTTGTTCCATGTGGCCCTACCTGCCCTGTGCGGAGTATATCTAGAGAGGCGCCAAAACTTCGAAGCTGTAAAAGAAGCCCTTCTTGAACACCCCAGCTTCGGTCTTCAGGAGGGAGGTGTTATGGCGAGCACGCCACTGCATGTGTGTGTGTTTCATCTCAATATTCAAGACCCTTTCGAAGATGATAAACACCCATGCCGTTACGTTATTATCAAGAACTATGAGAGGTTTTTTGTAGATATAGTGTGTATTTCTTAAGTTAGTATGGTTCTGTAACCTAAACTGTAAACATCTGAATAAATTTGTGCATTTCCTTCAGAGTTTTTCGTTACTTAATTCTCCATCGAACACATATCATTTTATAAAGAATAAAAGTTATATATGTATTTGAATTCTCTTACTATTTCAATAGGCTGATTCTGTACATATATCTCACGAATGTCCTGAGTTGTCTTTGTTATTATCATATATTTCTTGCTCTGTTGAGTGATGGTCCATATTCTTCTTTGCTTACTGCGGTCACCTAATTAAGAAGTATCTGTAGGTCTGCATGTGATTCGGTTAAAAGAACTGTATCATCAGCGTATCTCAGGTTATTTATAATCATGTCATTAATTCTAATGTCTACGTTTCGTTAATCCATTGCCTTACTTAATATGTCTTTCGAGTATACATATTAAATAATACTGGTGTGTGTATACACCCTCGTCGAACAACTCTTTGTACTTCTATTTCTTCTGATGTTATTTCTTCTATTGCACTACTGCTTTTTGGCCATAGTATAAGTAACACAAAAAAAACTGTTTTCAAAAATTTATTAGCTAACTTCTAAATTAATTACATAAATAAAATATAATTCTAATCATAAAAACTATTGATTCACTAATGTTTAATAATAATAGTTTTCAGAGTCATCAGAGGCCACTTTTTTGGTCTCCTTTTCATAACGATTAGATTCCCTCTTTTATCTTTTTGCTCGATGACCTACACTGAGAAACTTGTTTGAGGCCAATTTTAATCAGATATGGTTTCAGCAAGATGGAGCTCCACCTCATTTTGGTGTAAATGTTCAGCGTTATTTAGATGCGATATTTCTCGGACGATGGATTGGTAGACGAGGTAGAATTGAATGGCCTCCACGTTCACCTGATTTCAATTCTGAAGATTATTTTTATTGGGGATACTTGAAAAATTCAGTTTACAAAACTAAACTTGCAGAGCTAAGGCAACGCATTATCGATAAATCTCGAATACTTTCTAGACAATCATGGAGAAATGTGGTAGACGCATTCTACCATCGATTAGGGTACTGTCAACTCACAAATGAACATGAAATTTTGAACATTTTATAAAGAAACCATTATGTTAAAAAATGTTGTAACCTATCAATTGTTACGTTTTAATGCAGTTGAAAATAGTTAGTATTAAAAAATTTATTGAGTCAATTAGTCGTTGCCAGACTTCTGTTTTATGTATTTAAGATCTTCCAAGCTACATAAAATCATAAGTGTTACATATGGTTCAAATCGTATTGAATAGGCGATTCCAATAATAACTGAATATACAGGGTGATGAATTTGAAAAACCAAAGTTACTAATAATATAAAAGAAACGGCAAATCTGGCAACATTGCAAATATCAAATGTGGAATTTCCGTATCACAAAATAGGTATACCTCAAATTTTGTACAATTATGACTAGCAATTTACGAGATAATTGACCGTTTCCAGACTTTTGGGCCACTCTGTATAACATTTACTTTACGCAAAGCACATCTGGACAAAGCGACTGCAACTAGGATTAATATACAATAAAATGTATTGGTTCATGAACCAAAAATCCAAATTAAGTCTACATAATAATTTATATTGGCTTAGTTCCAGTGCCATAAAAAAAAACACACACACATAATAATTTATTACTGTATAAATGTATTCTAAAGTCCGTTTGGACCTACGGTATACAGATAAGGGGTACAGCATCTAATTCTCACTTACTAAAACTTCAGCGTTTTCAATCTAAAGTTTTGAGACATATTACCAATGCACCGTGGTATGTGCTCAATTATGTTATACATCGAGACCTTCAGATCCAAAATATTAAAGACACCGTTGTCTCATGGTATAATAAACTACAGAGGTAACATATTGCGCACGGTCGCTCGACCTTCGGCCAGGGAGTGACGTCAGTGGCAGCGTAGCGGCATTAGTCAGAAACTAGCAACCGAAGAGTGCAGTTATCAGTTTCGGAGTTTTCTCACAATTATTTTTTTAATTTTTACGATATGCGTTGCGCGGTACTTGGCTGTTCCTCTGATAACCAGAACAAACGAAATCCTTGCCCTGACACGAGGTTTTTTCGTTTCCCTAAAGAGGAAAATCTAATTAAACAGTGGGTGCACGCTACCGGTAGGAAAGATAAATTTAACCCAAAGACGGCTTTTGTTCAAAGCATTTTACAGAGACTGATTTTTATGTAAATCTTAAACATCAACTGCTGACAGGTTTATTTAAAAATTATGCTGACAGGTTTATTTAAATAGTGGAAACAGCCTCTCTATTACAATTATGACACAAAAATGACTTTTTCTATCCTATCTGAGATTATTACATTTGTAGAAGAAGCAGGTAAATACCAGCATACCATATTTAGGCACTCATATCTACTTACAAATTTTCACTAGGTTTCCAAGTAGTAGCCATGGTTTGTGATTTAGGGGGTAGAAATAGGGGACTGCACATAGAATTGGAAATTACAGAATCCAAACCTTATTTTAAAAACCCACACAATGGTCAAAATGTTTATGTTTTTGCTGACGTGCCACACCTATTAAAGCTCATCAGAAATCATTTTGTGGATGAAGGATTTATTTTTAATGGACTAGAACTGAATAAGGACTGTGTTGAATCTGTTCTCAATGCAACGACAGGTTCTGATTTAAAAATTACCCACAAAACAGACAAAGAAAAGCTTAATGTGAGAGGAGCTCAAAGGCAGAGAGTAAAACATGCTGCAAAATTATTCTCCCATACGGTATCGAAGGCGATTAGTAGGTGCGGCATGCTTGGTCTCATTAATAAAGACACAAATTTGACACAATTGGCAGATCTTTTTAAATTAGTAAGTGTTACAATTTGTAATGTTTGTCAATTACTAATTTGTTTTAACTTGTTATAGTCGAACGATTGGTTTGACGTATTTAATGTGAGCGTTCCTGTAAGCGACACTCGAACCAGAAACCGGGTTTATGGTTTGGAGTTAGAAGCCCAAAATGATATTTTAAATAGAATGTCTGACATGATTTCAACAATGCGCGTTAAAGGAAAGAAATCATTGCTTCCATTCCAAAAAGGTTAAACAGTATATCAAAGTAAAAACACATTTATAACATTTTACAAACCATTGTAGGTATTCTTATACCAAATAAACCTCTGCAGTTGTTGCTTGAAGATGTAGGCAAACGATATAATATGAACTACCTTTTGACGAGGCGCTTAAACCAAGATCCGTTGGAGAATTTTTTTGGAGTCATAAGAGCAAAAGGTGGTTTGAACGATCATCCAACTTCTTTAGATTTTAAATACGGACTGCGTTCTTATTTAATGGGAAAAGATGAAGGTGCTTTTTCAGATTACTGTAATGTAGAAGACGATGGTACTCCTACATTAACTATGAGCGGTAGTATGATAGAAAAGCTTTCTTAAAAAAACAATCATTGACACCAATCCCACGGATGGAGATGACATAGTCCTCTGTGAAGAACTCGATGTTTTAAGATATGATGGACTAGAACATTTAGGAGGATTTATTTGTAGCAAGCTTAAAAGCAAGTTACTAAATTTAGCTAACCCAAGTTCGACGTCTTACACCTGGACCAATCATTTGACAGAAGGTGGACCATGTAAACCTTCAAACGAATTTATGGCTCATTTGGAAAAACTAGAGCAAATTTTTCAAAACATTAATGGTGATACCATATTTACTGGCAAACAATATATTTCAAGTCTGTTATCGCAAGTGTTAATATTGATTGTTCTCAAGATGCTAAGAAAATATTTTTTCGATCGCGTATGTACTTCCGTATAAAAGATTTTAATATAAAATTATTTTAGCACGTACTAAAAAAAATAGAAAAAACTATTACATAAGATATATAGTTTTATATTTTTAAACGCAAATTGTTTTAAAACTGCTTTATATATAGTTATTTAGCAAGAATATTAAGGCGATCGTAATATTTATTTTGAAAATTGGCATCTAACTTCTGTAAGTGACGGTTGTTTTAATTATTTAAACTTAACTATATATTTATCAATTATGCATAATATAAAAATTTTGTTCCTTCTTAAAAGTTTATAAAAAGTGGAAGTATGTAGGTACCTAAATAAGTAGCTATCTTTTTGTACTAATACCTTATTTGTTCTAATTCGCATAAAAATTAAATATATTTGACTAAGAAAACATGATAAACATTCGTTTTTATTTAAAATGTATGAAGACAGTAAAATAATATGCAAAATATCCATATTTAGGATGACTAAATTACGAGTGCTTATGTATACAATTAAGAGCAATGTGAATACTAAGCTGCAAGTGACGTAGCTGCGCAAGCTTAACGTGAATTTTTACTTCGGAATAGGTGGCCCTGCCGTTGTCTCACTCAGTGGCACTTACAAAAATAGACTACTGAACTATCCAAATACGCTTGCCCAAGACCTATAGTCGAGTCCAACGATATTTGTATGTTATGAAACTCGAGTAACCGATGTCCAGGGACGTATCGCGATATTGGTTGTTTCACCGACACAAATTTTTTGATACAAGTATTAAATCATAAAATAACAATGTGTAATTTGTATATTATAGTCAAAGAACAGAAAATCTGATTTAGGAAAAACAAGCAAAACGTTATATTTCTTTGTTTTTTAAATGTGGTTAAAAGTGAAACGTAAAAAAAATTATCGCTCTACCACCCTGTCGGAAAAAATACTAGGTGATATAACGGCATCTTCTATAGGGCTTTTTAACGCTTCCCATTTGTTTCAGGCATTTGTTATATAGCATACATAAAAAAGATATCTACGTCATACGCCTTTTGTGTGTATAGTTATTGGTATATACTATATACCAATAACATATGACGAAATATATGAGATGCGTTGAAAATCCTTATCAGCGTTTAACGATGACGTACAAAGACGAAACTGTGGAAAAGTATTACACATTTAAGAAAATATTGTTTTAAACAAAGTTAGCAATTTATAATGAAAAACTGAGTTGTTTTAACTGAAATAATCATCATGATAGCGTACCTTGTCTAAAATATTTCTCCTGCAGGCGAGGTCTCATCATCGTCACGATCCACTAGATTAATAATAAGTTGTCCACTGTTTGAAAATAATTGTCCTAGTCTTCTGTACTCATTTTCTACTTTCACTACACGGTTTACTGCTTTTTTCCAGTCGGCACTTGTAATCTCTAATAGTTCATATCGAATTAAATCGACCACTTTCGCGTCAAATTTTGGAAAACTATTTTTCCTCTGAATCCGTTTTTTTACTTGTCCCCAAATAAATTCGATAGGATTGAAAATGTAAAATTAAGGTGGTAACCTCAAAACATTATGGCGATATTGTATTGCAATAGTGTCCAGTATATATTGTTTCTTACAAGTTTTAGTACGAAGCACTTCAAGTAACTGTTTCTTATTATAGTTGTCTTCAAAATACAAATCATTTTCTGAGAGGAAATCTTTTAGTTCCTGTTTTGAAGACGAATTTTTTGAGAAGCCAAGAGTGGCATTGTCCATAACTATCAAATGAAAATGAAAATGAAAATTAAAGCAATGCACATCTATCTATCTATAACAAGCTATAATGCAAAGATACAACTAAACTAAAAATTTGCCAGTCCTTTGGACAAGGCACATGCCGGTATTTTTACAGTTAAAATTGTTAGACGGTTATGTTCAAACGAAATATTAAGCAATATAATTGAAACTTTTCTCTATTTTAAAGGACAAAAAAGCAAGTTCATTAGCGGAACGTAATTCAAAATTACTCTGCACATTATATTTGAAGTATTATTTGGTTAAAAGATTTTAAAGTGTAGAATCTGAGTTTTGTTTTTGTACAATTACTTAAGGACCACCCCGTATACAGGGTAATACATAAGTAATTGTGCAAAAAGAAACAGCAGATTCTACACCTTAAAATACTACGATTTAAGCCAACTTGCTTTAATAAAATGTTGATATTAAAAAAGATACAGGGTGTGGAAATGCGGAAAGCGGAAATTTAAAATTTTATTTTTTGATATAACTTTCATGTTTGTAAACATTTATGTATAAAAATTTACAGCTGGGTACTATTGAATATCAGGAATTATAATTTAATGCATACTTTGATATAGCTAATAGAGGGTGGGACATATGCCACATACGTGTCATACATTTGCACTTTAGATTTTACATCAAACATTTTACGTTTTGTATTAAATTAAAGTCATAATCAAAACATTTTATTTACAAACCAAATTAAGAAATAGTTAAACTAAATAACATAAAACTTTTTGTCAATGTAAGTGTTCGATATGTCCACCATTTTCTTTAATTCATTTGTCAATACATTCCATAAAATATCGTCTCATATTAAATAGCATCATTGGTTCTAAAGAAACTGCTGCAGTACTTATTATAAGTATAATAATAGGTATTCTTTTAGGATTTTTATGAAATAATTATATTACATATCTAATATATATATATATATATATATATATATATATATATATATATATATATATATATATATCTCACCACATGACCAAGGAATATGACACCCACGAACAATCCAACGTTCAGAAAAGTTGTTTTTAAATAATGTTCTTACTCCCCTTTCTCTGTAATGTATTGGTGTACCATCTTGTATAAACCACATATTTAGCCTTAAGTTTGATGACAATTCTTCCAATAAATCAATAAAAACATGTTATAAAAAATGTAAATAAATCTCACCATCCAAATTGAAAGGTAATTCGCATATCCGTAAAATATTCAAAATTTATATTTAAAATGTATCTCCTATGGTTTGGAACCATTGGTAATTATTTTCTACGGATATGCGAAATACCTTGCAATTTGAATGTTGAGATTTATTTACATTTTTTATAAAATGATTTTATTGATTTATTGGAAGAATTGTCATCAAACTTAAGGCGAAATATGTGGTTACTACAAGATGGTACACCATTACATTAAAGAGAAAGCGGAGTGAGACCGTATTTAAATACAACTTTCCTGAACGTTGGATTGTTCGTGGTAGTCATATTCTTGTGGTGAGATATTATTATAATTATTTAATTCATAAAAATTTCAAAAAAATACTTATTATTATACTTATAGCACTCATAATAAACATTGCAGCAGTTTCTTTAGAACCAATTATGCTATTTAATTTGAGACGATATTTTATGGAATGTATTGACAAATGAATTAAAGAAAATGGTGGACATATTGAACACCTACTTCGACAAAAAATTTAATGTTATTTAGTTTAACTATTTCTTAATTTGGTTTGTAAATAAAATGTTTTGATTATGACTTTAATTTAATACAAAACGTAAAATGTTTGATGTAAAATCCAATTATTCTGTTATTTATCAAATTATATTATTTCATGCTGCTGATATATTTATTTTATTTAATTATTCGTTAACTATTAACTTTATTAAAGGTATTTTATACCAAAATTTTTCTTTAATTTTCTTTCGTTGTCTGGAGTAATTGCGATAAATCAGAATTATGTAGTTGATTTCTAAAATGCGATTATCTCGAAAACTGTTGAGTTTTGAAGATGTTAACAAGTATACCTTTTTTGTGAAAATACTGTATCTGTAACATTTTTTTATTAAAAATACTGGTAACTTGAAGAGCAAAAAAGTTAAGTGCAAATGTATGCCACATACGTGGTGCCCTCTATCAACTACATCAAAGTATACATCAAATTACAATTTCGAATATTTAATAGTACCCAGTTGTAAATTTTTATACATAAATGTTGATAAACATGTTATAGCGAAAAATAAAATTTTAAATTTTCACTTTAACACCCTGTATCTTTCTTAATATCAACATTTTATTAAAGCAACTTGACTTAAATCGTAATATTTTAAAGTTCTTAAAGTTAAAGTTCTTTAAATCTACGGTTTCTTTTTGTACAATTACTTAAGGACCACCCTGTATATATATATATATATATATATATATATATATATATATATATACACATATATTAGAAATTTATCTTGAAGGATTGCTGTCACTGGGCGGATCTCCCCTGTATTACGTGATAAACTTATTGATTATTGTTTTTTTATTTGTAGAAAGAGATTACAATAAAGAAAGTAAAAAAAATATTTTACAATGTAACCTTTTAAATAAACATAGGATTTTTGTAAAAGACATTCTTTTTGTTTATAAAAAATAATAAAAGTAAGATCCATTTAAACCATAAGTATTTTGCTTATATAAGATTGTGTTAAAAATAGATAGTATATTTTGGTCACATTTCTGTGAGTAGATGACATAAGCTGATAAGTCATGTTTCATCAACTTTTCAGGAGAGCAATTTTAAAGTTTAGCAGGGTTCTAAAAATCAGTTATTAAGTTATTCATAGCAAATTTTATATTTAACTATGCAGCTGTTCTTTTACTAACTGAATACAAAATATCAAGCAATAACAATGTTATTTAAATTTACTAATTATTTTTTTTTGTAAGTGATGTAAAAGATATCATGTTTTGTCGTCTGCCATATGACTCAAATCACCACATAACTATATAGGGAAATTATTCCTCATAACTCTTTTTTGGTAATGCTTTTTTTTATGGATAAATTACCAGTAATTTTCAAGCAAGAATTAGTTATATTAAAGGGTTTATTACAAGTGTTTGTGTAGTTTTAAATTTATTTTCGATTTCTATGTAAAAAATATGTGAAATAATTTGAAAGACATCTTGATAATAACAACAATTCAGACTTATAGCAGTTTTTATTAATATAACTATTAAATCAGTATTTATACGTTGTTTTTCAAAATTGTCCTTGCTAGTTGACAGAGTTACATTATTTTTAAAACATTACATTCAAAGAAAAATAAAAATTGTTGAGTAAAACAAGAAAGTAGAAACTAAACTTTATCTTCTTCATCCAACTCATCCAATTCATCAAACTCACGACTGTTTGTATCAGTGGTCAGCTTCTTGTAGAACGAATGGAACTGGGGATCAATGAGGCTAAACATTGAGAGAAGATCCTTCTTTTTCTTCGGGTTTATTGGCAAAGGTCCAGCATATGATCTTGCAACTTCCAAGTTTTCTGGTCGACCCTTCTTACCCCTCAATATACTAAAGCTTTTAAATGGAGAAAATGGGTTAAGATCGTACTTGAAATAAATTCGTCCAAAATCTTGAGTGTATCGTAGCCACCTGATTTTCAACCATTCGACTTTTTGTTTTTCACTGTCAGTTTTCCGATGGACCAACACATTTTTCAACAGACTAGAAAATTCCTTAAAGTCAAGTTGTTGCATTTCAATAACTTTAAATTTCTTTCTCCCAGAAAGTGTGCGGACGAACTGACACCAATCACGTGGCACCATGATTCTGTACGTATCACTGATACTGTTTTTGTTAACTGAAGAGTGAAGTATTTTTTTCGCTCTTTCAATACGAGCATGATCGCTGTCGCATTCGAGACGTGTATGACCAGGTAGCAAAAATTTTTGATCAATTACCTGAATGGTTTTCTTCTTGGTCAGAACATAACAAAACATGGCGGCAATGTTAATGTTTCGGTTTTGTCCTCCACAGGTGTCTGAGTATGTGGTGACATACTCGATATTGTTTGGAAGATCCATAATTTTTTTGAAAACACACGAGGCAATTTCATCAGAGCCTCTGCCTGCATCTATCTCACTCCACATACAGCAATAAGAAGAATCCTGGTCATTTGAACAGTTTCTTATAGTGAGGTTGTACATGGATAGAAACCTCTTATAATATGCAATATTTGATGATAAGTAAGGTACAGGAAGAACCTGTTGGAGATCAAACACTAATAGAACTCTATTGTCATAGTACTTCGCTAGATTTTTATCATGATTTTTCATATCATAACCCTCTTGGGCCTCTTTGATGTGAGAGTCGTGCATATCAGAAACAATTTGGCGATCAGATTTATTGGTTGAATGTCTTTTCTTTAAAATAAACTCATCACATTTGTTGCATGTGTCAATAAATGGTTCTTTAAATTTATATCCTTTGGCATTAAACTGTTTTCTAAAAACATCATAGCATGCGGACTTAGTGTGACCATTTTCATTTCTGTGCTCACAATATTCCTTATACATAATCTTAACATTTAAATTACTTGGTAGAAATACTTTTTTAGAGGAGCTATCTCTCCTAGCATAGTGGCTCTCATGCCTAGGATATCTGTCTATGAATGCATTAATATCTTCAATTTCCTCGCTAGTAGTTTTAAACTGTTGTGGGTGCTTACCTCGCATATCTCCTTGGATAATTCTAGATGAAGAAGCTTTCACTTTTTGAATAATGACATCCACCTTGCCTCTACTTAAACCAAAAACACCAATGAACATAGTTTTACATATTTCTGTTGTAGTTCCATCTAAAGTAACATAGTATGACACAGTCACTAGTCGATCATGAGTAACTCTGGTTTCACATGTATCTTCCTTTTTCCGACTTACTGCTGGCGTAGAAATTCTAATTCTGTCAGCTAATGCTTGGTCTCTTGCACAAACTGGAAGTGTGTAAAAATCATTAAATATTTTTCTTTGGTTTTCTGATGTAATCTTCTCATTACACTTTCTCTTAATGCAGCATTTTTCAACTGGTTTGAAAGTTCTAGATGAAAACAATTTGCCTTTCCTATTTTTATAGTCCAATCCGTGATTTTTTTTTAACTTTTCGTTTTCTCTTTTCCTTATACCTTTTATTCTTTTTGTATATTTACTGGGTTCTACTGCTTCTATGGGATTTTCAGCGTTTTCGTTGTCATCTATGAAATGAGTCTCGGAATAAGTTCTTACGTTTCCAAGCGTAGATGCAACATCATCTGTAACAATAATAAATCATGTTGGTGAACACAATCATAACAGCAGAAAACCTACATAGAATTTATAGTTACTATTTTATTGTATCTAATTATTACACCTTCTCTAGGTAAATACCAACAATACAATCAAGTGACTAACGACAGACAATATAATTGTACCATACCCGTACTATCTTTTTGTCCTTTGGCGGAACAACTTTTTGAGATGATATCAATTTTCATAAGTTTTGGTCGCTTTGCACTAATTTTCGAATCAGGTAACCAATCAGGATCAGAATATGTATAATCCGCATCACTTCCACAAATTTCCTGTAAAAAATAATTAAGATTAGGTCAGTACCTAGGCCAAACAAGCATTAATGCAAAATTTGAAGGTATAAAAAATAAACATACAAAAATTTAACTTACCTGAAAAATAGTGCTATCTTCAACAATTTCTTTTAACTCGGCGCTATTTTTATTCTTTTCTGTCTCATTTCCTTTGCTCATAGATTCAGTAGTTTGGCATTTTTCATTTTCAGTTGGAATATATTGTTGAAATTCCACAGATATATCCTGAAAAATAATGTCTCCGTTTAGTAAAGTGAAATTTAATACCCATTACTTATTTGCTCTGTCTAATACAAACCAGTCCACGTGGCCTGTAAAAGATAGGACTTTGGATTTTAAATTTAAAATTCAGAACCACTGAACATGGTTAATAAGAGTGATGTTTTATAAACTGACGTCAGACTTTACTTATATAGAGTGCTGAATCATTTCTGTTAAAGTGTAGCTATTAAAAATTATGTTGTTACCCTAAATTCTAGTAACTTACATCGAGTGTGGTAATCTCTCTGAAACTGTTTTCAATACCATGTTCATTATTTTTTATAATACTAAATATTTCCACATTTTCTGATGTTTCAATGGGGAATGATTCTAAAATAGGAATTTCAATATCTCCGTCTTCTATTGTGATTGGAAGATTCTCTATGTCAAGAACCTGATTGTCTTCAAATGTATACCTATTTTTACATTCAAAATAGAAATCTTTTTCTTTAACTTCCTTATGATGATTGTTTACTTC
This sequence comes from Diabrotica balteata, assembly GCA_918026665.1. NCBI lineage: Eukaryota > Metazoa > Arthropoda > Insecta > Coleoptera > Chrysomelidae > Diabrotica > Diabrotica balteata. Next base: position 47,917,809 of record OU898284.1, read on the forward strand.
AGTCAAAATAGTACTTGACTCAGACCTATCCTGTAACATGTGCATAATAATTAATTTAATGTATAGATTGTTAGCTCTGTTACAAGGAAATTACTGTTTTTTAATCATAAATGATACAAAATAGAGAAATTTCCCATTTTATTTTAGTATAAGAAAATAAAAAGTACAAACAAGACAGAAATCATACTAACCTCAAAATTCTCTGATTGAGAAGTAATTCCGTCTCCCTTGACTGCCAAAGACACTAACAGTTTTGTCCTGCTACTTACACTACTCTTGTTTTTATAACTCATAGTCAGGATTTTACTATTTACACAATTTAGTCACTAACAACTTGCATTTGAAAAAATACAATCAACATTAAAACAGTAGTTGAATAGAAAAATAACTACTGTGACAGATGACAAAATAAGGTATGTTTATTAATCAGCTGATAAAATGGCAATTTCTAACATTAACTGAAGATGACAAAATATGATAAATCAACTTATCAAGTTTTGCCATCTGTTTAAACTAGGAATATTTCATCAGACAAAGCCGAAATTTTAGATAAGAGCACATAACAGTTACTGCCATCTTGTGTTGACTTACAAATTAAACTTGCAAAAGTAAACAAAAACTGGTAAAAGTACTTATCTAATTTTGCCATCTTACCATGACTGGATTAAGTTAAAAACAATGTCAAAATGTTGTTATGTACCTACTTAACTGCTTTTGACATCTTTGGAATTGGAGAAAAATCACATATCACGTTTGGACCAGGGCTATATTATGTTATTTACAAAGATTCAACTTATCATATTTTAACATCTGGTAGATCTCCTGTTTTTGAACATGTCCATATACATAACTCATTTTGGCCAAAAATGTGACTTATCAGCTTGTGTCATCTACTTACAGATTTAGTATTAACGTTTAGATGAGTGCTTTTACTAAACGTGTTTTACTAGTCGATACTTTTTCTATTTCTAATACTCTCTATGAACAACCCGAAAAATAACCCGGATGGACTAAACGGATTTTGGCAGTAAGCCTACGATATGGGATATGAGACTTTCGGTTGAGAGTGGTTACAATCTTTTGACGTTGGCGTTGTTGGATTTAGGGAGCGGTAAAAAAGTAAATGTAGATATACACTCGCAATCATAAAACCCGGGTCACCTTGAAAATCACCGTTATTTCGTTTTTAACGAGCTTAATGCATGTTTTGTCGTTGGCTTAGCGGTTTCCTTTGTAACAAAGAATTCCAATAATGCCGATTTCGCGGAAAACTATAGGTACACTTCAAAAAATGAACGGTACCTGTAACTGCCGCTTGTTTTAAATGTCTCATTTGTGCTTTGACTTTCTGTTCAAACGCAACAAACAAACGTTTATTATTGCCACCATTGGTGTTTATTAGTGCCATTATTGGTGTTTATTATTGTTTATTTTTGCCAAAAATGCCTTTGACTGTTGTTGAAACGACACGCATTGTTGCGCTTGTGGAAGACGGTCACACTCAACGGCGCAAGAACTGTTGGCGTAAGGCTTTCTACGGTTCAACAAGTATTTCAACGCTTTCAGGAGACGGGTTTGCTAACCAGACGACCTAGCTCTGAACGAAAAAGAACGATCACGGTACGAGCTGACCGTTTCCTTGTGTTTCAGGTAGTGTTGCCTAAATGCAAGAACAAGACGAGACTTAGACAGTTTTGGTCTTGGTCTTGCACCAATACACCTGGTCTTGGTCTTGGTATTGCACTCCTAGTCTTGGTCTTGCAGCAAGAGTCTTGCAAGTCTTGTAGTTGCTATTTATTAAATTTTGCTTTGGATCTTAGAACAACGTAACAGAGAAAGTACATTTTAAGCTTGAATTAACATAACCATAATAAACACCAACCAAATTAATAAATGTCTAAACAACTGACACCCGGTGGGGTTTGAAGCCACGATCTAAGCGATCCGTGCTTATGATCTAACTAACTCAGCTATCTACTATTCCCTACGGAAGTCAATCTGTTTCTTAATAAACGTTTGCATTTGCATAAGCTTACATGTGTTAAAACATGGTTAAAACACAGAAAAACCAAATTAATGACATAAACTGTATTTTAAAGGAAATTATCTTTCTAGAAAGGAATTGATGGAAATGGAAATCTTAAAAAAGATTGGTATGTGGCAAAAATTCACATGTATCAAGGACACAGATTCTTTAGGTGATCAGATAACAACCTATAATCCACTTATTAAAGCAAAATAAATGTTGTTAACAATCTTAGCTTTACTTTTATATAAAATACTAACTTGAAAAATAAGGAATAGGTAAGAAAGCAATGATAATCAAAAGAATTATTTTAAGTTAAGGAGATACCTAATTAATAAATACATTAATTTACCCAAATAAAGTAGTAGGTACATAATATACATATATTAGAAATAGGTACATAATATTTGTGATTGGTAATAAGGTAATAAGTATATTTTTTTAACATGTCCACTTTTTCCAGCGGTTATTAAAAAGTTTGTGATATCTCCACCGAATTTTGGATTTTCAGGAATAAATATTTGTAATTCCTTTATGTGAAAAGATATCGGATGCTTCCTTAATCCTAGCGAGTTTCTGTTTTTCATTTTCATTTCAACCTTCTATGTAGGCATAATTTACACACAGCAATTTCGGATGCATGAATTATTTCGAAAAATTCATCAAATTTGCTTTTACGTTTTTTAGATCTACACCTCCAACTTCACTGCTCCGACTAGAACTATTTGAATATTTATTTATTATGTCAAATTGTAAACTTGTCACTCCGGAAACAACAAGGATTAGATGGAAAACAATAATTATTACATTAGACTCAAAGAAAAGCTCAATTGGGAATGAAGTTTAGTGATGTCGAAAAAGTAACTACTACTAGTTACTTTATGTTCGTTACTATCTCAGTGGCGCACCCAGAGGTGTTTTGGGGGTTAAACCACCCCAGGGCACTATTCCGACACTGTTCCTCACAAATTTTAAGGACTCGAAATGGAGGTAGCATAAACAAAATTGCCTCCTCACAGGAAAATTCTGCGTGCGCACCTGTACTATCTAATACCCTAAGTACCGAATAACAAAACCGAGAATTATAAGGGTATTATAAGGATGGTATTCTGCAATAATAGTTTAAGCCACATATATATGGTTCAGAGTCAATGAGCATAATGTACTTTAAAACATTAAATGATAGAAAATAAGGCTTTATTTTCACATTTTTATATTTCAATAATTACAGGCTTCCTTAAAAAACGTACAAAATCAAAATAAGTAAAAACAGTTTATTACAAAAATAACTTAAAGCGGCTTAGACGGTTTTTGCAAAATATATAAAATATAAGTTGGTCATTTTGCAATAAACGTCTATCCCTCCGAAATAGTAACAAAACACAGAAGTACACAGAAACAATACATTGTAATATTTTGCTTTAAAACAATTGTGATATTGTGCTTTAAAATATTATACCAACAGCCTAAATAATAACAATCAGCCGCAGTAGTTTAAAGTTGAAATATCAAACTCCTTTGTTAAAAAGACATACAATGTTTTGCTGACCAGAATTTTGACTATCAAGCAACAGCTCCAATATTTTATATAATAAACAATAGGTTTCGTTATTTAATAATGTAATTTTTTGTCGGCATTTATGACACCAACATACGAGTAAACTTCTTTTAGCCTATGAAGTCCGATATATAATTAAGATATAATCAGTGGGCCTCAAACAGTGGTGCGTTACTTAATATTTAATTTCGATCGCTTGAAATGAAAAAATATTTAATTTCCTGTATTTTATGTTCAGTAATAATATTGGATTTTACTGTATCAAAGGCAAATAAAATAAATATAATATGTATATACAGGCCGCTTAAAAGAAGTGGGATGGATTATTTCGAATAATTGAAATTATTTGTCGACATCAAATGTTCATCAAGGTCTCTATAAGTCTCTATTTGGCGTAGAGTAAAAATTATATGAATGGTTTTGCATGCAGTTAAATTGGAAAATACTTGCCAAGTTGCTGGTATATGAAAATTTGAATAAAATACATCCAAGACTTTACTTTCTGCAGACACTGTATTAAATATAACCTTGAAACAAATTGGCACTAAATCACTTTCGAGTTTTCAGCAAAACAAAATGTTTAAACACGTGTGGTCCAGTAATTAATACCAAAGCTATTGAGAGTATGCATTCCAGTAATTAGACCGAAGGTACTTTATCATTTAACTAAAACACACCACAAAGTTTGAATTGAATTCCCGAAACACTTTTTTGTTTCTTCTTTTTAGCAAAAGATTTATCCTATTCACTGTCTGATATTTCACTAGCAGAGTCGTCACTATCTGAATTGTCTATCCGAATAATTAGAGGCCGGACCTCATCTATAACCCGCTCGGTTTGAAAAGACTGAACGATTATGTCTTCCGTATGTCTCAATACAATTTTGCCATTGTTCTGCGTTTATTTGTTCTAGCGATTCTTTCCATAAACCAAGAACGCTAGCGTCATATTTTGTTTTGGATGCATGTTTATCATAATAATTTTTGGCTATACCCGAAACTAACTCAATTGCATTATAGTGGCAATGGTAGGGCGGAAGTCGAAGAACTTCATGGCCATATTTAAGAGCTATTTGGTCAGTAACCAAGTTCTTTTGAATTTTGTGCTCTCCATACCTTTGAAGTAAATCGACTTTTAAAAATATGTCACTGTGATAAATTTTCTTTTCTGTCAACCACAACCTTAGTTCTTCTTTTGTCCAGCTATTTGAAGGAAATCTCCCTTCTACTCTTGAGTGGTAGGATGCATTATCTAAGACTATTATGGATGGTCGCTCCAATTTTTTTAACAAATTTTCTTCAAACCATTCTTCAAAAATATTTGCATCCATATTTCCATGGTAATCACCTTTATTCTTTGGGGACGAAAAAATTAAACTAGCGTCAGGAATAAAACTCTCATCGTTTCCAGCATGAAGTATAATGTAGCGTTTACCATTACCGGAACGACTAGAAGAATAGCATTTCGTGGTGCCATCTTGCTAAGATGATTTTGACATATTTCCTTTAGCGAAAATCCAAGTTTCGTCTAAAAATACAACTTGCCTCGGACTATCAGACATTTTATTGTTCATGTATTTTCTTAGAAAATGCCACCGTTTTGAAACAACATTAGAGAGTTCACACAATACTTGTCTATTATTTGTCTTTTTATATAGAAAACCTAAATGTTTCAACACTCTCCACAAACTTGTTAAACTAATATCACACAGTTCCTTGTCTGTTATTTTTTGCAACACAGAACTAACTGTTACATGTTCTTTTTCTTTATACATATTATATATAATATTTTTAATTGCAAGTTTAATTAATTAGAGAAAATGAAGAGTTACCAATCATAAGCAACAAGAAATTATGGGGACTGAGAGAGATGGGATTTTGTTGGCAAAAGAATAGAAGAAAATCCGTTTTAATTGAAAAAGATTACATTGTATGTTGGAGACGGGATTATTTAAGAACTATTAAAAAGTACCGAGAAGAAGGGAAAACAATTTTTTATTTGGACGAGACTTGGCTAAATGAAGGTCATACTGTATCATATCTATGGGTTGATACAAACGTGAAAAGTTCCCATCAGGCATTCATCGAAGGTGTATCTTCTGGAATAAACAATATTCCCGTTGGAAAAGGACGCAGATTCATAATAACCCATATTGGAAACAAATACGGTTTTGTCAATGGAGGATTATTAAGTTTTGCCTCAAAATCAACCAAAGATTACCACAAGGAAATGACTGCTGACGTTTTCGAAGAATATTTTGAGCAAATGTTGGATTTAATTCCAAAAAATTCTGTCATAGTCATGGATAATACTAGTTACCATTCAAGACTAGCAAAAAAATTGCCAACAACGGCATGGAAAAAAAGAGAGATAATCGAATGGTTGGATAAATACGCAATTGAGTACAAGGAGAATTCGACAAAAAAGGAATTATTACCTATTGTAAGGCAACATAAAGCAGCTTATAAAAAATATATAATTGATGAAATGGCATTAAGCCGTGATATAATTATTTTACGTTAACCCCCATACCACTGTGATCTGAATCCAGTAGAAAATATATGGTCTCAAGTAAAGGGTGAAGTCGGACGCAACAACAAAACTTTTAAATTAGAAGACTTACAACAATTATTAGAACATTCCTTATCAAAAGTAACTCCAGAAAATTGGAAAAATGCTGTTAGTCATGCTCACAAGGAAGAAAATAAAATGTGGAATTTGGATATGACTGATAACATAACGATTAACAATAATTAGAATTCTTATACAATCCTCAACTACTAGTATCGACAGCCAACTGTCATGTTCCAGTGCTTCTGTACAGAACTTGAAAAGGGTGCGCCAATGTAATCTTACATAAAAGACAAATCATTCTAGCGGAAAACGAAGATTCTGATGATTCAGATCAAGATCATGACTTTTATCCAGATGATGATTTTGGTTTCAAACACAAGTTGGCTAGGTTATTTCTCCTTCAAGGCTGCTCCTTTAAATCAATCTTTTGTATGGTCCAAGTAAAACATCCCCAATCTCCTTTACAAATCATTTAGTTTTACTGAGTCTTCAAGCATCAATGTTGACATTAATTCAAGTAAGCCAATCGACTTCTTCAGAGTTTTCTTTAGTGAGAGTATCTGTCAAATAATTTGCAAAGAATCGAACCTCTATGCTACCCAGAAGAATTCGCAACTTTCTATGGACATTTAAGAACTTGGCGCTTTCTTGGGAATACTTATAGTCATGGGGTTCCACAGCCTTCCAACACTAAGGTCATACTGGTACAGGAATGAGAACTTCCATGTTGAATGTGTGGCTTAAATATTTACATTAAACAGGTTCCTGAAAGTCTTGAGATTGTTGCATCTAAACAATACTGAAAATATGCCCCAACCGAAAAGTAAAGAGTTTGATAGGCTCTATAAACTTAGACCACTCATAAACCATACATCTTAGACCACAGGTACATCACTAAAACAGTACATGCCAATAAAACCAATAAAAAGAGGCTTTAAAATTTGGTCATTAGCATGTGCTAAACCGGGATACCTTCTAAATTTTCAAATATATAAAGGAAAAGCCACTGAATATGTGAAACAGTCTGATATGTTAGGAGAATGAGTTGTTTTAGAACTTACATCAACATATCAAAATCGTGATTATTGCGTATACTTTGATAATTTTTTCACTATAATACCACTGATGCAGAAACTACTGGAAAAGAAAACTTTTGCTTGTGGCACTATAAGGCAAACAAGAAAATATTTTCCAAAAAAAATATTATGTGTTGATAAAGAGCTTTCCCAAAATCAGGCAGATTCGGTTAGTTCTGAAGAAATATCTGTGTATAAGTGGAAAGATAGAGGCGTAAAATGTGTTAGTGTTGTCAGCAATCTACATAATTTTCAAGAAAAATCTCAGGTTTTGAGAACAAATAAAACTGGCAACAAAGATCAAGTACCATGTCCTCAAACAATAGCCGATTATAACAAATACATGGGTGGAGTAGAACTATTTGATCAATATCATGCTAACTACTCGGTAGCATGAAAATCAAGATGTTGGTGGGTAAAAATATTTTACTACCTTTTAGATGCATCAGTAGTAAACAGCTATATTTTATATAAGGAGACTAAAAAAAATAACCCAAGTGCTAAGCCTATGACTGCATTACAGTTCTGCAGTGAAGAAGCAGATAATTTGATTAGCACTTTTACTATCAGAAAAAAGTCTTGACCTCCATCAAACTCAACTTTGAATGCTGGTTCACACTTACCCATCAAAACGCTGTGCCCTTTGTGCTTCATCTAAAAAGAAACAAACACGCAGCAATTTGATTTGTCAAGTTTGTAACATTGCTCTATGCAAAGACTGTTTTGCATCCTACCATAGTAGATAGAAAGTTCTTAGATAATAAATTTAAAACATTATTTTATTTAGTTTTTTTATATCTTCAAAATAAAGTTTTTTTTTAATATTTCTAATTTTTTTACTTGTAGCTATATATACCAGTGCCCAATAAGTATTAGTTGTTTGTCAAAATGCTCACTGGTAGCTATATTTACCACCCCTTCCACCCTCGACAAAGAAAATATTTTTTTAAACATGTTTGTCTTTTTAATGATGCATAATGAATTACTTTTACTATTCAAAAGTATATTTTTACAAAAAAAAAATAGTTCTGCCCATTAAAGGGTTAAAGTAACAAACTGCTTCAAACAAGTTTCACACTTGTGAAGTTCTTCTCCACTATGTTTATGTATTCCCAAAATGTACTCTGTAACCTAAGGTAATAATGCACTTCAACTTAATCATATTATTGTAATAATTAATATTTACTTACTTTCTTCATTTGTTGTTTGCGTTTCTTCAAATGGTGTAAATTTATGTTCATCTTGTTCTACTTCAGCTTTTACTGAGAACACATTTGAGTCTAAATAATCAAACGCGTCATATGCACTTTCAGTCTTAAGTTCTTCCTTAATTTTAATTTTGAAGCCATCCAAATCCAAAGGGCCATCAGACGTCTCATTATCTGTTTTACAAGTTTTCTCAGTAGCTTCTTGTTTCATTTCCATTTTATTAAATTTGATTTTTCAGTTTTAATTACACACAAAAAATCACTTTATACAAATGTTGGGTCATAGATTAAATATATATAGTCTATAGTTGGGTTGAGTTTACCATGAGTTTACTTACTACTTACTGCCATCGAGATCGAGATTGATCGAGACATGATACTATGAATAACAAGATAGGATCTTCCCGTAGCTCAAAATCGGTCGGGTTCGCGCATGCCGTCATTGAAGACTAGAAGTTACGAGGTTTAATAATTACAATAATCGTACACATAAGGATATCTCCAAACTATTTATTAAAGATTATTTATTGATATATACAAAAACTGACATTTCGAACGTGCAAGTCTCCAATGACGTCACAAAAACAAGCGCAATATTTTATCTTATAGTCATAGTATCATGGATCGAGATGAAAGTACAAGATGACTGAACATAGCCGCAAATGTCACAACTATTTCGGTTTCCAGTGTTGGCATGTTTTTATAATGCACATTTTGTATGCTTCAAAAATATAAAGAGATAAAGCTTTTAAAAAGTACATTTTGATTATACTATTTTATAAATTCTGTAATTTTCAATTTATATGAAGTAATAACGAGTAGATATTTGTCTCGTTCGAGATTAATTGCAAACATCTTTTGTAATCTGGCAACTGCTGATGTGTAGTAAGGTCACCGAATAACCGAAATAAAATTTTGTTTAAAAAATTCTTCTTTGTTTAGTATGTATTTTTTTTTATTTGTTTTTTTTTTATATTTAGTATTTATTTTTTCTTTTTTATTTTTGACAATATGTCAAAAATAAAAATTTTTAAGTTAGTATTTATGACATTTTAGGCTGGTTGTAGCTATTCTATTTTTGTTTATAAATTCAATTTTTTTTTCTTAAGAAACTTCATCTAAAATTTTTCAGAGAAACATTTATTAGAATAAGACATTTTTTTATTAATATTTTTTGTATTTATTATGTAAGCAGTAGTTTTATATAAAAAACTAATTTTATTTGGTTAACAAAAAATTTTTTATTTCTAGTTCAACTTTGTAAGACATTTTGTATTTTTTAGAAGCTCTTGATAAAAATTGTAAACACAATTGAAAGCTCGAGTAAAAAATAGTCAACAAATATCCCCTTTTATTGACTCCAACCCATCAAAAACAGTGTTATATTTTTCACAAGTACTTCTTTTTTCTTACTCTTATATATATATATATATATATATATATATATATATATTATATATATATATATATATATATATATATATATATATATATATACAGTGTAGGTAAAATTTTAAGGTCGGTATGGTAAAATTTAACAGGATATCTAACGCAGATATAAAATTATATTTTCAACGAATTAGACAAAGATAACAATCATATTTCCCCTTCGTCTCCCCTCCTAAAATCCTTTTAACACTCATTGGCCATTGCCCATTAGTGAGACGATTAGTTCCGATCAGATATTCTCTGGTTCCGATCCTAATATACCTAAAAAACTAGAGGTGGGTCTTCTCGTTTTTTTAATTTTTATCGGAACCGTTTTTCGTAAACTGTAACTAGTTGATTGTTTACCAGTATTCAAATTAGCGAGTACACAAACATATTAGCTATTATCGTTTATGTGTATAAGTATTGAAATAAAAGAACCTAACGAAGGATATATTTATTGTAACTTGAAAAATAAATTAAATAATACAAATGGTACTTAAATAGTTACATTTACATTACACATTATTAAATCGCGAATCGTCTAAATTGACATTTAAAAACATAAGTTTTTCCACTTTCCTTGTTAATCGCGTTCTTCTTTTATTTAAAATTATACCAGATGTTAAACATGTGTTCACAAGGAAAAGATTTTGTTACAATACTACAACATTTTATGAATATAGTGGTTAAGTTACGATATACATGGCGATGGTTTTTTCACCACGGTAATGGACAGTTCCAATCTCCGTTCGAAATTGTTTGTGGGTAATATATCATCAGACAATTACATGTCGACTTCTTTTATACCTCTCGATACAGGTGTATGTTTAGATGAGTCATGTCCAATTAATTCATCAAAAATACACCATGGACTTAAGTCATCTTTATCAGTTTCTTTTTCTTGGACTGATTGATTTTCAAGATTTACTAAACTTTTCGTTTCATCCGTTTTCCATAGTTAAAGAACCAGCTTTTAAAAAGTTTGCAGGGTGGATTTCTGGATATAAACCGCCAACAAGAAAAACTTTGTCAGGTTCATTACTTCAGGAATGTTATGTCAAAAGTGAGCAAATTATTAGATCGCAAGTTGTTAAAGAAGTAGAAAATATCTGTATTACTACTGACCTCTGGACATCTGGAGTAACTGAGAGTTACTTCGCATTAACAGGACAATATTTAACCGAAAATTTAGTATTCAAAACTTTTTTATTAGGCTGCTGCCATTTTTCTGGAAACCATAATCCAGAAAACAGCGATTACTGAAATTATTAATCAGTCGGGTCTAAAACGAAAAGTAAATTTTGCAGTAACTGATAATTCCTAAAATATGGTCAAAGCTATTAAATATGTTTTGTTTTATGATGATTGTGATTTATGATGATGATTAAATTTATTGGTGGGGGACGCACTTAAATGCTGTCGTGTACAAATAGATAAAATAAAAAGTCCTTTTTTCGACAATTCTGCAAAAAAACACATTTCAAAAAAGTACCTTATCTTCAGAAAGGCTTTTAAAGTATTAATTACAACAGAACACAGTTCCCAAACGGCCAATCCAAGACGTGGAAACTAGGTAGAACTTCACCTATTACATGTTAAAAAGAATGACCGAGTTAGAAGAGGCAACCCGTTCCACATTGGTATTAAATAATACAGACTTAGACTTAAACCTAATCTAAATAAAGAACACTGGATTATTTGTTCTCAACTTTCCCAAATTTTACGGCCGTTTAAAGAAATAACATTTTAACAGAAATTTTGCTCCTACGCTCTTAATGATAAACCATCACGACCCACCTCTACTTCTCGTTACTCGATCGTTTGACCAGACGACTATCTAGACTAGACGTTGCCAAATAAATTAGTGTATGAATATTTTTTAATTTGGCGTTATTGTATGCATGTTTAATTGTTTATTATTTCATATTGGGAAATTATTTTGATGTTTAGATTTTTAGTTCGGAAATCGTACTTAAAATACGAAACATTAATAAATTTTATTTATATAAAACGATTTCCGAAATGGAAATCAAAATGTTATATTACAATTATTGTAAAGAAAACTTGTGGCATATTCCCAATAAAAAAAACAGTAACCTGCCATTTAAATCAATTTCGCCCAAATTTGATTATCTTGAGCATTTTATCTTCTTGATAGAACATTGTTCAAATGCAAAAAAAGACAACAGGTCAAATAAAACCAATAAGTTTGGCAACGTTGAATTTCCCCTTTTTTAATATTTCCATTCGGCGATATAAAGGGCGTACCTAATATACCTCTCTCTTTTTAAACAGCTGTTTCTCACTCCATCTCACGTAAGGTCCATACCGACCATAAAATTTTTCCTACACTGTATATATATATATATATATATATATATATATATATATATATATATATATATATATATATATATATATATATATACTTCATCTAATTTAGATAACGACTTACGTCATTATCTACGTCAGAAATCGAAGTTGACATAGTTGCCAAAGTATAAAAAAAATCCTGACTCCATTTTAAATCAAATAGGTCACATAATTATTGCAAAAGTATTACCATCTCTTTACAACGACTATTTAAATTCTTACGTGACATTTTTGAAATAAAACACACTAATTTTGTTCTAAAAAGAACAGATTTTATTAAATAGGTAAAAATATAAAACAAGAGGTATTCACTTTAAAATTTAAAATAATAAAAAAGTGTCAACACCGCAACTGTCAAATAAGTGTTACCAATTTATGCCAAAATTTTACCTTCGTTCGATTACAGTTGTTCGGAACAAATGTTCTTGATAAAAACTCTTTATAATGGATTTATACAAATTAAATGAAACATATTATTGTGTATTTCTTTAAGTTAACATTAATAGAAATTTTTAAATATTATTTCAACGCGTATATAATAAAATATGTCTAGTGGCTGTAATGCCAGTGTACTCGGTAAAGTGATTCTAAGAAAGAACACACCTACACCCTAAATATTTTGTGTTGGTATCATGTAACGTCACAGGCTATGACGCCGATGACGTGCATCGTTATATAAATTAGATGAAGTGTACCTATATGAGAACGATATAGATTATTAAAAACAAGTTGAGATACGAAATTGAACTCACTCTTCTTTATTGAAATTAGGTATAGAACCTTTTAAAGTCATAAGGAGACACGCAGAGAGTGATATATTCACTAACCACCCTGTATCCTAAAATAAGTTAATTAAAACTATAACATGCAATATATCAAATTTCTGGGAATTTTGTGCATAATCCAAAAAAATTATAATATACCTGTAATATATGTGGTGCCATTGTTAGGCAACCAACATGACAGCAGCCTCGTGGTGACTTCACCTCTTCACCTGTCATGTTGGTGCAGTCAACATGTGGGTGTCAGATTATAAAGTATCACAATAAAAGACCTGGAATAAAACATTCTTATTTATTCATCCTTATACCCTGGCAGGTTTACCAGGATATTACATGGTGTCAGGTGTTTATTCGGGCTAAATAGTCTACGAGTTTTACACGTTTTCTGATGATATTTTGTGACTAATATGGAGAATTTGTGTAGACCTCCTGAACCGTTGAACCTAGATGGAAATATAGCGGAAAACTGGAAAAGATTTTCACAAAAGTTTGAGTTATTCCTGACAGCCACAGGATTGCTGGATAAGCCAGAAGCACAGAAGATAGCCGTATTCTTGAACCTTGTGGGTGATGAAGGACTGGATCTTCACAATAGCTTTACATACACAGAAGAGGAAAATAAGAAACTAGAATCAATCATAAAGAAATTCGAAGATTACTGCTCGCCGACTGCTAATTTAATATTTGAACGATTTAAGTTCAATAGTGTAATGCAAACTGAAGGCCAAACATTTGACAACTTTCTCACAGAGCTGAGAAAGGCAGTAAAAACTACTAGTTACCAAGACCAAGATGAAATGGTAAGAGATAGAATAGTAATGAGTATATGGGACAAAAATACCCAAGAAAAACTATTAAGAGAACCAAAGCTAACATTAACAAAGGCTATTGAATTCTGTAGGACAGTTGAGGTCAGTAAATCACAATCCAAAGCTATTCAAAATGAACTAGGGGTTAATGCATTAAGAAGTAAGCCATCATCGTCCTCAACACCTAACTTCAACCAGAGCAGTTGCCATAGATGTGGATACAAACACAAGAAAAATGCAAATTGCCCAGCCACAGGTAAAAGTTGTGCCAAATGCCAAAAGCCAAATCACTTTGCTGCAGTATGTAAACATGATGAAAAGAAGAAAGAAAAGAATAGAAGCTGGAAACAAAAAAATGTGCACGTGGTAGAGGAAGAAGATAGTGATAGTGTATGTGATGTACATTTCCTAAGTTCAATAAATGTAATAGATTCAGTAGGTTCAACATGTAGAAAAAGTGAAAGTGTTTGGAAGCAAAAGATAAACATAGGACGCAGTCATGTAGAATTTAAACTAGATACAGGTGCTGAAGTAAGTGTTTTGCCATATTATGTTTTAAAAAACCTGAAATTAGAAAATAAACTAAAGAGAACATCAGTAACCCTGTTATCTTATGGTAGTCCAGATTTCAAAATTAAACCTTGTGGAGAGATTAAGTTATTATGCAAAGCTAATAAGTGTGAAAGTATGATTAAATTTATTGTTGTTGATTTAGATAATCAAATACCCTTATTAGGGCTACAAGGGTGTTTAGAATTAAAATTAATAGAACGGTTAGCTCATGTAGGACAGGGTGTGGATGTTGTTTTTAGTTCATTAGATAACGTAAAAAAGCAGTATAATTCAGTTTTTGATGGTTTAGGAGAATTTCCTACTGAGTACCACATAACCTTAAAAAGCAATACTAAACCGTATGTTCAGCCCCCCAGGAGGGTACCTATATCACTTCATGATAGACTCAGACATAAATTAAAACAACTTGAAGATCAAGGTGTCATTGAAAAAATAGAAAAACCAACTGAGTGGCTGAACCCATTAGTAATAGTTGAAAAGAAAAATGGCGATTTAAGGTTGTGTCTGGATCCTCAACGTTTAAATAATGCGATACAACGAGAACACTTTTTAATACCTACAGCGGAAGAAATTGCAGTCAAGTTGTGTGACAAAGAATACTTCACTGTCTTAGATATGAAAGATGGCTATTTTCAAGTCAGGTTAGATGGTCAAAGTGCTGATTACACTGCTTTTGGAACCCCATTTGGGCGGTACCGATTTCTTAGATTACCCTTTGGGATTTGCTCAGCACCAGAAGTTTTTCAGAGGAAAAACTTTGAAATATTTGGAGATTTAGACGGAGTGGGACTATACTTCGATGATCTTATTGTGACAGGCTCAAATGAACAAGAGCATGATCAGAACCTAAAATTGGTCCTAGAACGAGCACTAGAATACAATATTAAATTTAATAGCTCTAAAGTTCAATTTAAACTAAAATCAGTAAAGTTTTTGGGACAAATTTATTCAAAAAGTGGAGTTGAATCCAACAAAAACTATGTTAGAGCAATTTCAGAATTGCCTAGGCCTAGTGATAAAAAAGGATTATTGAGAATTTTAGGCATGGCGAAGTACTTGGGTAAGTTTGTGCCCAACATGTCAAAGGTAACAGCCCCATTACGTGATCTCACAAGGCTTGATGTTACATGGGAATGGGATAACATCCATGAACAGTCTCTGTTCCAGCTTAAACACTTATTGACGACATCACCAGTACTGAGATATTTTAACTCTAAAAAAGAAATTGAAATTGAAACTGATGCTTCAAAGGATGGACTGGGTGCATGTTTGTTGCAAGATGGGCATCCAGTGGCATTTGCATCTAGAAGCTTATCTAAAACAGAGCAAAAATATGCCCAAATTGAAAAAGAAATGCTAGCGATTGTCTTTGCCATTCAAAAATTTCATTATTTTGTATACGGACAGAAGGTCAAAGTTCACTCTGATCACAAACCACTAGAAGTCATATTTAAAAAGGATTTAGCACGGATATCTCCAAGATTACAAAGAATGCGTTTAAGATTGCTTGACTATGATTTAATGGTCTCATACAGACCTGGAAAATATTTATATATTGCGGACACACTTTCTCGTGCATTCCTCTCAGAAAAAGGATTCAAAAGTGACAATGAATTTGAATATGCGGTGCATGCAGTAGTCAAAAATATACCCATGTCTGAAGAAAGGAAAGTACAGTTTGCAAATGAGACACAGAAAGATGAACATCTAAAAGCAGTAATTGAGTTCTGCATTAATGGATGGCCAGAGAGCAAACAGGAAGTACCAGAGTCGATACGACATTATTTCAAAGTGAAAGAGAGCCTTATCTCTATAGATGGACTATTATTGATGTCTGATAAGGTCATAGTGCCCCAGTCACTGCGTTTAGAAATGTTGAAATTGCTGCATGAGGGTCACATTGGCATTGAAAAAAGCAAAGCTCGTGCGAGACAGATATTATATTGGCCAGGTATTAATTCTGACATTGAACATCACATCAATGCATGCAGAACATGTGAGTCGAATGCACACAAGCAACAGAAGGAAACTCTGCAACTGTACCCAATTGCTGAGCGCCCTTGGGAACGCCTAGGCCTAGATATTTTTACATATGCTGGAAATAGCTACCTAGTTATATTTGATTCATTTTCAAATTGGTTGGACCTGCATTTGATAAAGAATAAATCTTCCAAAGCTGTTATTGGGGTATTAAGAAGAGTGTTCTCTGTGTTTGGTTCACCAGATTGTATAACATGTGATAATATACCATTTGATAGTTTGTATTGTAAAAATTTTGCGAGAGAATGGAATTTCAAAATCATCACTAGAAGCCCGAATTATCCACGCTCCAATGGCCTCGCTGAGAAAGGAGTAGGAATAGCAAAAAATATAATTAAGAAATCAGTAAAAGAAGGTGATATTGAAATCTCATTGCTGCAATACCGTAATACACCTCTCAAGCATATTGGTTACTCCCCGTCTCAATTGTTAATGAGCCGGATTTGTAAAACTAAAATACCTATTAGTTCAGAGTTATTGCAACCTAAGTTATGTGAAAATGTGCTTGAGAAGCTGCAACATAGGCGCAATACATATAATAAGTATTATAATAGAAGTGCCAAAGAATTACCACCGTTAACAAATAATACTGATGTTACAGTATACAATCATGTTCAGAAGAAGTGGGAACCAGGTCAAATAGTTAGCCAACATGGGACACCAAGGTCTTATATGGTTTTAAATGAAAATGGAGACACAGTCAGACGCAACAGAGTAGATTTAAGAGAATCATTAAATGTGTTCAAAACAGCTTCTGGACATGATAATATACAATGTAGTCTGTTCAATCCTGATTCAAGTGACCCGCCCCAGTGTGAAGTGAATATCTTGCCCACTGAGCAAAGAGAGTCCTGTAGAAACCAAAGAGATAGTGTTCATGGATTGCCTCTTGTGGAGCCAGTCTATGAACCATCGCTTAAAACTACTAGGTCGGGTCGCTCTGTAAAACCCCCTGAACGCTTAGATCTATAAGAGGGAGGATGTAATATATGTGGTGCCATTGTTAGGCAACCAACATGACAGCAGCGTCGTGGTGACTTCACCTGTCATGTTAGGGCAGTCAACATGTGGGTGTCAGATTATAAAGTATCACAATAAAAGACCTGGAATAAAACATTCTTATTTATTCATCCTTATACCCTGGCAGGTTTACCAGGATATTACAATACCTAACCAATGTTTCATTTAAAATAAGAAAGTTGGTATCATAGTAATTGATATATTAACATCAGTCAACATCCTGTATATAAAATAACAAATTTTTATTGGAAACAATGCGCAAAAAGTATTTTTAAAATACTGTTTAAAAAACCTTTCATTTTGATTTGCTATCATTTACTATTAATTTTAGAGTCTAAAACTAATGTTTTAGAAGGAAACACATACCACAGTATAGACAACCTGTGCACATACATATGATTTGTGAGGATATGTAATTGTTTATATTTAATTACAATGTTAATATAATTGTATAGTATGTCTATGATTGCCGTAAGTCAATTAAACCGGGTTAATTTTTCTCTGCACACCACATAAACAACACTGGTTCCCTCTAAAACAGTGGTCGCCAACCTCTTCAATGTGTTGAGCTACTTTGTTAATTTTGGAATAAACAGCGAGCTACCCACACGGAAGCCACGTAACGCAACGTAAATGAAATAATCCACATTTAATATATCGTTATATAATTGGATTTGACCATTACTTGATGGAAATTCATTTTATGTAACAATAAAAACTTTGTTCTCAAACTTCCACAAAAATTTATCTTAACTCTTATCACTACAGCTGTTTCGGCTGATTGCCTTTCTCAAGTGATCTATTTTTGGCATGCGTTTACACTTTATAGTCTCCAATGAAATTGGTTGACACTATTGAAACTGTTTGTCTCAAGTTGGCCTTTCAGAATTATATCTGTTTTTTAATTTGTTGATTTCCATAGATTTTAACAAGGATAGCTTAAAGCCCTTAAGGTCTTTATTTTGAATGTGAAGAATTTTAAATTCGTCGTTAAAAGAATGATTGTGATCTAGAAGGTGAAGAGTTTTTCTATTATATTATTATTATATGTATTTATTTTACTGTTTAACTGGTAATACATAATACATAGGTACTAATAATAAACTAATAACTAAATAACTAATATTACTAGTACTTACTTGTTCATAGCTACATTCTTACCTATCAAACGAAGGTATTTGAAAAATAAACATAACCTTTGATCCAGCCACAACGGCATGTCACGTATGATTTAAAAATAGTTAATAATAACAACAAAAAAGTAACGCACTATCATAAACATAAACATTGAAAAATAAAAAAGCACGTTCAATGAGAAGGCTGACACTCAGACTCATCGATAATTTTTTTAATGTTTGCAGTATAATTTGATGCAGCCATTCGAATACATTCTATACACAAATAGGTTGAACTGAATAATGCTTTCACTTTAAAGGCAACACGGCATAGAACTGAATATTTCTCTTTACTTACAATAGGCCAGATACATTCAGTACTTGAGACTAACGATTTTAAAGCTAAATCATTTTGAAACTCAATGACTCCATTTTTGTTGCAGCGATGTCTTCGCCAAAGTTCTGCATAACACAAGCTGCAAACTGCTGGATATCAATTTCCATAAAGGGTGAAATAACAATCTGCGCTACTAAACCCATTTCATCGAAATCCTTAAAACGATTTTTGAAGTTACTCTTCAGGGTAGAAATTATTTCTACATGATATTTGTTGTCATAGGGTTCTAATGGATTTTGAGATATTTTTTCTGAAAGAATAGGAAAATGCTTGGAATCGCTGGTAATTAAGTTTTGTTCCCAAAACTCCAGCTTTTTGATAAATGCTTTTATATCAGAAATCATTTCCGCTAGTTCTTTGTCTCTCCCCTGAACCTGCAAATTAAGTTCGTTTAATTTCTCTGTAATGTCCACGAGAAAACCAAAATCTCTAAGCCAGATTGAATTTTCTAGTTCCGGAGTCGGTAGGACATCATTAAAACGTTTCAGCACCCGTCCTCTACTTAACCATCGGACTTCAGAGTGAAGGAGTAGGTAGGTCCCCGTATTGACAGTTAACTTCATCGGCCAAGGTTCTGAATAATATTCTTTGTAACGCTTGAGCTCTAATCTTGTTCACAATTTTTACCACCAGTTTCATAGCGTTGCTTAGTTTCAGGAAATTTCCACATAATGCTTGCTAATGGATAAAGTAGTGGTAACAGAGAAATTGCGGAAAAGTTTCATCTTTACGACATAACGCCACCAGACCCTTATCACAACCCACCATAGCTGGAACGCCATCGGTTGTCAAGCCTACCATTTTCGATATTGGAATTTTCTCGGAAGAAATAGTATTTTTTAAATGAGAAAACAACTCCTGTCCAGTAGTGTGTCCTTTCAGTGGAATGAACTTCAAAAGATCTTCTTTAATCGTAAAATCACTAAAAACCATCCTGACTAACACGGCCATCTGGGCAGTGTCAACGACATCTGTTGATTCATCCAGTTGAAGTGAAAAATAAACCAGTTATCCAAATCAGTTCTTAACTGTAAAAAAATATCATTGCTCATTACTTCTACATGTCTCATCACTGTATTAGCAGAAAGTTGCATAGATTTTATAACTGAAACTATCTCGTCTTTATTTCTAAAGTTGGCAAATAACGAATCAGCAGCTTCTAAAAACGCCTGTTTTATCATTTCCACGTCTTTATAAGGTTTCTTTTTTTGTGCAATTATCTGGGACACACGGCACGATGCTTCAGTTGCAGCCTTATTTTTGTCGACTGTTCTTAAAAATATTGATTGTTGTACAATTAACTGTTTTTTTTTAACTGTTTCAGTTTCTCTTTTCTGGCGGCAGAATGTAGTGGGAATGATTTTTAAAAATTAGAATGTACAGTTTTATGATGTCTCTCAATATTTCCTTTTTTAGCAACGGAGACCGAAGTATTACATAACAAACACACATTTTATCTTTAACTTCTCTAAAAAAGTATTGTTCTTCCCATTCCGAATGAAAGTGGTATGTCTTTACCTTCTTACAACTACTTGCCATATTATTTTTGTTATTCTTTACTAACCCAACCGCTGGACGTTGGTTACGCGTTCAGTTTTAAACTAAGCGCAATGTCGCAGCGCCGTGCGTATTTATCCCGTTCAAAGCATTCCAGATCGTTCTCGACTAACGCCATAACGCACTGGTCGGTTCTATAAAGCCGATTCTAGCTTGACGGCGTCAGGAGCAAATCGCTCACCGCAACGTTGCCGCTGTTTATGTTTAATATTATGACAATTAGATTTTTTTGTGGAATTTTCGGAAGCTTCTCTGATTTTTGCAGTTTGTATTTTTTAAATTAAAATCGTTGTGAGCGCTACCAGAATTGCCTCCGCGAGCTACCGGTAGCTCGAGATCGACATGTTGACGACCACTGCTCTAAAACATGCCAAAACGTCTGCGGGAAGGAGATGAGCGTACTTAATTTTCCATGGAGAGTGGGCATTCGGATTGTTTATTATTGTGTGGTCTTGCCATCGAGCAAAAAGACAAAAGAGGGAATCTAATCCTTATGAAAAGGAGACCAAAAAAGTGACCTCTGATGGCGGACATATCCGGAAATGCGAATGCGCCAAATTTAAATTTTGCGACACTTATTAAAAGTAGCTGTATATTTTTCAGAATGTGTCTTAGATGAGAAAGTTTTAATTAATTATTAATGGTAATAGTCTAAAATGCGACACAATTGTTAAAAAACTTCAATATAAATAAGATTTCATGTGACATTTGGGACAAACAATAACATAACCCAACTAAATTTGATGTCAAACAAGGAGAGAGACTCTCTTTCCTTGTTTAATGTGGCCTCTAAAGATCGCTTTTCTTGTCTAACAATGTTTTTGCCCCACTACCTTTACATTCCCTCTTTTGTCTTTTTGCTCGATGGGTCTTGCCTACTTCACGCCAATTGCCATCTGTTGATATTTATCTAAAGCTTTGTAAACGTTAAGAAATGCACGAGAAAAGTTAAGGACAAATGCTATCGCTAAGTTAAGATCGACAAGCTTATACAATTTCCCGACGAATATGAATAACAACAAATGAATACGCATAACATGATTATAATAAATTTTAGGAGTACTACATAAACAAGTAAAAAATAAATATTTGCAAATAAAATTTTATATATTCAATAATATATTTATTTTTGACAATGGTAGTTTTATAGATATGGATGAATCAATTTGGCAATGTCAACTTGTTTGTGGTAAGCCCATGATTTTGTGGGAATAACTAGAAAATTATTTGTATGGCTGAGAAATTAATTTATGTTTCAAAATCTTAGTAGGTACATATATATATATATATATATATATATATATATATATATTATTATACTTCTTCTTCCACAAACGCGGAAGGAACAAAAATAATTAAGGAATCCATCGGAAGTAAGTTTTTAAGAAATCTGAAGACAAAATATGTATTAATTTTAAGATAGAAAGTTTGTATATTTGTAAATAGATAGATTAGTACCGAAATTTTATGACTTATAAAGAACTAAGCCATTCTAAACGAGTTATTGACAAACCATTTGTACATTATAGAAAATAAGCTGTTACCTGAAGGATTAGTCCGGTATTGTGTTGTATAAATCTTCTATTATGACTAAGGAAAAAATCTTTGAAATGTATAAAAATTATTTGTTTACAAGGAAATGACCATTGTTAAAAGATTAAAGTTCCTTGCTTGAAAACGGTAATTAGCATTCCAACAAGTGTGGTAAACAAATTTGGATTTTGTGATGAGACGATCTTCTTGGAAGGGGAAATCGACGGACCGAGGGTTGATAGAGTTTTTGTTGGTTCGAGAGGACAGTGATGTTTGAGTGATCGAAAAGAAAGGTTGCGTCTCGACAGGCGGTGTGTTCGTGAGTTTGAGGCCGGCATTGTTAAGTGGATAAAGTTAGCAGTTTTGTTAGCAGAATTGTGGAAGAAGTAGATTGCAAGTCGATGTAAAGAAATCCTTGAATCTAAAGTGTGCAGTTTCTGGAATACGTGTTAAATAGTTGTGGCACCAGGTGAGAAAAGAGATCCTTGGGTCACGAAGAAGTTATATGAATGTTTGAAGAAGTGATTTTCGTGTGTTAAGTGTTGGAGAATTGAGTCAGGAGGTTAAATTAAGTCAGTTAAATTGGCTGAAGGAGCAGATACTGAAACAAGAAGCCGAGGCGCAAGGTGGAAGAACACATTGCTGTGGAAGGTGGACAATTCTTTGTGTGGTCCTAAAACAATCCAGGGAAGAAAGGTCAGATATTTTCCTTTTTCAAGTTGAAAGGTGTGTAAATCTTAAATGCGATTTGTTTACCTCATTGTTGTTACCAGTTTAAAGCATGATTAGACCTTTTTACGTTTATCAAATGTTTTAAAGTTTTGTTTCCATAATAAAATAGATTTGTTAAATATAAGGAAGATAAAAGTTTATAAAGGTATCCAAATTTAAATTAGTTTCAAATTGTTTTGTCTCAAGAAGAAAATGAGAATTAAAATTTTCTTTTTGTATTAATTTCATTACATGCATATTCGCTGATTGAAAAGATAACGGCAAATTTAATAATTGTTTTTTTTTTATAAAATAAAAAATATCTGTATTTTATGTATTATACTTTTTATTATTATCCTTTGTTTTTCCTATCCCGATAAATACAACTAGAAAACTTTGAACTCACTGAACATAAGAAATATCAGAAGTTTATTTTTTAGGACATTGATAACGAGAAAGTATATTTTTGTGATTGTTTCAAGTAAATAAATTAAAATCAAAAATACAAAATCATAACAACTGTCGCCCAAACGTGTGAAGCTTAGAAAGTATTTCTAGTTGGAATTTAAAAGGATAGGGAAAGAAAGCAGGTTGATTGAGAATTTATTTCCGATGGTCAAAGTTTATAATAACTGCATTTTATGACATAACATTTCAAATTTCTCTAGGTACAAGTTTTGCATGATATATTTTATTATATTTGATTGATTTTTACAATTGACAAAAGTTTTAAATTTTATTGCATTTATTTAAATTTATTGCATTTGGGATAAGAGAAAAATTTTTTCGTCTTTGCAACATTACTCGAATTTCATATTTGGCGGGGATATTATTGCACAAATTTAAGAGTTTCATATCAGGCGGGGATAAATTTGAACTACATGTCGATCACGAGAAGCAAAAGCAAAGAAAACAAAAAACAAGAAGAACATATAGAACAAGAAGACATTTTTGAAACAACAATCATGGCATCAGAACAACAGGAATTGTCAGGAATAGAGAAAATGTTACAAATAATGATGCAAAAAATGGATAAAGTGGATAAAACAATGGAACAGAATCAAAGAGAAACTCACAAGAGGATGGAAGAAAATCAACGTGAAACGAAACAAGCAATAGAAAAAAACCGACAGGAAACACAACAAGTGATAAAAGAAGTTAAAAGTTGCTTAGAGAATGTTAAAAAAGAAATGGCAGAACAAGAGGTGGAAATTAAAAAAATGAAAAACAAAATGGAAAAGGAATTAGAAGAGTTAGAAACAAAGTTTGAAAACGCTCTGCAAGAAGATAAGGAAGAAATAGAAATAAGATTGAAACGGAATGAAAATTTAATTAAGGAAATAAGACACCAAAATAGAGTCGGAGAAACAAGAGAAATAGTTATCCAGAATTCCGGCGAAATAAAAATACAGTTTGGCGGGGATGTAAGAAAACTACACCCCGTACCGTTCATGAATAATCTAAAGAAGAAGATACAATACATGGGAAATTTTGAGACAGCTAAGGAAGTTATCAGAAATCATCTCAAAGATGAGGCAAGTCTATGGTTTGACAGCAAAGTGGAGGAATTTGAAAATTGGCAAGAATTTGAAAACAAATTTCTGAGTTTTTTCTGGGGAAAGACAGAGCAATTACAGATAAATAAGGAATTGCAAAATGGGAAATACCATGAGAAGATGGGTATATCAGAAAAAACATACGCATTGCAAATGTACAATAACGCAAAACATCTGCAATACAATTATTCATCTGAGCAATTAGTCGAGTTGATTGCAAGACACTTTGAAGACACAATGGAAGACCACATAAATTTACAAAACTACAAAGATATCGATAGTTTATGCCAATTCCTACAAATAAGGGCATCACGGATACAGGAAAGAAGAGCAAGAAGGTCACAAGAGAATTATAGACATCGAGAAACTCAGGAATACAGAGAGAGAGGACAAAATTTTAGGAGGGATTACACTAGACGAGAATTTATTCCCAGGAGGGAAAACGAGAATCGGGAAAATAGAAGAGGAAATGATGATTTCAGAAATCGGCCATGGAATGAAGACAGATATCGAGAAAATCAAAACAGAAATAACACCCGCACATATCCAGAAAACAGAAATTACAATAGACGAAATGAACAGGAATATCGTGGAAACCGAAACGGATATGACAGACCAAAAGAAAATAGAAGAGAGGTAAATCATACACAAATAGAAGAAAATGAGGATGAAAGAAATAGAGATGAGAGAAGAAATACGGAAGAACAACAGTCGGTTTTTCACGAAAGCACCCACTAAAAACAAAAAACCAGGCAGGAATTTTTTGTCACCCGAAGGAATTCATTAAATTGGCAGGAAATAATGAGGAAAGAAGAGGAGTTAATTTAAAATTTGTAGATGGTTTCATTAACAATAGACCAATAAAGATTTTGATAGACACCGGGTCAGAAATAACCTTAATAAACAGAAAATTAATAGAAGAAGTACAGTTGACAAATTTAATATACAAAATACCAAGGGTAAATTTGGTGGGTGCGAATAAACGGATTTTGGCAACGATAAATGAAGGCATACGAGTGATGGTACGACTGGATAAAAAAATGTATGCATTACAATGTGTAATAATGCCAAACATGTCGCATGACATGATTGTAGGAGTGGACGAACTGGCAGAAAAACATGTAGTAATAGATTTCAAAAATAACACGATGAAACTGACTGAAGAAAAGGAAGGAGAACAGGAAAACGAACATGGGAAACAGAAAATTGATATTTCGGAGAAAGAACAAACAGTGGAAATGAATCTGGCAACGAAGCAAGGACAAAGAAGAAAAAGGAAAAGACTTAAGAAAAGGATAAAGGAAGTCAATACCGGGGATTCCTCAAAAGAAGAGATGAGCCCCGAAGAAGAAGAAGAAGAAAGAATATCAACAAAGGAAGATGAAAACGACATAATTGAAACAGTGGTTTTTAGGGAAGAGATTAATGAAAAAGAGGATGAAGAATGGACGATAAATATGTGTCAAGAATCTGAGGAAAGAGAAATTAAATTGATGTGTGGAGAAGAAAGAGAAAATGAGTTGCGTTTGATATTAAAAAAATACGAAACGTTGATAAATGAGGAAAACAGAGTGGCCAGAAAGTACGAACATTCATTTGAGGTAAAAAACTTGGGAAATTTTCGATCGAAAACGTACCCGATTCCATATAAGTATCGACAACAGGTGAAAGAAGAAATTAATAAAATGTTGGAAGATCAAATAATTGAACGATGTGATTCACCGTATATTAATCCAATTGTAATAGTAAAGAAAAGCAGTGGAGAATTGAGACTATGTTTAGATGCCAGAAATATCAACCAGCACACGGTATCACAATATGAATCACCTCTAAACATCGAGGCCATATTTGGAAGAATTACAGGGTCACACATATTTTCTAAAATTGATTTAAAGCATAGTTTTTGGTTGATACCTTTAGCTGAAAAATGTAGAAACTACACCGCTTTCTCAATTGATGGTATTGTCTACAGATTCAAGGTAGTGCCTTTTGGTTTACAAAGCGCTTGTGCAGCACTGGTACGGGCTTTACATTCGATTTTAAATCGATACGAAGATTTCATAGTCCATTACATCGACGATTTGTTGATTTTTTCACGAGATGTACAGAGCCATATGAAACATATAAAAATAATTCTGGAAGAATTGGATAGAGCGGGATTAAAATTAAACATCGAAAAATGTCAATTTTTCCAAAAGGAAGTAATTTATCTAGGGTTTCAATTGGACACTAAAACAGTCAGCCTAGCCGAAGATCGAGTCAAGCTCATTGATGAATATCCAAGACCAACCAATTTGAAAACATTGAGAGGTTTTCTTGGCACGATCAATTATTTTAAAAAAACTAATTCCCGATTTAAGCCAGAAGGAAATTCCTCTAATAAAATTACTAAAAAAAGGGATAAAATGGAATTGGAAAGAAGAACAGGAGAAGGCTTTTCAAATATTAAAACAAGAATTTGCGAAAGGAACGAAAATATACCACCCCAATTATAATCTACCATTTATACTCCGAACTGATGCGTCAATACAAAAATTTGCAGGAGTTTTGTCACAGATACAAAACGATCAAGAAGTGCCAATATGTTTTATATCTCGAGTGACAAAGACTCACGAAAGAAAATATAGCGTGACAGAATTGGAATTTGCCAGTGTACTATTTTGTGTAAACAAATTAAGATATTACTTATTGGGAGCCAAATTCACAATCGAGACGGATCATGCCGCGTTGATTCACATCATGAAGAACCGATTGGTGAATAATCGGATACATAGAGGCATTCTATTATTACAGGAGTACGATTTTGAATTCCGGTATATCAAGGGAAAAGACAATATCATAGCCGACGCACTAACACGGGATGAAGACACGGGAAAAAAGGAAGCAATTACGTTACATGTGGGACTAAATATCTTGACAGAAGAAGAAGGTGTATTCTCATTAAATGAAATAAGAAGAGATCAAGGAGAATTAGAGGAAAAAGAAAAAAGAAGAGCGGAGATGGAAAACGACATATATTTCAAGAGAATAGACGGAAGGGAACTATATTTGGTGACACAAACATTGGCAGAGAAGATTATAAAGAAATTGCATGAAGACAATGGACATATCGGCAGCAGAAAAGTTTGGCTGGTGTTTCGAGAAAATTATATTTGCCGACAGGATTACCGCATTACAAAGGAGATTACACAAAAGTGCCCGATCTGTCAAAAGTATAAAATTAGGAATTTCAAGAATGAAAACGTTACGAAAAATATTATATCCCGGAACAAATTAGATATTGTAGCAATAGATATATTAAGCGATCTAATTATGACAACGAAGAGGAATAAACATGTTTTAGTCATGATAGATGTATTTTCAAAATATGTAAAATTATACAGTTGCCGGACCACGAAAGGCGAAGAAATAATGAGAAACATCGACAATTTTATAGCCACCGTAGGAACACCAAGAAGGATTCTTCTAGACAATGCAACATACTTCAGGAATGATCGTTTCAAGGGACAACTTCGAGAACGGGGAATAGAGACAAATTTTGTTAGCATCAGACATCCTCAGAGTAATCCTTCGGAACGATGTATACAGGAAGTGACGAAATTTCTTCGAATTACAACAGATGGTCAACATCGACGATGGGATCGGAAAGTGTCCGAAGTAGAAATGTATTTAAATACCATCCCAAGCACCGTAACGAAA
Source organism: Diabrotica balteata (assembly GCA_918026665.1). Lineage (NCBI taxonomy): Eukaryota > Metazoa > Arthropoda > Insecta > Coleoptera > Chrysomelidae > Diabrotica > Diabrotica balteata. The sequence goes on from OU898284.1 coordinate 47,945,847, forward strand.
GAAACCCCAGAATATATAATGAAAGGGATAATGCCGATAAGGCCATGGGAAGATATAAAACAAAAGGAATACACACAGATAATGGAAGATGTGCAAAGGAGATTGCGGAGAGCAAACGAAAAATATATCCAGAGACAAGATCAAAATAGGAAAAGAAGACCAGTTACTTTCCAAAAAGGTGAGAAGGTTATGGTGAGAGCATTGCGAGTGTCCAACATCCCTGGCAATGTATGCGCAAAGTTAATGCCTGTTTTTGAGGGTCCTTACGTAATAAACAATGATAATGGTATAAATAGTTATGTTTTGAAGCATTTGGATTCAGACAAGATTAGGGGAATATATAATATCAACGATGTTTATAAATATTATGAATAAGAGACAAAGAATGTTTGCATAAGAGAAAAATCCCTACATAATTCAGTAATTTTTATCATATGCAAAGGCGGGGATTTATTATACTTCTTCTTCCACAAACGCGGAAGGAACAAAAATAATTAAGGAATCCATCGGAAGTAAGTTTTTAAGAAATCTGAAGACAAAATATGTATTAATTTTAAGATAGAAAGTTTGTATATTTGTAAATAGATAGATTAGTACCGAAATTTTATGACTTATAAAGAACTAAGCCATTCTAAACGAGTTATTGACAAACCATTTGTACATTATAGAAAATAAGCTGTTACCTGAAGGATTAGTCCGGTATTGTGTTGTATAAATCTTCTATTATGACTAAGGCAAAAATCTTTGAAATGTATAAAAATTATTTGTTTACAAGGAAATGACCATTGTTAAAAGATTAAAGTTCCTTGCTTGAAAACGGTAATTAGCATTCCAACAAGTGTGGTAAACAAATTTGGATTTTGTGATGAGACGATCTTTTTGGAAGGGGAAATCGACGGACCGAGGGTTGATAGAGTTTTTGTTGGTTCGAGAAGACAGTGATGTTTGAGTGATCGAAAAGAAAGGTTGCGTCTCGACAGGCGGTGTGTTCGTGAGTTGGAGGCCGGCATTGTTAAGTGGATAAAGTTAGCAGTTTTGTTAGCAGAATTGTGGAAGAAGTAGATTGCAAGTCGATGTAAAGAAATCCTTGAATCTAAAGTGTGCAGTTTCTGGAATACGTGTTAAATAGTTGTGGCACCAGGTGAGAAAAGAGATCCTTGGGTCACGAAGAAGTTATATGAATGTTTGAAGAAGTGATTTTCGTGTGTTAAGTGTTGGAGAATTGAGTCAGGAGGTTAAATTAAGTCAGTTAAATTGGCTGAAGGAGCAGATACTGAAACAAGAAGCCGAGGCGCAAGGTGGAAGAACACATTGCTGTGGAAGGTGGACAATTCTTTGTGTGGTCCTAAAACAATCCAGGGAAGAAAGGTCAGATATTTTCCTTTTTCAAGTTGAAAGGTGTGTAAATCTTAAATGCGATTTGTTTACCTCATTGTTGTTACCAGTTTAAAGCATGATTAGACCTTTTTACGTTTATCAAATGTTTTAAAGTTTTGTTTCCATAATAAAATAGATTTGTTAAATATAAGGAAGATAAAAGTTTATAAAGGTATCCAAATTTAAATTAGTTTCAAATTGTTTTGTCTCAAGAAGAAAATGAGAATTAAAATTTTCTTTTTGTATTAATTTCATTACATGCATATTCGCTGATTGAAAAGATAACGGCAAATTTAATAATTGTTTTTTTTTTATAAAATAAAAAATATCTGTATTTTATGTATTATACTTTTTATTATTATCCTTTGTTTTTCCTATCCCGATAAATACAACTAGAAAACTTTGAACTCACTGAACATAAGAAATATCAGAAGTTTATTTTTTAGGACATTGATAACGAGAAAGTATATTTTTGTGATTGTTTCAAGTAAATAAATTAAAATCAAAAATACAAAATCATAACAATATATATATATATATATATATATATATATATAATTCTTTTTGTTCAAATTTACCATAAAACGATCTTTATACAATTACGACATTGACAGACGTCAATATAAAAACAAAGAAAATCAGATGCAAATAAGTGGATAAACAAATAAAATGCCAAAATAAGAAAGCGAAAGAACAATGCGCAGATATAGAAAAATATCAGAAAAGACATGATAGTTTTAACACACATAAAAAAATTAAAGAATTAACTCACAATGGAACAAGAAAACAGGGAATACTGAAAGATGCAAATGGGAAACTTTTGTTGAATAATAACAACAAATTAAAGAGATGGACACAATATATCAGACCAAATCCCTATAGAAATCTTAAAATGCATGAATGATGAAACCTTAGACATTATAGTAGACTTATTTAATTCATGTGACTTGGTGACCCAAGTGGGGCACCTTTAGACGTTTTTGAAAAATTGGTTTTGATTTTTTTTATAACAAGTATAGGGTTTAATATTAAAAGCATATATACAGTGAAAGTTGGGTGAACAATGTATTTTATGTTGACCTCTTACATTAAAATAAAAATGCGGATGGCTAATATTTCTTAATATATTTGTTGATTCATTTCATAACACGTTACGCCATAATCATAATCTTAACATAAACTCATGTGTTCTACCCAGAACTAACTTCACTCACCCTTAACCTCATCTGTCAAATCAAAAGCCAACCAAAGTGTGCATGGCTGATATGCCGAAACTATCGAGGCCCTGACATTGGCGCTTAATTTAAAATTTGACTACATTTATGAATATTTTATTTATATTTTCTTTAATAAGACATTTGGTCCTGTTTATCTATCCCCGACATAAAATTATTATATTTTACTATTGACTGAGGTTTCATTTTAGTTCGGCCCCCTAGATCTGTCACTTCAACCACGTCTCTCTTATCTCTTCATTTCCCTATAATTATTCCATTTTCATATTTTGCGATTAGTATCTCCCACCTTGAGCTTACCAGTCTGTTACATCTTTGGGAGAATTTTTTCTGCCAGCATGCAGAGAACCGGTACAATAATTCCATTATCGAGTAATGTTTTAGCAAGTCCATAACTGTTGTAGAAGTTGTCCATATATATAGAATGTCCCACATTTAGTTTCGAATCAAAAGTAGTCTGTCAATTAACTGTGGCATATCCAAAAGTACTGTCTAGTAGACTAGCTGTTTCTGTGTTTGTAAAACTTGGCAATGTCATTTGATTATTAATCTCGAATTCATCACTTTTACTACCTCCAACAAAATCACTACTATCATCGAAATCGTTTGTGTAATCATCAGAAGAACACTAGCTTTCTAAGTAATAAAGTAATTCTGGTTCAGTCAGAGGGTTTTATGACAATTTCCTGCTTTTAGACATATACTGACCAGCAACACAGTCATCCATATTCACGTCACACGTTACAGCAGTGTAGCAAAAAAATCACGGAACCAACAAAATTATAGGCAAAAGCAAAGCCTTAAGTACGTGCCAACACAACAACAACAGTTCAAGCAGAGCCGGCTGATATAATTACTTAAAAGATAGTGTTGCTGGTCACGCCTAGGGGCCTGATCGGCAATGAAAGTTTTAAAACAAATTTCACACTTGTAAGGTTTTTCCCCAGTGTACACTCTTAAATGTCTTTTCAAAGAATCTCCTTGTCTAAACTATTTACAACAAATTTCACAACTGTACGTCTTTTCGTCAGAGTTTAGTCTGAAATATGTTTTCACCGAATATGTTTGGCTAAACTCTTTACAACAAATTTTACACTTTTAAGGTTTTTCTTCAGTGTGCACTAACAAATGTTTTTTCAAATTACTTGCTGTAAGAAACAGCTTTAAACAAATTTCACACTTGTAAGGCTTTCCTTCAGTGTGCACTAACGAATGTGTTTTCAAATAACTTGCTGAAGTAAACTGCTTAAAACAAATTTCACACTTGTAAGGTTTTTCTCCTGTGTGTGTTCTCAAATGTCTTTTCAAATCTCCTATTGCAATAAACATTTTCAAACAAATTTCACACTTGTAACGTTTTTTTTCGGTGTGTACCATCAAATGATATTTCAATTTATATTTTTGAGAAAACTGCTTAAAACAAATTTCACACTTGTAAGGTTTTTCTCCAGTGTGCACTACCAAATGTGTTTTCAAATTACATTTTTGAGAAAACTGCTTAAAACAAATTTCACACTTGTAAGGTTTTTCCCCAGTATGCACTAACAAATGTGTTTTCAAATAACTTGCTGAAGTAAACTGCTTAAAACATATTTCGCACTTGTAAAGTTTTTCTCTTGTGTGTGTTCTCAAATGTCTTTTCAAATCCCCTATTTCAATAAACATTTTCAAACAAATTTCACACTTGTAACGTTTTTCTCCGGTGTGTACCATCAAATGTCTTTTCAATTTAGACGTGTCAGAAAACTTTTTAAAACAAATTTCACACTCATGAGGTTTTTCTACAGTGTGCACTAACAAATGTTTTTTCAAATTACTTGCTGTAAGAAACTGCTTAAAACAAATTTCACACTTGTAAGGCTTTACTTCAGTGTGCACTAACGAATGTGTTTTCAAATTACTTGCTGAAGTAAACTGCTTCAAACAAATTTCACACTTGTAAGGTTTTTCCCCAATATGCACTAACAAATGTGTTTTCAAATAACTTGCTGAAGTAAACTGCTTACAACATATTTCACACTTGTAAAGTTTTTCTCCTGTGTGTGTTCTCAAATGTATTTTCAAATCCCATATTTCAATAAACATTTTCAAACAAATTTCACACTTGTAAGGTTTTTCTCCGGTGTGTATCATCAAATGTCTTTTCAATTTAGACTTTTCAGAAAACTTTTTAAAACAAATTTTACACTTGTAACGTTTTTCTCCAGTGTGCACTACCAAATGTGTTTTCAAATTACTTGCTGTAGAATACTGCTTCAAACAAATTTCACACTTGTAAGGTTTTTCCCCAGTATGCACTAACAAATGTATTTTCAAATAACCTGCTGTAGAAAACTGCTTAAAACAAATTTCACACTTGTAAGGTTTTTCTCCAGTGTGCAATACCAAATGTGTTTTCAAATTATGTGCTGTAGAAAACTGCTTCAAACAAATTTTACACTTGTAAATTTTTTCCCCAGTATGCACTAACAAATGTGTTTTCAAATAAGTTGCTGTAGAAAACTGCTTAAAACAAATTTCACACTTATAAGGTTTTTCTCCAGTGTGCGTTACCAAATGAGTTTTCAAAATACTTGCTGCAGAAAACGGCTTCAAACAAATTTCACACTTGTAAGGTTGTTCCCCAGTATGCACTAACAAATGTGTTTTCAAATAACTTGCTGTAGAAAACTGCTTCAAACAAATTTCACACTTGTAAGGTTTTTCTCCAGTGTGCCTTACCAAATGAGTTTTCAAAATACTTGCTGTAGAAAACTGCTTCAAACAAATTTCACACTTGTAAGGTTTTTCTCCAGTGTGCCTTACCAAATGAGTTTTCAAAATACTTGCTTCAGAAAACTGCTTCAAACAAATTTCACACTTGTAAGGTTTTTCTCCGGTGTGTACCATCAAATGTCTTTTCAATTTAGACGTGTCAGAAAACTTTTTAAAACAAATTTCACACTCATGAGGTTTTTCTCCAGTGTGAATTTTCATGTGTCTAGTTAAATAAACTTTTTGGCCAAACTGCTTGAAACAAATTTCACAATTGTAGGCTCCCTGTCTAATCTGAATTTTTATATTTTTATTCACGGGTTTTCCTTTACCGGGTCGATTCATATAGTTCCCTTTATGGGATAATTGTTCAAAAGATGTCTCCATACTTTTCGATTTGTTCTCCTCCTGACCAAAACCTAAAATACAAACGATTTTTTACAAGAGAAAGATGAATTCAGACACAAAGTAATAAACAAAGTAAATCATAATACATATAATGCTTTTGCAGACAGTAAAATTCTACCCAATAATGCACTACATAATTTTATGTTTCAGGCACATGCATTTTTATTTTGTAAATGCGTAAGTGCACCTCTGTTTTAAGCAAGCCTTGAAAAATCAGTAAAATAGACGACAAGTCTATGACACTAATGACAACCGTTTGATACGCTCAAGAAGGGTAATTCTAACAAGTGTTGCCATAATTATACAAAATATATTTTCTTATGAAAAAATTAACCGATTTTTAATTATAGTCAGACAATTTTCAATTAAAGGTGACAAATCTACAAATTGAACTAAATGGTAGCGGCAACCATGAAAAATTTCATTAGTAAATTCTTACCGGGGTCATTTTTATTCTGTATGCTTCGCCCATGTAAATATGTAAATTTGTAACCCATCTAAGATAAATTTGCCCCCGTAACAGTATATAAATTGGTGCGATTCACGAGTGTATAGTGAGACAAGTTCATAGAATAGTTTGGAACATCGGTAAAATTATCAATATTTTGCTGGTCTATATATATTTACGTTTTTAGAAAGAATGTTAATTAGAGAAATATGATATCTTAGCTTATTGAAGTTTATGAAATATGATATCTTCCAGATTTTATACAATGTACATAGGCGTAGTGTATTATTGGGAATATATTTATTAAATATACTTTATTATTAACTTTAAAATAGTTTTGAGGTAAGTAAAGTAAATTTAAGGCCAGTTTATTCTTTATATAGTATTAAACCCTTAACGGCCGCTCAATATACAAAGAGAAATTTGACAATTAATTTATTAGATTGGATTAAAAACACAAATTAGGAATAAATTACAACCAGAAAGATTTTTTTTCTCATTTTTAAGGAAAACAGTACAATTTTTAATAAAGGAACATATTATATCTTAAACGTAAATTAAATTTTAAGGTAAAAATTTTCGAAATATTCGGGATGTAGATGCATTCTACACTTTTTAGATAAATAAATAGTATTACTTTTGTACATCCTACATTTTTGCACTATCGTCTCTTTTTATAATGTGGCCAATATTGTCGAATCTGGTTTCATCTGGTAAAGCAAATTTAGATTGACGCCCATGTACTGACACTGATGTAGCGGTTTCTTCACTATTATAAATTAAAATTATAAATCTATGTCGGCTCATGCTTTCTCTTATAGTATGCATTTCTTTATCCTCATCCTTTGACCAATGCATATCAACTTGAAGCAGAGTGTAAACCAGATAATATACATATGTTAATAATTTTTTTAAATCTATGTTATTCATTTCAAAATTGTGACAGTTATTCTCAATTACTTTTTTATCAAAAAGAGTGAAAAAACTTCAATATATGACTTGCCTACATGGTTGGCTTTTATATTGTCTAAATATCAATCAGACTGATGTTGAATTACTACTGAGCACGAAAGAATATCCGTTATTATAACTTGAGATAAATTTGGATTTACTATTTTTGCCTTATTTTTACTTATTGGTTTTTTCTTTGGACGTTTTATCTGTAGTCCAGAGGAATATCATAATTAGAATCGTTAGAATTCCCAATCACTTGTATTTCATATGTACCTGCAATATCCGATTTTATTGATTCTTCACAAATAACATTATCATCAATATCTTCAAGGAATACAATAATATACCAGCAAACGAATGGGAAAGATACCTGACGGAACTGTTTAAAGCAAAGGAAAATAATAATCAACACAATAACGTACCTGAATTAAGACACGACATAGAAATCAGTTTTCACGAAGTAGAAATAGTCATAAATTAACTCAAAAATAGAAAGTCACCAGGACCAGACGGAATAACCAACGAGCTTCTAAAATACGGATGAGAAAGTTTAAGCCTAGAGATGACAACACTTATACAAAAACTAATATTGCACTGCAAGATACCAGACGCATGGAGAAACAGCATAATGATACCAATGGTCAAGAAAGGAGATAAAGAAGACCCCAACATTTATAGAGGTATAAATCTACTGAACACCGCACTTAAGCTTACCACAAAAGTCCTAACCAACAAAATCAATAAACTAACAACTTTATCAGATGAACAACAAGGATTCAGATCCGGATGATCCTGCGTAGACGCCGTATTTGTACTACGACAAATCACAGAAAAGGCCATCATATCTATGTTTTATAGACCTGACAAAGGCTTTCGATTGCATCCAAGTCGCAGACGTCTTACACTACTGTATAAAAGGAACATACCAATCAATATTATACAAACCATCGAAAGCATCTACCTCCATAATCCAATACAAGCAAAGATAAATGGAAAACTAACACAGTGTATACCGGTACAAAGCGGAGACAGGGTGACTCGTTAAGCCCACTTCTCTTTAATATATTAATGGACGAAATAATACAAGTAGTACGTAAAAGTCATGGCTACAGAATTGGGAACAAAGAAATCCAAATATTATGTTATGCAGACGACGCCGCATTAATCGCCGAGACAGAAGATGAGCTCTAAAGATTAACACATATCTTCAATACAACAGCTAAGAAATACAATATGATAATATCAGCGGAAAAATACAAATGTATGACATTTAAATACCCACTACGGTGTAAAATCAAAATTGATGGGAAAATAATAAAGCCGGAAGCAAGGGTTAGGTATCTGGGAATAGATATAACTAGTTACGGAGATGTTGAAGGAGAAGTACGACAGCAAAGCTTAAAAGAAGGTAAAGCGGCGGGTTCTCTTAATGACACAATCTGGAAGAACAAACACCTAAGACAAGACACAAAAAGAAGAATCTATAAAGCAGGAATTAGACCTATATACACGGCTGAGACCAGACCTGACACATCTAAAACGAGACGACTGCTAGAAATAACAGAGATGAAAATACTCCGACGAATATCAAGGAGAAGTCTGTTGGATAGGGAGAGAAGCAAAAACATAAGAAAAGCATGCAATATAGAAGACATAAATGGATGGGTGACAAAACGAAAACAAAAGTGGAACAAACACATCAGTAGAATGGCGGAGGATAGAATAGTACGAATAGCACGAGATAAGTCACCAAATGGACGAAGAAGTATTGGCAGACCAAGAAAAAGATGTTGCGACAATTTAAACAATTTAGGAAGCTAATATTGAAGAAGAAACAGGCTTTAAAGCCTACAAACTAGAAGGAAGAAGAAGATCAATGTCTTCTACATCAGAAAATTTCTAATCTAATCTCGGCGGCAAATAAACCACATTAAGTGGCATTTTCACAATCTGAGTCTTCTTCTAACAAAGCTATTAACTCTTTAGTAGTTAGTGCCATCTTCATTTCATATTTCGAGAAATTACTGAAATAAACAAATGCACTGCTATATAAACACATTCATATGATAATAGTTTAGCTTACTTCATTTTAATTTATATGAACTTTATAATATATTTTCATATTTATGTAAACGAATAAACACAACAAACTTTCAAATTAAGTTAAAAAAAAACAAATATAACGTTTACAGCACACAGCAATTCTATAAATAGAGAATGATGTGTAATTATGTGTAATTAAAATTGCAGATTGTTTTTAGTCTAATGAAAAAAAAAAAAATTTTCCAAAGTTTTCTGTTTTTTGAAGTTCTGTATTAGATACTCTAATAAGAATAAAATTTTATTTTATTTTGTTAGACAACCATAAGATACCTGTTAAAAAAGACATGATAATTTAATAATTAAATCGGTCTTAGATTTAATTTTTACGTAATTACTTATGTGTTTAAATAAATAATTAAAAATTTTTTTGGTACGCCTCTGCAAAATTGATAATTTCAATACGATTTCGTTGAAAAGTTATCGTTAAGGGCTTCGTTAAATACGATGTTGCCAAGTAATCACCTTCAATTAAAAATTGTTTTAGTATAGTTTAACATTTTATTCTAACTAATTAAGAAGCTACTTAACTACTTAAGTTAAAAGTAACTGAGTCGAATTTACATAAAATTTTAATTTAAAGTTTTTTGTGGTGTGGAAAAGTTTAAAAAACTTGATTATTTTAAACAATATTATTCATTTTTACACAAGGTAATAGTAAAATCACTGATATTTTAATTACGTTTATGATTAGGTAACTTTCATAATTTTGTTGGCTTTTCACTTGAATTTTTTTGGTTATTCTATTTTTTTTTGTATTTCTTTTATTTTTGGTAACTTTTAGAAAAACTAGAAGAGGTTATGGTATAATAAACGACAAAGGTAACATATTGCGCACGCCGCATGACCGTCGGCCAGGGAGTGACGTCACCCGCAGCGCAAAGACGGCTTATATTTGTTCAAAGCATTTTACAGAGACTAACTTTTATGTAAATCTTAAGCATCAACTGCTGAATTATCGGCCGAAAAATTATCGGGGTTTGAAAAAAGATATTGTTCCCAACAAGAATTTTATTTGCCTATGATGAAACCTGAGATCTGGTGGAGTAGAAGCGCAAAATAATATTTTGCAAAGAATGTCTGACATGATTTCAACAATGCGAGTTAAAGGCAAGAAATCATTGCTTTCGTTTCAAAAAGGTAACACAATATATAAAAGTAAAAACTCATTTATAACATTTTACAAAACATTGTAGGGATTCTTATATCAAATAAGGCTCTGCAGTTGCTGCTTGAATTTGTAGGCAAACGATATAATATAAACTACCTTTTGACGAGGCGCTTAAACCAAGATCCCTTGGATAACCTTTTTGGGGTCATAAGAGCGAAAGGTGGTTTAAACAATCATCCAACTTCATTAGATTTTAAATACCGACTGCGTTCTTATTTAGTGGAAAATTTATTTATTTATTTATTTATTTATTTATTTACCAGCGGTAGTATGGTAGAAAAGCTTGCTTAAAAAAAAACAATCATTGACACCAATCCTACGGATTTAGATGACATAGTGCTTTGTAGTAATGATGATTTAGGATATGATGGACTAGAATATTTAGGAGAATTTATTTGTAGCAAGCTTAAACCCAAGGTTACCAAATTTAACTAACCAAAGTTCGACGTCTTACACCTGGACCAAACATTTGACAAAAGGTGGACTATGTAAAGCTTCTAACGAATTTATGGCACATTTGGAAAATCTAGAGCAATTTTTTTAAAACTTTAATGGATGTATAAAAAATTTTAATAAAAAAATTATTTTAGCACGTACTAATCAAAGAAAAATATACAAAAATATTGCATAATGTATATAGTTTTATATTTTTAAACGTAAATTATATACGTTTTTATATAATACAAAAATTTTTGTATTTTGAGAACGATTTCCGAATTGGAAATTGAAACGTCAATAAATGTATTTTTATCTTTAATGTGGCTTATTCCCAGTTATAAATAGTAATTCGTCTAAGGTATGTTAAATAGATGAATAAAAATATTAATATAAAACTTACAGCTACTTGTTACAAATCCAAATCAGATTCAGAAGATGAACTTTCAGAACCAAGATTTATAATAACTGGCTCGATCATTTTATCAGTAATATTGTCCAGCTTCCACATTTTTTCCTCTTCTTTAATAGTGTGATTTACTGCCTTTTCCCAGTTTTCAGGTTTTACGGCCTCCAAAAACAACTGTTTAACATCATGAATTTTAAAAGTGGTATTTTTTCTTGAAACTTCACTCTTTATATGTGCCCATACCAGTTCAATCGGGTTTAATTCACAATGATATGGTGGGATCTAAGTACTGTCATTCCACGATTTTTGACAATTTCATCAATTTCGTATTTTTTAAATTTTTCTTTATGAAGGGCACACAACGAATAAAGTTCCTTTCTTATAGATCCGGGATGGTACGTAATATTTTTTGAAGTCAGCCAATTCTGCAAGTCTTTTTTTAACCACTTGGTTGTGGGCAGTCCTTCTATAAGTCTGGAGTGATAACTTGCATTATCCATTACTATTACACAGTTCTTAGGAAGAAGATCTATCATTTGTTCGAACCATTCTTGAAAGACATCAGCGTTCATGTCTTCATGGTAGTCACCGGTACGAGTTGATTCAAAAGTTAATAAACCACCTTCAACAAAACCGTCTGACGTGCCAATGTGTACTATTATCAGCCTGCGTCCCTTTCCTGATGGTGGGTTTAAACCAGTAGATAAGTTATTTACAAAAGCGTGCCTTTGACTTGTAACAGTTTCATCCTGCAAAAATTTATTTGGTGTATGACCCTCGTTTCTCCATGTTTCATCAAGATAAAATATTTTTCTTTTTTGGTTTCTCATTTCCTTTATGGTTCTTAGAAAATGTCTTCTCCATATGACAATATCGCTTCTTTCTAATAAAATAGACTTTCTGGGATTCTTTTTCCAGCGGAAGCCTATTTCTTTTAAAAGTTTCCATAACGTACTTCGACTCATTTCTGGGTAATCCTTATCATCTCGAACTGAGACAAGAACTTTATCCAATGTTGGAAATTCTTGTCTAAAGAAGAATTCATGCACTTTCCGTCGAAGTCCTTCTTTAAAATGATATTCTATTTGAAATTTTGGTTTCCCATTTGAAAACTACCACATTTCTCTTCTTTAATAACTCTGTAAATCGTAGATTTCCCAACACCAAGTGTACTGCTAACTAACTCAACGGTCTCATCAACACTTTCACATAAATGTTTATCTGTAAATGATTTAAAACAATTAAATATTAATGTTTTTTCATTAACTGTTAAAGGACCAATTTTTCGGCGTTTACATGGCACTTCCAAATTTTCCATAACACTAGTATACACAATAAACTACACCTTGCAACTGAAGTACCTACTTTTAGTGAACTGTTAAGAATTTTGAATACGCCACTTGGACCTTCCTACAAAATGGAAAAACCCACTATCACATTTTCTGTGGAATAAGTTTAGAAGGTAATTATCTAGTCAATTACTATCGTAGATTCCTGGAATTAAAGAATTAAATGTTTGATTGTTGAAACCCTTACTTCGTGGAATGCACTCATTTCAGATAAAATAAAACGTTTTATTTTATCTAAAGAATTAAACTTTATTTTGCAAATAGGTAGGTACTTATTAAACTTTTATTGGTTATATATAACCAATAAAATAAACATCTTACATTTCTTGCAAATTCATTAGTACCTGTTAACCTCCATCACTCCGACACTGGCAACCTTATTTAGGGATTAGTAACCCTCACAACTATTGTATTCTATTCTGCTCCAACCTTTATACCTGGTGGTCATACTCAATTTAAAATTGTTTTCCTATATACTTCTGTAAACTTGTTGACAAATATCTGTTTTTCATTGAGTCACCCGTATCAACAGTTTAGGGATTTGCATACATAATTTATTGTTTTATTACTCTCTCATACATAAAAATACACTATAGAGATTGTTCGCGAAGTTGTTACCAAAAATTACATAAAAACTCCATTTAACACATTAAGTGCCAAACTATATTTTGCGATTGAGTCCGTGGCGCCATAAATTTTATGGCTGAATCGTATTTAGATCATATTTCTAGGAACATATTTATAGAAAAAAAATAATAATAATCATTAAGATTAAGCCAATTAAAAGTGTGAATAAAATATATACACGCGGCGCCTGATTAAAATATATAAGACTACGCCCGTGTATAGTTATTATGCATACCACAGCTGGACGGTCAAACTTGCACAGACTTGCACTTTTTATGGTCATTTATATTTTACATAGCACAGCATATTGTTGTATTATTACAGTTTGGGTTCTACGTTTGTTCTGAACAGTGTGTTCTTAAGCGAGAAATAGCAGTATTTGTTGTAAAAAGATGTCTTACAAACGTGAGAAGCAGAAAGGCAAAGACTGGAACTACTGATGGAGGAATGTTTACAAGAGATAAACAATATGGACATGAGTGATGAAGAATTAGTTGATTCTGAATAAGATACGAGCGGTATAGAGCCATTTCCTGTCGATTCTGATGATGATCCCGATTATACCGAAAATGAAAACATTGAAAATTCCGATTCACAATTAGAGGAAGAAGTTCTTCAAGTGAAAAGACGAAAAGTTGCATCAACTACAAATCATGCATTTTCCTCGAATTCAGATGTCAATGTTCCTAAAAATGTACCACAAGTGTAGGGACCAATCATTAAAAATTAAAAAAATTTAGTTTTCAATAAACCTGTAGGAGTTCCTGATGAAATAACCATTCACATTCAAGGTAAAACTGAATTAGACTCATTTCAACAATTCGTAACTGATGAGATATTTGAACTAATGGTTTTGCAGACAAATATTTATGCTGATCAAAAAATTGTAGAAAAAAGTTCGAACGAAACCATTGGTCCACAATCAAGAATAAATGAATGGACTCCAACAGATACAGCAGAAATGAAAAAAATTTTAGGAGTCATCCTCTGGATGGGACTCGATCGAAAACCAACCCTAAAAGATTATTGGAAACGATCTTTGCTCTACAAAAATAAAATTTCAAATGTTATAAGCCGAAATCGCTTTGAGCTACTACTACAAATGTGGCATTTCTCCAATAATGAGGAGTGTCTTCCAGGAAGTAGGCTGTATAAAGTTCAACCCCTACTTGATATTCTAAATAAAAATTTCAAAATGTGCATGGAACCGGGTGAAAACGTATGTATTGACGAAAGCATGATTCCTTTTCGAGGACGAATATCATTTCGTCAATATATAAAAGGGAAGAAACACAAATTTGGATTTTCAAGTTTTCAAGTTATGTCTAAAGGGTGGCTATATATACCATATGAAAATTTATTGTGGACTAGATAAAAGTATAGGTATACCCGTAGCTAATACAATAGTTGTTAAACTTATGGATGGACTTCTGGGAGATGTTCGTACACTGTTCGCTGATAATTGGTATAATAGCGTCGGATTAGCTAAAGAACTAATTGCAAATAGTACACATTTGGTCGGCACATTACTAAGTAACCGCAAGAAAAATCCAGTGGCAGTTGTCCAAAAAAAAAAGAGAAGGATGGTATAGTTGTATCTAAGTGGAAGGACAAAAGAGGCATTTTATTTATAAGTACTAAACACGGAGATGAAATAACAGAGGTTAGTGCAAGAGAAGGAGTTGTCCGAAATAAACCTACTGCTATTTGTTCTTACAATTCTGCCAAATCATTTATTGACGTGTCGCACCAGATGTCTTCCTACTCTACTGCTTTACGAAAAACAATTAAATGGTTCAGAAAAATTACAGTTGAGGCCTTAACAGGTACTGCTGTAGTTAATGCCTGGATTTTACATAATTCAGTACGTGATAGCTGTATATCAATTACAACATTTACAGAAAATTTGTGTTTGTAGTTACTAGATGCCGACAATATTTCTGCAACTACAAATAAACTAAAAAAACATGAACTGAAGGCGACAGAAAAACGGAAGCTGTGTAAAATATGTTACACTCGTTTAGCAGGACAACATAACAGAACATATACAGCTGCTCACAGCAAACAAGTGATATATATCTGTCCAGCATGTCCGGACAAACCACCTATTTGTATAGACTGCTTTTTCAATTCTCATGTGTGTAAACCAAAATAATCGATATATCTAATATTTTTTTATTTACGAGTTTTTATTTGTTGTCAATATCTACTGAAATGTTTTTTATAATCTTTTTTTGTTTTTAGAATGTGTAAATTTGTTTTATTTTGAACTACTTTTACCTAATTTGTAATTTGTACACAATAAACAAATTATCAGTACAAACATAAATACTTTACTTTAAAATTAATAGATTTTTTACTGTAATAAAAACGTCCCAACAAAACTGTAAAAAAAATTATTGACAAAACCAATTTATCTGCCAATTTGATATGATGTAATGAAGCGCCGCACCAATACATATCCCATAAGATAAGTCTAAGGTCAAAGCACGCGGTAAAGATCGGCTATAAAAATGTATATTTGAGACATGTATACTTACAATTAATAACTAATTCAATGTTAATTGTTGTTAACTTAGTTTTGTGCTAGTAATTTTAGTGAAATACCTGTGAAAATAGTAAAATTCGCCCTGATATTTGAGTTTATTGAGGATCCAATAATCTACAGCGTTGCCAGTTATTCGCTCCGTTGTTTCTTTATAGTGATGGAGGAGCTAAAGTGCAGTTTTTGTGATCAGACTTGTTATTTTAAAGAGAGTAAAACTCTGTTGTTTGGATGTGCTTGTGATAACTGCGAGAAAGTATCATGTAAGGAGTGTAGCAAGATTTCCTCTCAAGAAATAAGATGTGCAATTGCTAAAACCAGAACCATTATAATATGGTGCAAAGATTGCATAAATCAGTTCTCTAATATTGATAGCCCGATTAGGAACCCAAGAAATGCTGAACTAACCATGCCACAATTATCAAATGCCATAAAAGAAATGGTAAAATGTGAACTTAGTGAGGGTATGAAAATTTTGGAACAGAATCTTCAAGAAAAGCTTGTAATGACGTCTAAAATGGTGATCGACAGCAACAAGGAGTTAGTGAAACTTTTGAGTGATACTTCGAATCTAAATCAAGTGAAACTTTTGAGTGATACTTCGAAACTAAATCAGAGCTCTTCAGAAAGCCGGGTAAACGTGGCAACGCCAACCTCCCCTCCTTTAATAACAGAGGACAATGGCAGATCGAAATCAGCTGGCCAAGCAGAGAAAGTCAACGTTGCTAGCTCTTCTTCTTCTAATTCCCACTTGCCAAAAGACCAGAAGACCTTGGTCCACAGCGAAAATCTAGAAAAAGAAGAAAATGTAACCTCAGGCCAAAGCAAACATCGAGAAAAAGAAGAGATCGTAAACAAAAACAAAACAAACTTTGGAAACAAACATTCTGGTGATAATGACCAAAAATTTACCCTGGTACAGAGAAGAAAGGCCAGGAGAAATGACCAAAACTTTGTTTTGGGTAAAGCGAATTGCCAAGGAGATGAAAATTTTGCTAGTTCTTTTCATAAAGCTTATTTTTATCTTGGTCGCGTAAAAATGGGCATAACACCCACCTTTATTGAACAACATGTTAAGAAGCAATGTCCAAATATTAGGGATTTTAAGGTTGAACCGTTACCAGTTAAAGGTGAAAATATCTCTTTCAAAATAAGCATCCATCCAGATGACAAGGAAGATTTTTCGAGGCCGGATATTTGGCCTAAAGGCATCATTTTAAGAAAGTTTTGGATTTCCAATAAACGCCAATCTGAAAATTTTCAACAAGATCGAGGAGATCAGACCGGGATATAACTAAAAATGACTCCTTGAAATCAAAATCAAATGTATGTGTTTACTATCTCAACACTGGGGGCATGCGAACAAAAATACAGAGTTTCCAGCAAGCTTTGAGTTGTTCCTGCTATGATATAGTAATGATTGCAGAGACTTGGTTAAATTCAGATTATTCTGATGCTGAAGTGTGAGTTCCAGAGTATGACATTTATAGATGTGATCGTGAATTGGGGAACACTCTAAAGACACGTGGAGGTGGTGTATTAATCGCAGCTAGAAAGAGCCTTTCTACTCAAAAAATCGTAGTTCCTCTTGTTGACTCTGACATATATCAGTTATACCTATCATTTAAAATCAAAACTCAAAATTTTGTTATTGGCTGTGTATATATACCTTCTCCATCACCTTCTCAGTCTTATTTAAGTCATTGTGAAACTGTTGAATATGTTTACACTAATTTTTCAGATAGTTTGTTTGTCTTGGCAGGTGATTACAACCTACCACAAGCTAAATGGGGCAATGATGAGTTGGGATTGACAGTGACGGGCACTGGAAATGACTCTGTAAGTATTGTAGCAAATTGCTTTAGTTTCTATAACTTCTTTCAAAAGAATGATATTTTGAACAGCAAAGGAGTCCCATTGGACCTGGTTTTTAGCAATTTGGAATCTATTAATGTTACTCCAGCAGTAGATAAAATTTTTGAGAATAGTTTAAATCATACAGCTATCAGTTTTGAACTAGTGTGTGAAGAAAATTTTGATGTTATGAATTACGAGGAATACTTTTATGATTTCAAAAATGGTGACTACTTTTCAATAAATAATTATTTAGCAAGTATAAATTGGGAGGTACTGTTTCTTAATGGTACAGTTGATAGTATGGTGGTCATTTTTTATGATATAATTTACTCACTGATAGAACACTTTGTTCCACTAAAGAAATATAAAACCTCTACCTTTCCCTCTTGGTTCTCGTCAGAGCTGCGTAACCTAATTATATGTAAAAAACAGGCCCACAAACAATTTAAAATTAGTGGTAGGCAAGATGATTATGACCGTTTTGTGGCTTTAAGAAACCAGTGTGAAATTTTAAGAGCAGACTGTCAGAAACAGTATTTAGATGGGATACAAAATAACATTTCCGATAATCCAAAATATTTTTGGTCTTATATTAAAAGCAAAAGAAATGGGTATAATATACCATCCAGAATGGTCTATAAGGATAGGGTTGGCTTAAATATGAAGGACTCTGCCAATATGTTCGCAGAATATTTCTCATCAGTCTACTCAGATGAACAAAAAGATACTTTACCTTTTTTTAATTTGGACAGTTCTATTTGTTTGAGTTCTATAATACTTACAGCAACTGAGGTCTATGATACTATTGCAAGTTGTAAAAACAGATTATGTGCAGGGCCGGATGGAATCCCAGCCTATTTTCTGAAAAAATGTATATGTGTACTTACAAAACCAATTTTGTTTATTTTTAACAGATCACTTGGTACTGGTAGCTTTCCCAGTCTCTGGAAGAAAAGTTTTTTAAAGCCGATTTTTAAATCGGGTGCAAGGAACGATATATCAAACTATCGAGCTGTCTGTAATCAGTCGGAGCTGCCCAAGTTGCTTGATTGTTTGGTTAGTAAGAAACTGACATGGAGTTATAGAGGCATTTTTAATCCTGAACAATTTGGCTTTATGAGAGGGAGGTCAACAGATACCAACCTGGTTTTGTATGTCAATCATATATATATAACAGCTTTGAAGAGGGGTGCCAGGTTGACTCAATCTATACTGACTTTTCCAAAGCATTTGATCGGGTAAACCATGGGGTCCTCTTACAAAAACTAAGAGCTTTGGGTATTTTAGATCCCCTTCTTCAGTGGATTACAGAATTTGTTAGTGGCCGTACGCAGACAGTTAACTTGGGAAGTGACACTTCAATTGAAATAACAGTTCCATCAGGCGTGCCACAAGGCTCCCATTGTGGCCCTGTTTTGTTTTGCTTGTTTCTGGTTGATTTAGTACAACAAATCAAAAATTGTAGTGTTCTTATGTTTGCTGACGATGTAAAACTGTTTAGAAAAATTCAATCCTGGAATGATGCTGTTATATTACAGGAAGATCTTAAATCGTTTTATGATTGGTGCACTTTAAACAAAATGTCACTCAATATAAACAAATGTCATAAAATGACATTCTCGAGGCAAAGAAATCCAATTACATTTGTTTACTACATAAATAACTTGCCATTAGCCTCGAAAAATGAAGTATTAGATTTGGGAATTTGGTTAGACACCAAACTGTCATTCTCAAGCCACATTAACCAAGTAACAAACAGAGCGATGAAAGTGCTGGGATTTATCCAACGCACATCTGTGGATCTGTCTTTATTTACATTTAAAAGACTTTATTGTGGTCTCGTTAGGCCCATTCTTGAGTTTGGATCAGTTGTATGGTCCCCATCATACCACTGTTACATTCAACAGATTGAAAGAGTCCAGAATAAATTTTTGAGGGTAGCAGCCTATAAGAGTGGATACAGGAGAGAGGAATACGACTATCAGTGGGTAAGAGATAGTCTTAACTTACCAACACTGGAGTCAAGGAGGACATTGTTGGATTTATGTTTCTTACACAAAGTTATCAATGCTTTTATAGATTGTCCTCAACTCTTATCGCTTGTTAGTCTTAAAGTTCCTAGTAGAAGCAACAGACAATCAGAAATCTTTTCGGTGCCATTTCACCACACTAATTATGGTATCAATGAACCAACTACACGATTGGTCCGGAGTGCTAATAGCTTGCCAAGACAAATAGATATTTTTGACTCCAAAATTAGTTTGTTTAAAAAACAACTAAAAAATATCTTACAATAAGTTGGTTGTACATCTGTATTATTCTTATATGTTTGTATTATTCTGAGGTGTTTGTTATTTTAATAATTTATTGTTGTTAAGGTGTAACTTTTTAAAACTTGTGATTGTTATTTTAATAATATATTGTTTTTAAGATGTAACTTTGTAAAAATTGTAAGTAAATGGATGCAGTATATAAATAAATAAATAAAAGATACCTACGTTAACTGTGCAGAAATCGCATACACACGGCCTACAATACAGCTATGACTCGTGAATAAAATCTATACACACGTCGCCCTGGACCCGACTACTGTGTATATATTTTATACACAAAGCGCTTAATGTGTTAAGGATAACACTCCTGGGGATGAGTGGTTCGGGAGTTTTAAAAGATGTCACCAACTTAGCATAAAAAACCCCAAGCTGTGGAGTACTCAAGAAAAAAATGATAGATCTTTTCATCATCCAAGAATATTTTGATATTCTCAAAAATACTTTAGTTCAGCTAAAATTAGAGGACAAGCCAGAACTCGTGTGGAATATGAACGAAACATTACTTACTACTTTCGGTCCAGGAAGAGAAAACACCACGGTTCTTTCAGCAGTGTCTGCATCAGAGACGAAGGGAGCATAACTAATCATATTCAAGGGAAAAATATTTGGGATTCCTGGCTACCAGATAACAAGAACTCATTTCCGGGAACTGCTTATGCAGCCAGTCCCAATAGATGAATGGAGAATGACATATTTTTTAATTATTAAAAATGTTTAAGTATTCTCGCATTAGGAGAAAATAGGGTGGTACTATTAATATATGACGGTCATAGTACCCATATTAGTATTTAACTAGTTGAATTAGTACGACAGAATGATATCACAATCATCAAACTTCCTCCTCATACCAGCCACCTTCTGCAGCCTTTGGACTTAGTCAGTCATTTAGTTTGGAACAACTCGTAACCTGACAGAGACATAATACTGGCTTTAAAGTTCCAAAAGAGTTTTCTCTGACAATAGGCACTACATGGAAAAACGTAAGCGTAGAAATGATCAAAAAACGGGTTTAGAAAAGCTCGTATATATCGATTTAACCGTCATGTCATACCAGAGGAAAGATACCACCCCGAAAGCCTAAAAAGATGGAAAAAAACAAAAGAGATTAGAAGACCAAACAATAGTTGTCGCTGAAACTGCAAATACTAATATGGATGTTATTACCACTGGCAATATTGATCAGGAGGTAAATAAAGACCAAATTGTGGAAAACCATACAACCAATATTTCTGATGCAACTCCAAGTAGTAGTTCTTCAAAAATAAGTTTTGAGGAGCTGCTATTAAATACTGTTAAACAGACAAATAGGCAAAGTCCTTTGGGCTCAAAAAGAAAAAAAGTAGCTGCAGGGGCAGAAGTTGTTACTTCCAAAGAAGTTCTGAATAAACTTACAGAAGAAAATAGATTGAAGAACAAAAAAGAAAAAGAAAAACAAAAGAAGAATGCAGAAAGAAAAAAAGAAGCAAAAATTCAAAAACTGAAGAGGATTAAGAAACAAGAAGAAACTTTTAGTAGCTCAAAATCGGAAGAAGATTTCGTACAATATGTTTTAGACTCTGAAGATGATTTAGATCCTGAAATATTTTAAGAAAATGAGCAAATAATTGAGAAAGAAGTAACAACAGTTGGAGAGTTGGGAAAGACCCAAATCGCACTGGGTATTTGGTTTGTTGTAGAGTACACACCTAAAAAACATATTAAACATTTTATTGGAAGAATTGATAACGAGATTGATAAAGAAGACACGGATATGATAGTTGGAGACGATATGGCAATAACTTTACCAGAACCTGTTAAAGACAGAAGGGCTCATTTTATTTTTGACATAAATTTTGTCGGTTGAACCTTTAAATCTCAAAAAGTTTGTCACTTGTTTAAAAATAAATAAATTAAAGTTTTTCAAACACTAAAAAATTCGTTTTCTCTTGCACTTTTAAATTATTTACACTTGCCCCAAAAATAACACATGCTGTTGTAAGCTAAAGTCCATTGTCACACTTACCCCAAATTGATAGGAAAGTGTGAACCATGGATACTTAAAAAAAATTTAACATAATTTCCACATCTGATGTTACGATTGTGGCCAAATTTAAGTATATGTAGTAAAGTCCTTAAGCATTCTAGGAAAAATCTGAAACCATTTTGTGTACCATGCATCCGATAATTTTAAATTAAATCTCTTAAACTTAGTTTTGTCTAGTTTCTTTCTAGTTTTTTTAAATCTTTTATTATTAAGATAACACCAAAAAGTTGTTAAATATTTTTTACCAATAGAATAAATCTATCAGAGAATGTATAAAAAAAATTCAAAATTAAGTCTCAAGTAACCTGATGCAAGCCTTGGCAAATATCTGTCTACAAGAGCATCTTATGTATTAGTTATAGTATCATGACTATACAACACTTAACATTATATTCTATCTGAAGCAGAATTCATTGATTTACATTTCAATATTTCAGATTCCTAATGAACATCTCTGTACGAGTACCCAACAACTAAAAAGTTTCATAAAAGGAGCAAATGAAAACATCATACAAAGACACAGAAAGAAAAATTCAGGTTTTGATATATGAAATACCTCAATAAGTTCCTCTGCATGTTTTTATTATTTATCTCACCTGAGGTATCCTCATTCTTTAAGTCTCCAAGATCAAGAGAGGTGGATAGTTGACTCTCTATATATCTTGGATCATCTTCAACAAACTCTTCCTTAATTTCAGCTTTTACAGTATTATCTAAAAAAAATTTAATTCATCAAAGTTTTTAGTAGTAATTATTATTACTTATGTTACCTGTGTTATGGTTGTTTGGTTCATTCTTCAAGTCACCCAGATCAAGGGAGGTGGATACCTGCTTCTCTACATATCTTGGATTAGCTTCAACAAAATCTTCCTTAATTTCAGTTTTTACGGCCCTACCTAATAAAATATACGAATTAAAAAAAAAATATACATCTCATTTTTTTAGAACTAATTACTATTTGTGCTACCTTCTTCTGGTCCATTCTTTAAGTCCCTACGATCAGTTGACGTAGATAACTGATTCTCTATGTGTCTTTGATCACTTTTAACAAATTCTTCCTTAATTTCAATGTTAGATTCCATAACTAAAACAACTCGGTGATCTCTCACCTCATCCATCAATATCAACATAGACAGTAACCATAGAGAAATAACAATAATTAATAATTTGTTATTTCTCTATGCAGTAACACAGTTATAGTTATTTAAGATTGTTAAATGTTATTATTATTTATTCTCCATTCGCTTAGCTCGGGCATATTTTGACAGATTCATTGTCGGAAACGGAAACCTACATGCCTACAACACAAAAATTCCTACTTCTCAGTATTAATAGCTCAAATATACTACTATTGCAGACTTCTTCCTTTTAAAAAAGAAGAATTATTCCAAATAGTGGAAGTGTATACTAAACCCATAACATTTTCGGACGATTTTCACATTTGGTCCCATTGAAGATAGCTGCAAATGGGTTTGACAGAATGAAATATTGGTGTTTCGCAGTGTTGAAATTTACATTACAAACGAAACATACGCAATTAAAAGAAATAAGATATTTAAAAACTAATATTTAACGATTATGAAAAAAAGAAAAAGCAAATAGTTTTAAAACAGTTTTTAACAGTAAATAGTAAAATGTCGGTATAAATAATAAAATTTAAAAGGCATTTGTTGCAATCTGGCAGCTGGTGGTTTTAGGGTTCTGACTCTATTGCCAAATCTATCCTCTAACCTACTAAAGGGCAATTGCCAAAAAAATTTTATGATAATTTGTTACAACTAATATCAAACGAAACAACTATTACTTCATTAATATTTTATATAAAATTGCAGAATCCATAAAATAATATGATAAAAATGTACCTTTTAAAAGCTTTATCTCTTTGTATTTGAAGCATATAACATATACCTTATAATAACTTGGCAACACTGCCAACGCAATCTTTCGTTCTGTGAAACTTAATTGACAGCTAATTTGAGGCTATCTTCAATGGGACCAAATGTGAAAATCGTCCACATTTTCCCTGTATATTTACCATCGAGCAATAAGACAAAAGAGGGAATCTAATCGTTATAAAAAGGAGACCAAAAAAGTGGCCTCTGATGGCGGACACATCCGGAAATGCAAAGGCGCTAAATTTAAATTTTCCAACATTTGTTAACAATAGCTATAAAATATTTTTCAGACTAGAAAGTTTTAATTAAATATTAACGATAATAGTCTAAAAAGTGACATAATTGGTAAAAAACTTCAATATAAATAAAATTTCATGTGACAGTTGGGACAAACAATAACATAACCAAACTAAATTTGACTTCTTAAACAAGGAAAGAGACTGTCTATCCTTGTCTAAAGTGGCCTCTCAAGATGGCACTTCCTGTCTATCAATATGTTTACCCCTTCTACCTTTACATTCCCTCTTTTGTCTTATTGCTCGATGATATTTACACTTCATCTAATTTATATAACGATGCACGTCATCGGCGTCATAGCCTGTGACGTCATATGATACCAACACGAAATATTTAGGGTTTAGGTGTGTTCTTTTTAGAATCACTTTACCGAGTACACTGGCATTACAGCCACTAGACATATTTTATTATATACGCGTTGAAATAATATTTAAAAATTTCTATTAATGTTAACTTAAAGAAATACACAATAATATGTTTCATTTAATTTGTATAAATCCATTATAAAGAGTTTTTATCAAGAACATTTGCAATAATTATGTGACCTATTTGATTTAAAATGGAGTAAGGATTTTTTTATACTTTGGCAACTATGTCAACTTCGATATCTGACGTAGATCATGACGTAAGTCGTTATCTAAATTAGATGAAGTATAAAATATAATATTTGAGTTGTTACAATTGAACATATTGTAGTAAATAATTGTATTATTCGCGTTGTTTATTTTAGCTAATATAGTTTTTTTGTTCCATTATTTTTGTTTAATTCTTTGTTAGTTCTATTTTGAATTTTTTTTTTTTTTTTTTTTTTTTATTTATTTATGCCTCAACCTCATAGGGTCATTGGCGTTGTACAATTTAGAGTTTTACAGTTTATTTAGTACATTTATGGAATGTAAGTATGATGTCAAATTTTTCATATCAGTTCCGTCACTTAATATTGCCTGTAAGGTATCTTGTAATTTATATTGAAGTCTCTCCATGCGATATAAAGGACACTCCAGTAAAATATGGCGAACACTGAGCACAATATCACATATGTTGCACTTTGGTTTTAATTCACTCTCTAGCAGATGTTTATGGGTGATGGCGGTGTGGCCTATTCTCAGACGAGATAGGATGGTTTGATGTTTACGCTTATTTGGGGTTGATTTCCAAGGTAATATGGAATGTTTTACTTCTCGTAGTTTGGATGTTGATTGATTCCACTTGGTCTGCCAATCATTGATTATTAAGTTCTTGATTACAGGTTTTATATCTAGATGTGGAATGCTTCTGATTTCTACAGCTTCCGGACTCGAGATTGCTAGTTTTGCCAAGGAATCTACTTCTTCGTTACCAGCAATTCCAATATGGGAAGGAATCCATACAAAGTTGACATTTATGTTCATAGTTTGCAGTTGGCTTAATGCTGATTTAATAAGTAGTAGACTTGGATGACTAGGATATAAGTTATTTAGGGCAATTACAGAACTTAGGGAATCCGTAATAATGACAGGGTTTTTGTATTTTGAATTTTATTATTAGAGATAGTCATTTTTCCATTTGTTCTATTAGATAATGCGTTGGTAACATGATATATTAGATTTTGGCGCAACCTAACGATATAAACTAAATTACCGTAACTTTTTTTATAAAACATATTTTTTATATATAATAGAAATTTACATTCTATATACATGCTATAAATTTCTAATGCATAGTATAAGTTTGCAAAAGAGGTCGACGAAATACTCTAATGAAATGCGCTATCAGCACGTGTACTTGGTTGTATAATTTCCAGCCACTTCTAGTCTGTCAAAAAGTAACTAACTTCGTAAAAACATAATTACTAAAATCACTAGATAGTTCGGACTGGCATTAGCGAACCGTAAAGGCCGTATGACACTATGCATTTTCTTGTATCATTTCTTATATCGTTTCTGATATAGAAAGTTATTTATGTTTTCTTGTATCGTTTCTTGTACGTACATTTTTGCCCTGTATGACACTATGCAAGTTCTTTTACCAGAAACTGTATGTGATTTGGCACATGATTGGTCGAAATTTTGACACCTATAGAAATAGAACTGCAGTACCTGAGGCACCGAACAAGGGCCTGAGGAGTGAGCACCCCAAGCTACTGGGGACTGAGAACATATGCTACTGATTATTTTTAAAAATACTGTGGTGCAAAAATGAAAGAAATAAAATGTCCCAATATGAAAACTAAATTGGAAACCACAATTTTTGAAGATATTCAACAGGTTGTAATGGAAGACAGAAATAATAAATAATTTGGTTGTAATAATTTATTTGTTTTTTTTTAAATTATGTGTTTAAATGGTATGCTCTTGAAACTCTACTCTCTTATTTGGAGATATAAAATAATCTTTAAACTCATCACGAATTTTTAGTGCGGTTATGTATTGTTTTTAGTAAAACATCTACTTTCAGTAGTTCCGATGCTATTTGATACAATCACTGTGATTTATTGTTTTTCAATATGGCTACTGATGTTCTAATCTTGGTTATTATTGGTGGGCACTTTTCTCTGATGTCTGCTTGGCCTAATTGTATGTAAGTATACATCAGAGATACTTACATATCTCAGGTATATATCAAAGTTCTCCTCCAGCCATAGGGAAATAAAAATAATAATTATTTTTATTTCTCTATGCCTCCATCCGCCAATATGACATGAAAGAAGTTTTACGTTTTAGCGGCTTTGCGCACAAATTGGCGCATTTCTTGTACAAGAAAATGCAGCGGACACAAATTCTTGTATCGTTTCTGATATAAGAAACTATACGCCTGTATGACACTATCCATTTTTTTGTTATATCAGAAACGATATAAGAAATGATACAAGAAAATGCATAGACACAATAGTTAAAAAGAGAAGAGAAAGGGATAAGTTAAAATGTCATGTCAACAAACAACATGTCAACTATGATGTCACTTTTTTTTCGATGACGTTGTGCCTAGAGGAAAATATATTTGGTTAGGTTAGAGTGCCCGTTTATGCGTAACGCCCTATTTATATTTAATTATATTATATTTATGTTATTATATTTAACAATGTTACTATGATTGTATAGTATGTCTATGATTGCCGTAAGTCAATTAAACCGGGTTAATTTTTCTATGCACACCACATAAACAACACTAGTTCCCTCTAAAACATGGCGGAACGTCTGCGCGAACGAGATGCGCGTACTTTTTTTCCATGGAGAGTGGGCATTCTGATTGTTTACTATTCTGTGGCAGTAGGGGCAGTAGTCTTGCTTGACATACTTGACATTAACCACAGATCACCTCTGTGACATTTTGTTGACATTTCGACACGACATTGACTTTTGACTTATTTGAGGATAAAAGATTGTTAAAATTATAAGGGCTAAAGCAGTTTTATTGTTATACAAACATTACATTTTAAAACCAATTAATTTGATAAGAGTTACAGCTTCGACAAATGTGATACAATATGTCTAAAGTAGAATATTCTTTATAGATGCTCCCGTATTTTAGGTGTAGATCTTTCCACATCATTTTTATACATATAGTACCCAAATACAATAAAGATGTATATAAGTGATTTACGTATTGCCGTAATATGTTCTAGTAACATGAATCGTAGTATGGAAGCTCACGCTTTTTTGGCCAAAAAGGGGTTTGATGTTAAATCGTACGGCACAGGTGATAAAGTTAAAATTCCAGGTTCATCTTTTGATAAACCTAACGTTTATGAATTTGGAACCTCTTACGAAGAAATATATCTAGATTTGCTTAAAAAAGACAAATCTTTGTATCCTTAAATAATATAGGCTTTGTTTTACTTTTGCAGTTTATATTTTTCTTTTATTATAATTTAAAATTAAGTTTTAGGTATTTTACATTGTCTATTTACTGATAGACTTTCACAAATGAGGGAAAATGGAGGTTTCTATACCAGTCAGAATGATCAATTATTCATCTTATTTAGAGGTTTCATATCTGGATAATTTGTCTACTTAAGTTACTGCACCTGAAAGCTCCCACAGTTGGCTTTGCCTTGCAGTATGACCAACAACAGCCTATCCTTGTCCGGAAGAAGCTACATATATTTTTAGTGAAACATAAAGATGAAATCACATGAATCATCCAAATCCAGAAGATAAACATTTGATAAGTCATCAAAAATGAGTCACACAAATAAGGTTTTTATCATATTAAGGTGTTACAGAATTTTCTTTATTGGATAATTAATATCATTGCAGCATGTTTGATTGTGACGCAGCTTTGTTATTGATCAGTAATTCACTTTCTAAACAGCATTTTCTCAATAATCTAGTAGACATATAATTGTGGGTGCCACCAATATCATCTTCAGGTGGGTGAAATTGCATATACAAATACTATTAACCAATAATATAGAGCTATACCATTTTTCAAAGAAAAAAACTTGCATGTCACGATTTATACAAAGTGACTTGTATTTAAAATTTCCAGAACATCAACCTTAGAGTTCAAATTTTCCTAACACAGCTAATAATATGAAACCCATACGGAACTGCTTGATCTTTCTTAGGTGTCAACATAGTGTAATAATCAGAAAAATGTAATCATCATTATATTGGAAATTTTAGAATTATATTGATTAAATAACCAAAAACATTTGTTATTATTAATAATATAAATTTTATGAAATAACTCTTTAAGTCTAATATTCCACAAAATAGTAATTTTAATTAAATATCTTAGACAATTGTATGCAACTGATACGGAAATACTTCAAATTTTGTTGACAGTTCAGCATTTGGCGTGTATAAAGTGTTGCCGCTTTTTCAGGGTAGAAATTTTGTTTATGTTTAGATTTCTTACATAATTTGATCATAATATATATTAATAATATATATATTAATAAATTGTATTTATAAATACATATTCAATTTACATTAATAGCTTTAAAAACTAATTATTGTTGTGTATTGCGATTGTGATATTGTGAAATGCCAAAACAAATAAATAGTCTGTAGAAAGCTGATAAGCTTTCATATAAGATAGATTATTTTGAACAAGAAATAATGGCGGGACGTTTTTACTATTTAAGCCCTAAAAGAGGTAAGTTTAAAATTAAGAATATATAATTTTGTATTGAAATGTTTTCTTATGTATTTTAATGTGTTGCAGTAGTCTTAAAACTAAGTGTATTTACTGTTATTATAATAGTTTGACAAATAGTTGATATTTTAAAAATTCCTCACTAACTGGACGTAGTTAAGTAGAAGACATCCAACCCAAAAAAAGTGATTGTTGCCAAATTGAATTTAAAAGTTTTTAGTGTGCCCTAACCAAACTATGCTTATTTATTCGCCTGGCAATGATTTTAAGATAATGATATTCATCTCGTAGGCACCTCGTTTCTATTTTTTTTTAATGTAAGTTTTAATGAAGATATTTTGAAAATTTTAGGTTGGAAGTTTTTAATAAAAAACAAAAATCCGAAAAAAATTTCGATAAAATGTGGTTTGGAATCTTTCAGATAAATAAATAATGTCATATTTTTATAAAATTTTTAATGATTCAAAGAAACAAAATTATAATGTTTTGCTTGTAAATTTAAAAACAGTTTTAATTATTGCGGGTATCTACCTCCAAATCTAGAACTGGAACATTAAATCCATCATCGTCTTCAACTACATTAGCACCTATAAAATTTTCATAAAATGGTTTAGCATCTGAAGGAATTAGATGCAAATAGCTTTTAATATCGTTAATTTGATCCTCTGACAGGGGTTTACCATTGGACCAGAGTTGCATAAGAAGTGCCGAAAAGCTCTCTGTATTTAATTGTCCTCATCGCTCAATATCCAAACATACACTTTCATCGCCAAAATAACTAAGAGAGTTCTTTTCTCAAATATTATCAACCAACTGAAAATATGAATTATGATGAGTCGATGGTGAAATATTATGGTCGCCATAATTATAAACAGTTCATTTGGAGAAAACCGATAATATTCGGTTATAAAGTAAGGTGCCATAAATGCGAAATTAGTTACCTTGTAAATTTTGAGATCTATCCAGGAAAAAGTATAAATTGGAACGATATTTACCAACTTGAATTTGGAAAGGCAGCCACTCCCCTCTTCTCAATGTTGAACTCTGCCACAACAAAAGCTGCCTCATCAAATATATGTAGATAACCTTTTTACTAGATTCAATTTAATGGTGTATTTAAAAGAAAAAGGTTGTAGTGTCACAGGAACAATAAGAGATAACAGAATACTACCAGATGTTCCAATTGTGGATAAAAAAAAACTATGTCCAAACAAACTCGAGGTTATTTGTTTTCAAAAATTGATAAGGAAGATGGTATTGATAAGATGGATGGATAACGCCGTCGTAATAATGACATCAACTTTATATGGTGTACATCCTATTTAACATATAAAACGTTATTCACATTCTGAAAAAAAAGTTGTCCAAGTTCTTTGCCCATATGTTGTTGGAATGTATAACAAGTTTATGGGAGGAACTGATAGAATGGATGAGGATTTAACAAGATTCCGTAGCAAGAAATGGTATTGATCTATACTTACATGGTTAATTGATGCTGCAATGCAAAATTCGTAGATACTTTATAAGTGTTCAGGAAGACCAAAAACTAATTTGAATTTTCGATATGAAATAGCGACTACTTAACTTACCAAATTCAGAAACCTTCCCGTTAGACCTGGTAGACCAACAACAAGTAGAAATAGTCTATCTTTTAACAGAATCTTTGACAACATTATGTACGATGGTATTAACCACCTCATTATACCTGTTCCTAACAAAAAACGAGGGCGGTGCGCAGGGGAAGGATGCTGCTCAGTGGGACGTACGCAATGTGAGAAATGCGATATTGGACTCTGCATTGTATATTTTGCCATATTTCATAAAGACTAAATATTATAAATATTATGAAACTTGGACTTTAAAGGCCGATATCATGAATAAAATCGAGGCGTTTGAGATGTGGTTGTATCGAAGGATACTAAAAATTCCATGGACTAGCAGAACCAGAAACGAAGAAGTTCTTCGAAGAATGGGACATCAACGAACTCTATTAAATATTATTAAGAGGTGTAAACTAGAATATCTTGGACATATAATCAGAGGACCAGGATATGAGTTCCTTCGGCTAATTCTCAACGGTAAAATCGAAGGAAAGAAATGGATAGGACGGAAGAAACTCTCTTGGTTGAGGAATTTGCGGCAGTCGACAGGTTTGACAGCGGACCAATTGCTACACGTAGCCCAAGACCGAGATCAGTATAATAATATAAGCATGGTAGTCGCCGACGTTCCGTAGGGATATGGCACTCTAAGAAGAAGAAATATAATATTTTTATAGTGTTTCGACCATATGGTCACAGTTTGTAATGTCATATATTCGATAAACAAATAAAATTTAGTAGGTTTTTCTGCTTATTTGTATGTTTCCTAAACTAAACTTGTTAAAAAACCACCAGTTTAACAAAAAAAATCAGGCTTTGATGGGTTAATATTTACGTATAAAATCAAATATTTCTTAACTCTGCTGTTATTAGGTTGGTTTACCTTAGTTGATGTTGAGTAATAAGCTATTGATTACGTACTTTAGAAAGGAACTACACCGTTAAAGGTGTTTCATATGGATTATGGATCACCAAATATGAAAAAACCATGTAGTGCTACCATTTAAAGAGATGCGTTTTTGAGAAAGGGATTAATTTCACCTTATGCATTAGAGTGAGTTTGAATAAATTCGATGCAGTTTTCGTATATATACATCTAAGAAAAGTTATTCAAAATTAAATTTTCTATTGAAATGTCTCGAAGTTAAAAAGAATTTTTGTTTGACAAAAATGTATACAAAAAAAGAAGCAAAAAAGAAATAGGAACACACGCGATTTTTCTTTTTTGCACATAACTTTTTCCACGGAGTACAGGCATTTCTGTACAGACAAAATATCCTTCCTCTTCAGAATGACATTTAGTAGAACTCTAAAAGGATTCACAGTATCCGAGATACGATTTTTCCAAGTTTTTTTTTCACACCATTTGTGGGCCATTTTTTTGCAAAAATTGCTCTATAACTATTTTCTACGTACTTTTCGGTATAATATGCAATGGTACATTGAATAAAAAGAAAAATAGAACAAATATTACCTTTAAAAAGATTTACAGTAGAAGACTAATATAACTAAACTTAAGCAAGATGCGGTTCTTCAAAGTTTTCTATTTTAAACGATTTTTTCTATTTATGGCAAAATGCAAAAAAATTTACCGTCGAGTTGATACAAATTTTATTTAAAAAATTGGTTTCGCATGCGTAACATTTCTTTGCGCCGGTCGCTTTAAGGGTTGTTTCTGAGAGAACGGTTCTATCTACAGAAAAAGAGCTAATATACATTTTTGTTAAACGTTATCTCAGCTACATTTCTTGTTTGAAATATTTTTTTCTACGACGAACAGAATCTTGGTAAGTCGATGTTTTCCTTCCCCCCTTCAAAGGGCCATTTTAGGGAAAGCCGGGGTAGGAGTGGCAAACTGTTTTGCATCTTTTTTGAGGTCTCAAAATTGACATTCTTAGAAAAATTCAACTTGTTGTAGAACTGTTGTACAATTATATTTTAAAGTACAGAAAATTAGCTTTCCTTTTTATTTGGTAATGTACAAGAAAAAAAGTTATGATGTGAAATTTAAAAAATTTCCGTAAAACTTCGTTAACAGTAGAAAATTTTCTTCCTGAAAATTAGTTGCTAAACTTGACAGAACGCTGAACTTTAAAGAGCTTCTTATTAAGACTGCTGCAAAACTCCGAACTCGTAACAACATCCTGCAAAAGCTCTGCGGCACTACATGGGGCTCCTCAGCACCCACACTTAGATCGACAGCATTAGGACTGGTATACCATGTAGCGGAATACTGTGCACCAGTATGGATAAACAGTCCACATACTCACCGTGTTGATGTCCAACTTTACCATCCATGCGAACTATATCGGGCACAATCAAGGCCACGCCCACTTACTGGTTACCCGCTTTGAGTCATCTAGCTCCACCACCCATCCGCTGGGAACATTCACTTGTCAGAGAATTTACAAAAATCAATACTGACCCTGAGCTCCGCTCCCATGCCGGAACTTCCGCCAGAGACATAAATAGGCTCCGTTCAAGATACCCGCCTCTAAAAACAGCAAAAAGGCTAGTAGATCAAAACTTTAATGTAACTGAACGGTGGAGAGAACAATGGGAGAATAACGCTGCACCAGCTAACTGAAACATGCCATGTATTACAAGCAAACCTGAGGGCTTCAACCAACCGAGACGAATTTGGACCACACTCAATAGAATAAGGACGAACTGTGGCAGATGTTCCGACTCACTTTTTAGACGGGGAAAAATACAATCACCAAATTGCGACTGCGGCGCCGAAAGGCAAACAGTAGGGACATAGTGGATAGTAGGAACAGTAGTGCATAGGGACAAATTCACCCCTTTTTCAAAAACGTACCCTTTAAATGGTAGCACTCCACGTTTTTTTTTTCAAATTTGGGGGTCCATTGACTATATGAAACAATAAATCTCTTTAACGTTGTAAATCCTTGTTGTAGTCCTATTTTTTGAATATAATCCATAGCATAACGTAATTTTTACAAAAGACTTTTTATACAGAGTGGTCGAAAAGTCTGGAAACGGCCAATTATCTCGTAAATTGCTAGTCATAATTTTGCAAAATTTGAGGTACATCTATTTTGGGATACTGAGATTTCATATTTGAAATTTGCAATGTTGCCAGATTTGCCGTTTCTCTTATATTATTAGTGACTTTGGTTTTTCAAATTCATCACCCTGTAGATTCAGTCATTATTGGAATCTCCTCTTCGATAGAATTCAACTAAATGTAACACTTATG
Organism: Diabrotica balteata; assembly: GCA_918026665.1. Classification (NCBI taxonomy): domain Eukaryota; kingdom Metazoa; phylum Arthropoda; class Insecta; order Coleoptera; family Chrysomelidae; genus Diabrotica; species Diabrotica balteata. The sequence goes on from OU898284.1 coordinate 47,979,970, forward strand.
ATTTTATGCAGTCTGGAAGGTCTTAAATACAAAAAAGGAGTCTGGCAACGCCTAATTGTCTCAATAAATTTTCTAATACTAACTATTTTCAACTACATTAAAAGGTAACAATTGATAGATTACAACATTTTTAACACAATGGTTACTTTATCAAGTGTTCAAAATGTGCTCCATTTGTGAGTTGACAGTGCACTAATCGATGGTAGAATGCGTCTACCACATTTCTCCATGATTGTCTAGAAATTATTCGAGATTCATCGATAATTCGTTGCCTTAGCTCTTCAAGACCTGCTGGTTTAGTTTTGTAAACTGAATTTTTCAAGTATCCCCAAAAAAATCCATGGCCAAAAAGGCCATTAAATTCTACCAATCCATTGTCCGAGAAATATCTCATCTAATGTTGTTTGTAATGTTGTTTGTAACAAAGTTGTTTGCGTAAGACGGGTTTGTCTAAGGAAGCGATAATAGTTCAGGCAATGAAGCTCGAAAAAAGTTAAAACCTTGCAATTTTTTCGTCCTGCATGTATCCAGTTGAAATTTTAGCAGAAGGTAGGTGATAACCCAAGGATCAAAATCTATATCTAACCGAAGTGCGCTGAAGGTTTTTAGGGGTACAAACTACCCCTAATTGTCAAAAATTATAAAATAACATATTAAACCTGAATATGGGTAAGATTTGGTTTGTATTAGTTAAATAATGATTATTTTATACTTTTGAATAGAGTTCCATCATATTTCAACCCTTAAAAAGCAACCCTTGTTAGAGATTAATGTAAAAAAATTACTAATTCTAAAAAAATGATTTCGCCTTGGATCGATTTGGATAAAAATTTGGATTTAAGCTAAATTTACCCGCTGCTTTATAGTTTATGTCATGTCGACGAACCCTGATTGTTCTTAGGGGTGAAAACTACCCCTAATTGTCAAAAATTATAAAATAACATATTAAACCTGAATATGGGTAAAATTTGGTTTGAATTAATTAAATAATGATAGTTTCGTGCTTTTGAATAAAGTTCCATCATATTTCAACCCTTAAAAAGCGACCCTTATTAGAGATTCATATAAAAAAATTAGTAATGCGAAGAAAATGATTTCACCTTGGAACGATTTGCATAAAAATTTGGAATTAAGCTCAACTCAGCCTCTGCTTTATAGTTTATGTCATGCCGATGAACCCTGATTGTTCTTAGAGGTGAAAACTACCCCTAATTTTCAAAAATTGTAAAATCATATTACAAATCTTAAGATGAGTGAAATTTGGTTTGGATTAGTTAAATAGTGATTTTTTTATACCTTAAAATACAAATTCATACATTTTCAACCCTTAAAAATCAATTGTAATGAGTGCTATAGGTGAAAACAATTTTTTGCCAAAATTTTGCAACTTTTCAACTTTTGAAAATCACCCTTTACAACATTGCAGTTTTTATAAACTAATTTATAAGATATAAATTGAAAAAAGTAGAATTAAATACAAAAAAATTTATCAACATAAAAAGGCACCATATATTCTTATACATTTACATAAATAGTTGAAAATATTTACATTTATAGGTAAAACAATTAATAATATATTATAATAATATATATATATATATATATATATATATATATATAATAATATATATATAAATAATAATATAATAATATTAATTTTATTCTTCATTCAATTACATCTTCATCGTGATCTGTGTCATCCTCATCTTCTTCAATTATTGGTGGACTGTTATTGCACCCTTCACCTGAGCACCCAGTAGAGTTATAGTATAAACCAACTTTTCTGCACCCACATGAAACGCCGCATCCTTTTTTGCATTGGCAAAAAATAATTTTCAAAAGTTCATCGGGTGCAGGTTGTTTGTTCATGCGTACGGGTAATAACAAACCATCTTTGGAATACCATCCCCAATCTGTTGCTCTGATATTTTCATTGCCAAGCCGATGAATATCATAGCCATAGCCGATAAAACATATGAGCAGATGTTTTATTCTGTTGTATGGGATTTCAAAATAAGAACGCTTAAAATTTCGAATGTATAACGCCCCACTAGCTAATATACCGGTTTTGTAGATTATTATGCTCTGAAATGTACTGTACTATACTAATGGAATTGTCCGGAAAAAAATTAACTGGTTTTTTTAACGTATTTCCTTTAATTTTTAAGGATAGAGTGTTTCTTCAAAAACGATTTGCAGAGGTTTTTAAGAGCTACAAGGATCTGTGAATTAAATCTTTTTGGAACCCTTGGTTTTTAAATGGGGTGAGTTTAAAGGGCTCGAAAAAGATGGTGCTTGATCGTAAATCGATGCTTTAAACGGCTATATCTCGCCAAATATTCATTGTACAACCAATCTAAATAAAGGATAATTTTAGTCATTAAAAAAGCTACAATTTGGTAATTTTTATTTTTTTCATATATTCAGTATATTCGGGCATATTTAAAAAAAGAAGGGTAAAAAATATGAAATTGTAAATCGTTTCTCGCTTTGCTGGAATTTTTCTAAAACTAAGCATTTTAAATGGGTCAAATTTCTTGGACGTATTAACAATACATGTACAAAGGGAATTGCAGAAGGGTGAAGTTCGATTTTAATTATGGGGGTGGTTAGGGGGTTGTTTTCCTCGATTTTTTCGTAAAAAATGAGGTATACACCTTATTTTCATCATAACTCACTCAACTTTTGAGCTAGAGTCTTTTTTTATGATAGGTCTATTTATGCTCTTTAAAAAAGGTTGAGTTTTCTTCCAAAAATGCATCATTTTTCCGATATTTGACTTTGAACCTTTCAAATTTGGGATTTGAAGAAAACCGCTGAACATTGATAGGCCGTATTTCGGTTCCTATTATATCGCAAAAACATTTTAAAAAATGAATTGTATTTGTCTTTTTAAAAGCTACAAATTTGTTCTCTACCATTTTTTTGATAAAATGCACCATTTTCGAGTTATTCGCGAAAAATCGATTAAAAACGTCGATTTTTTCGTCTAAAAGTTGTTACTTTCAATCGCGAATAACTTGAAAAATATCATTTTATAAAAAAAATGTATAGCACATTTTTTGTTTAGAATCACTTTTTTAATAGAAACCTGTAGTTAAAACGTAAAAAAAAATTTCACCCCGGAGATGGGGTGGCAACCACCCCCTAGGCTTTGGCGCACTTTGGTTCGATATAGATTTTGATCCTTAGGCAATTACCTACCTTCTGTTAAATTTCAAGTCAATCCACGCAGCACGAAAAAATTGCGAAGTGAAATGCTTCATTTCCTGGACTATAACTGGTTTGACAGCATAATAAAATCGTAGATTTATGTGTAGCTTTCAATTTTTATGAGTTCAGAATCCAGCAGCCCGCTGAAGTATGGGATTTTTATAATATAATTATTTGACAATCTTTCGTTGGCCAACCACCTACAGCAGAATTGAGCCGAAATACATTATATTCCTATGTTCCGAATTTATTTCGTTCAATCTGTATATATATATATATATATATATATATATATATATATATATATATATATATAAATACAAAATACAAACAAAATTCTATTTACTTGTCTTCGGACATTCATCGTGAAGTAACGTTGCTGTGGATATCGACGCGCTTGCTGTCTGTAATCATGTTTTATAAAAGGAATCAAGTTTCGTTTGCAATTTCGATGTTTGCTGTTTTTTATGATTAAAAATTACGGAGCTTCTATCCTTACTTTTTAGGTTCATAACTTCATCTGCTATTTCACTTTCAGTCATGATGTTATATCCAGGGTCACATTCTCTAGCCCAGGGTCACCTTCTTTAGATCTACTCTGCCATTGTAAAACATCTTCCTCAGCTACATGTTCTCCTGCATTATTATTTATTGACCTACCTACAGTGATCAGTAAATTCCAACCCTTCTAAATCTATACATCTTGGCCATCAAACAAATTCTTTCAACCATTTTTTAATGTCTGCTCTTTCACCTCCTCCCACGCTGTAGAAAAATTAAAAAATGTTGATTTTAAATTGTAAGACCTTAAGTTTTGCAAGCTAAAAACTACTTCGTCTAAACGAAGGAAAAACTTACATCTAAAGTTGCCATCTTCTGAACGTAAAATATTTTCAGAAGGATGAGCAGGAGCGTTGTCTAAAAGCAACAAACATTTCACTTCTTCTGGCGGTATTCCCAATTATGCTCCTCTTATGCTAAATTTTATTGAATTTTGTTGTAAACTCGAGTTTTACTGACCGGATTTTTTGTCCGTTATATCCGAAGTCCGTTAAATAGAGGTCCGTTATATCGAGGTTTTACAGTACTGATATCTGTGCACCCTGCCTAAAAGTTTTGCTTTAGCCTAAACACTGTCTTCCTCAATCTTCTTCTTGCTTACCACCACGATTTTTGTTTTATTTGTATTCAGTGCGATTCCATACCTTTCGCAGTATTGGGTAATGCGATCAACCAAGATCTGTGTAGTCCTCCTCTGCTTTCCGCAAGGAGTATTGTGTCATCTGCTTATCTAAGATTATTTAGAAGTGCTCCATTAATAAATATGCCTTCGTTTACGTCTTCTAATGCCTCTTTAAACAATTCTGAATACATATTAAAAAGTAAAGGGGAAAGCACACATCCTTGTCTTACTCCACGATTTATAGGTATTTCATTCGATTTTTGTTGGTCTATTCGTATTATGGCTTATTGTCTTCGTCATCTAATTCTGTGTTCTGCAGTATTTTTGCCATTCATAGGCTGTAACAAGTTTCTTCTATTGCCGAGTCATATGCTTCATTGAAATTCACATGTCGATAAGGCCTATAATAGGTTAAGGTTTTACCGATACCTAGATAACTTCGAGGGTTAGACCATCTGTCGGACCTAGTGAAAGAAAACCGATCCATCATGATTTTTAAATGTTAAATCTGTTAAACTTAGTCCACTTATGCAAGTTGATATTTTCCTTAACAGTAAACTCTAGATATACACAAAATGGACTACTTCATACTCTGGACAGGAATAGGAGGATAAAAACACATCCAGAGAAATTTCAAGAAACTCCAGAAAAATTTGAAATTCTTATTACATGTGAAGAGAGAGTGTACGACCAAGTCTTAGAATATATGGAAAATAAAACCCCTACTGAAAATTCCATAGTACATGTTGTCAATATTGATATACAGGACAATTTGGAAGAAGCTACTATCGGAGCCTTTTTAATAACGGATCTATGCCTAATGGTAAGTGTTCAATTATTTTTTGTATTATAGTATAATGCAAGGTCTACACATGTGTGTGTTGTTTTTTTTTTCAATCAATTAAATGAAGTGGCGAAGAGGTACCCATAGGGCATTTATCGGGTTTTACAATCTCTGCAATTCTGTTTGTTATTTTTAATAATGATTGACGGTCCAGAAATGATTGAAAATCCAAATCACAAGTACCTCAAAATTAAAAAATAAGCAAGCAACATAACTCACTCTACCATTCAAAATTTATATGCTGAAACTGACCTATATGCTCCCTTCAAGAAACGCAACTGTAATATATTTGAAGAATAAACTGGAGTAAATTCTCAGAAAAAAACTAAATTGTTAAGCATATTTTAGTACGTGTGCTTTTCGTACAACGTCAATATTTTAGCTTATTTTACGTTGGATTTGACTATATAGATAGAAATTTTTCCATGTCACATGGACTATCGTAAAATTTAAATACCTCCTATTGTTAGAACTGTGTAGGCTAGGGTTTTTTCAGCTGGTCATAGACGTACTTTAAGGGTATTACATTATTTGTTTCGGTTTGTTAGATATTTAAACCATTTTCAAAGCATATTATATTTATATAAATCTGTTTATTTTAGTAACGTTATTTATGGTTATTTTTGTCGTTATGATAATGACCCATTAAATAACAAGAAATAAAGAAACTCTTAAAATACATAGGTATTTAGTTAATGGTCTTTTGATAGTTTAGATAGAAAAAGTCAATTAGCGAAAGATGGTTTCTGATAAATGTGAACGCTATCTTAAATAGTATAAATTTTGATTTTGTTTGGAAAACCAATGATTAATAAAACGGTTAATGGTCTTTAAATAGTCATTCATTAATACCAGAAAATTTTTGTTTAGTCGATTATAAGCGAGTGAAGAGATCTGACACAGTTCTTTTTGCAAGAGTGAATAGTTAGTTTATAGAATATGGAATTAACGTGTGATTATATACCTGTTAAAAAATGAAGTTGAATAATTTATCACTTAACGAAAAGAGTGTTATCTTTAACGTCTACAATTATTTTAAGCAACATAATCCTTCCAATACTATTGATAGTATAGTTGAAATTTCGTCTAAAGTAATGGGATATTCAAAATCAACTGTATATAACATTTTAAAAGAGGAAAAATCAGCTGGTATAACGCCGCTCAAACCGAGACCAGGAAGACCAAAATTGGTCCCCCGCTCCATTAATCTCAATCAACAACGACCCCGTACCTGTAGTGGATAATTGTAAAATTATGAAATGATCATTTCATTATTAGGATCATATTCAGACTCTGACGACGATAGCATAATGTCACTGCCCCCCGAACTTGAAGATTTCCTCAATCCTTAAGTTTTTGTTAAGTCATTTTTTAAGTGCTCTTACTTTGGCCTTTTGATCTTTTTCTAATTTTTTTCTTTAGCTCTAACTTCAGCTTCAAGCGCAAGTTTTTCTGGTGTAGCTGTGAGAATTTTCGTAGTTGCTCGCTTTCTACCCTTTTTTGAAGTCCTGGGCCTGGCTTTAGGATGAGGTCTGATCATTTCTGGGCTACTAAAATTGGCAGAAGTGGAAGGCTGGTTATTGTGCTCCATTTTTGTTTGTTGTAGCTGATTATTATTTTGTGAAGTATCTCCATTTACAGGATGTGATCTAATTATTTGAGGTATGGTAAAAGTACCAGTAGAAGTAGGAGGTTGGTTTTTGTCCTCAATTAGTGTTCGTCTTAGTTGTTGATTATGTGAAATCGATCCAGTTGAGGAAGATGGTCTAATTATTTCAGGGGTGGTGAAAGTACCAGTAGAAGTGGAGGGTTCGTTGTTGTTATCTATTGCTGGTGTTGCAACATCAAACTTAAAGAAAGTGGAATTATTTTCCGGATCTTCGCGATCAGTAACATACGCCGACATAAAATCTTTATCGGTAAAAATATTGGAATTGAAAGCCCATATACTCTGAATATGGCCTTTCCATATTCAGAGTAACTGAACTCTGAATCCGTTTTCAATATTACGTGAAGTAAATGTTAACGGGAAAGCGTAAGCTAAGCATCCTCCGACTTTGTATTTTGTAATTGTCCTTCCTGGATGGGTCACCATCTAATAATCACAGACAGTATTATAGAAACTCTTGAGAGGGCCAAATACACTCTTGTCTAACGCCTGGAGCTTATGCGACGTGTGTGGTAGTATGGTCCTCCATCCACTTACACAACAAACAGTTACTGTTGCTCCACGTTTCACTGACGTAATTTTACCAACGTGCTTTTCATCTTTACATGCAATTATCTTCTTTGGCTTATGGACAGTGGAAAGTCCAGTTTCGTTCAGGCTCCAAATTGCTTCTGGTCCATTTCCATGGTTTTCAAGAACTTGTGTTTTAATTTCCGAAACATTTTGATACATTATTTCTGTTGAAACTAGTTGCTCTAGAAAGACTAGTTGCTTCCGTAGTTGCGTAGTGATAAGGTCTTCATCCTCTTCAGATTCAGAAATCTGTATAACCAGTCCTAACTGGCCTGCTTATGTTTATTCCACGAAGCAAGTAATTTTTTATACTATTTCTTACGGCAAACTCGTACGCCAGTTCTTTTGCTTGCTTTCTTGTAAGGCCATGGTGTAATTTGCTAAACAACATGGCAACATCTAAATAATTTTTAAACATATTTTCCTCTGCATTTGTAAATATTTGAGCCTTCTTATAATCAGGAGAGAAGCATATTTCAACATTTTCGGATCGTTGTCTGCGAACGTATCTTTTTAATGTCATAATATTTATTTGAAAACGACTTGCCGTTCCCTTGAGACACGTACCGTTATTAATAACGTCTAAAAAAGCTTCTTTTAACCTCTCTCTGTGGATTGGTGTTCTTTTCTTGGCTTCTTCCCTTCTTTTGTATTGACGTGGCATATCTATAAAATAAAAAACATTCATATAAGAAGTTTCTGGAAGACTTGATCCGGGGATCATATCTCCAAGATAAGAAGGAATCAAGTCTCCCCCAAGAGGTCATATTAATATTTGTCTATAAAAATATGACAGCAAACTAGAACTCGCTGAAAACTATGCAAAACATAAAACTAAATGATTATGGTGTTAAATAAAAATTATACGAAACACTTACCTAAACAAATAGTAAAGAAAATCAACTTGAAATAATTCTGAAAACACTTCTTGGTAGGGACAAAATAATTGTAATGAACACGTGCTCTTCGTTGTGTATTCTAACGAAAACTAAATTACATGGGATCTACTGCCATACTAACAGCTACGCTATGTTGCCGGTTTTATAATTCTAGACTGCTTATTTACTGAAATTTTAAAGAGTGATCAAGTCTCTCTCTTCTCCCCTATCGTAGTATAGGACGGATATTAGATTTTTTTTTACAGTTTTTAATGATTCGTCGTTTAAATGGTTAAATTCATTTCCACGTCATTCAAAAATGTATTAATTTGCACCGATTCACTTTTCTCCATATTCTCATTAAAATCGATATTTACTGATCATACATTTGACTTCACGAGTGTACTCGACATATATAAATCTCTTTATGTTCGAAAAATAAAGGTCTCACTTATCTGGCTTCCGACGCCCATTGGTGTGATTGAAGTGATGATTTCATCAATTAGCCAAACAATTATTCAGCTAAGCAAAGGCCTTTTTAAAGTTTAAAATGTTAATCCTAGAATATGGACAAGCTAGTTGGAATAACTGTGATACATCCCTACGCAGAATTCAACCTAAAATTACCCGGCCAAGTCTTACTAACCTCACTCGCAACGAATCACGGATAATAAGAAGACTACGAATCGGCCATACAAAATTGACAAATGGCTATTTCGCGCCCAACATGTCAACAGTGCAGTTGTGACTAGCGTCTAGACAGCATACCAACAAATCAGGCAGATCGATATCGATTCATTCAAATAAGAGTTTTTGATCACATCGGAAAATATGATAATCGAATCGTATTTCCTACTGTGTTTGTCAAGTGTCAAAGTCAAAGACTTTTGTTTGTTTTGTTAATATAAATCCTTACACATATTTTTAAACTCATTTTTTTTAAATATGGAATGCCCAACTTGTTGCAAAACATTTGCAAAAAATTATATTGGCAACATATTAGAAAGTTTCATGGGGAACACCTTGCCCCAAGAGTATACAAAGTTGCTAGTAAATATGCCTTTACTTGTACGGTATGTAAGAAAAATTTCAATGAAAAATCTAATTTAAATCAGCATATGAAAACTCATGATGATATCAGGGTAAATGTGAAGTCCAAAGAATGGAGAAAACTGTGGATTGTGCGATTTCCGTGATTGCAACAAAAATCTTACCTATAAGTTTAAAAACATTATGAGTTACTAATAGATTATAACAGACAACTGAATACCTGTTGGGAAAAATTCCACTGCTTTTTAGGCAATGCATTTTTACCTAAAACACATAGGTAATCTATGTGTTGCAACTAATTTAAATAATTTTAATTCTTCCATCTTCTTCCGATCAGTGTTGCCAAAACTCTCAGACACTCTCTTTTGCACGGATGTCCAAGATATTCCCTTTGCTTAATTTTTGAATTTTCATTTTTAATTAACACTTAACTGTAAAGTCAGAATAACTACTAAATAAAAGCCTTATTATCATGATATAGTCAGAGAACGACATAAAATAGCTGACATACGCACATCGTATTATTTTAAGTTGAAATTAGTAATTAGATATACGCATTCCAAGCGGTCAATATTTTCTACTGATTTCTATGATTCATGGCATATCGTATTCTCACCGAAAAACAAATAAACTGTCGTTACTATAATTAAAATAAGATAAAATAAAATTATCTTTTGTAAATACTATTTATCTAATTAAAATCATTTTCCCCACTTTTCATCTCTTGTTTCGAATGGACACTTTTGGTCAATTACGTTAAAAAACATTAATTTAATTCATGTTTGTGGAAACAAAAATACAAATTATACAACCCTAAATTGTGCTTGTGTGTGTCGTGGCAACGCCGCGTTGCTATCGTCCATAAGAAATACATGGGCCTATCTCCGCAATGTTATTTTCTAAACGTGAAACGTAGTATAGTTGCAGTTGTGCTATTACCGTAAATCATATATTGGACAACTCCTCTCTTTTGAATGTAGCATCTTCGCTTCTGTTCCGTCTCCTTTTATGGATGTTTTTATTTGGGTCGAAAAGTGTTGTGTAGCAAAAGATCAACGAATTTTTGTCAAAGTTCACCGGAAATCCCAACTAAAACTAAAAGTCAAAAACGTGACTGTATTTAACAAAATGATAAAATACTTATGCCAAATTTCATATCACAATTTTAATATTTACATAGTATACGTGAAAATGGTGCCAAAAAACACGTTTTAATAGCAATACGCACACAAAAATTATGCTTACTATGCTTACATAACCGTTTAAACTGACCCAAACTTATTGAAAAGAACCATAACGTATGACGAATCGTAGTTTTTTTACTTATGGTCGTGAAATGATTCGTCAAGGCATGCACTGGAAGATATCGACAGCCAAAAAAGTTCGAATGATCGATGATTGTTTTTTTTTCGGTATTTAAGACAAGAAAATGCAAGAGTTCTCCACCAAGACAACGAGCCCACTCCAAATCACCAAAAGCTACGAAAAATTAAATTGATCGCATTGGTTATAGATAAGAGAAGAGTCCGACAAACTTAAGTTTGGGAATGTGACGTAGTGGTTCGCGCAGACGGGCGGACCATTTCTACCAGTGGCGGACGGAAACCGGCAGCTTTAAAATAAATTTTTATAAGTATATTCAATTAAAGTGAGAATGAATTTGTTATTTTTATAGTTTTTAATATTTATGAAGTTTATAGTCAGGCATTCGATAAAATAATGAAACTATTAGGAGTACTTTAATAAATAACAATTTCCTCATTACTTACAATTTATTAAGAAAGGAAGGGTTTCAACAACACAAAACAATAAGTAATTTATTTTAACTAATTAAATAATGTATTTATTTTCTAAACAGTAATGATTGTAAAGACTTCTATGTTTATATAAATAAATATATAATTTATATGCTGTCTATATATGTTTCGTCCGTATAAACTGTGGTTCTACCCTCAGATCAAAATGGAATTAGCTGCTTTAAATATTCTATTCGTTTTAAACGAATTTCATATTATTCCATTCCTATCGTCTTCGGTTTTTCTCCACTAAAAATTTGTTCGAGATAATTTGAAGAATATATTTTCAAAAGTACGATGGTGTAAATTTCAAATGTATCACAACATACAGAAGTGAGAACAATTCATTTGTTAAAAACAAAAATTATGTAAAATCGTATCGTATTTTTTGTTTACAGTTTTTCGGAAACGGGAATCGAAATAAACTAATCAAATATTTAATACTTTTGAAAAGACACTATTCATATTCATCATAAGTTTAACTAAAACGATGTTAATAAAATATCAATTGAAAATACATTATCCATTATACAGTTTTATTTGTTCAACTAAATAATTATTTTACTGTGTTACCTAAGGCCTAATCCAATTATGGTTTTCCTTAATGATTCCTTTGATCCTGGAAATCCCATTTCTTTGTTCTTTAGTTAGTTTTTAGGTAGTTTTTGATAAATACCTTAAATAAATAGAAATACATAGTTAAAATATTTGGAAAGTAAATCTTGTTTACTAAGTAAGTAAAATTGTAAAGGAATTGTATTTACCGTTTTTGTTAAAAATGTATCTATATCAGTGTTTTTACTAGAAAACTTTCATTTCGTTCTAAATGGGTACAAACAAACAATTGTTTTATAATTTTACTGATTGTATTTTATTTACGGTAACAACATTTTTGCAGGTGATCTTTTTGTAACAAAATTAATTGTAGGTGATCTTTTCTCGATGGTGTAAAAGTCATATATAACATTTTTGATGATTTCCTCTTCTCCTTGGTCCAATTTAATTTTTTTTAGCACGAGAACGTTTTCTTTTTGGACTTGTAAAAGATGAACTAGTCGCTCCATTTTTATTGACTTCTCTACCTGCTTTTCTTATTTTGGATAAGGTGTTTTTACTTATACCAGTAGCTGCTAAAATCCTATCCCTATAATTAATAATGTTAAATGTTACTAGATGAAAATATTGAGAAACAAAATGCACTTAATCATATTTACTAACACAATCCATATTGAGATCGGTGATTTTCTGTTTCAAGCAAATAGTATAAAGTATCTGATGAAACATCGTAAATAGGTAATAACAAGGTGTTGGTTGTGGTGTATTTATACAAAATACAAACCAATCATTGAAATATAAATTACCACCTGTTTGTAGCATTTATACTACCGAACTTTTTGCAATTATAAAAGGTGTTACCTGGTTAACATCCAATAACATACTCGAAGGAGTAATAATAAAAACGAAGGAGTAATAATAAAAATAGAAAATTTGAAGGAATGAAGTGTCCTATGTTATATTGTTTAATAAATATGATTGTAAATTTAAATGTAACATTTATTTGGGTTAGAGGCCTTGCAGGTATACCAGGGAATGAAAAAGCTGATACTCTAGCTAAGGAAGCAGTGCAGTCATTTGCAATATTTATACAGTAAGGGATATATTTAACTCAATAAAAAAATAAAATTAGACATGTTCCCATTAGAAAAAATGGGAACAGCAATGGGAGAATATTGTTAAAAACTCGCAAAATGCATATTTCCAGATACACACCACTTAACATTTAAAGATGTGAAAGTAGAAATATAAATTAGTATAACTTCAGTGATTTATACATATATCTAAAAAAAGTAACAAACAAGAACAAAAAAATATCTTTAAACATAAATAAAACATTATGTGGCTGATGTACTTGTTTCCGTGTCATATCTTTCACACACACACATACACACATAAAAAAAAATAAAATATCATTGACAATACTTACGTCAATTTCTTTAAAGGTATTAACAGGTTTTCGGTAGCTTCGAAATGTGCTTCATCTTGTTCCATAAATGTAGTAACATTATAAATTATTGACTTTGCTTGACTATTTAATCCCAGCCCTTTTGTTCCTATCTTTTTAGAAGCCATATTGTTAAATAAATATTATTAATAACTAAAGTTAACACACTATAAATACACTAAATGACTTAATAATTCACTAATTACTACTACCAATATGATACTAAGCACTAATCTAAAATAAAATAATAAAATATCCAACACGATCAAATCAACAAGTCAAACACTCTCTGCGATACACAACTACGACACTGACAAACAGCAAACTGGCCGTTTCTATGGAAACACTAGTAAACAAGAACCACCGCGCATCGTCGATTTATGAGTCATATTCCCAAACTTAACTTTGTCGGAGTCTTGCTCTTGTTAAAATTGTTACCACAAAATTGTTAAAAGCTTGACCATTAATTTGTAATATTTATACAGATTTCTTATTAATGATAAATACTTTAAAATATATGTATTATATTGCAGATAGCTAGAGCAGAGGACCTGGATAATGAGATCGAAGAAGTATTACATAATTTCGAAGAAAAATCCAACAGATCTATTTTACATAGTATAGTGTTTAATTAGCTAATTATGTTATTTATTTTTTAATTAACCTGATAAAGTTTCAGTAAAATATACCATAATGAAGAACTAAATGTAATCTTATTTTAAACGGATAAAATTGGAAATAAAGGGAATAAATTGTATTTTTAATGCAATAGAAATATATATTTTAATAAAAAAACATATACACTTGTTTTGACATAAATATAAACTTGTTTTTTTTTAATGTTGGTCTAAATGAGCATAGACTCGTCTTAATTTTTCTTTCTTTCCTTTATTTTTGTGTTTGTTATATTGCTTCCAAGGTTTTTCTACAACTTCTGATGTGGATTCCCCCTCACTAAAAAATATTAAACAATGAAAGTCGTTTATATAACGTAAAAAATAATTATACCCTGTCGTTTCATGTCAAACTTCGCATATTGCCTATTAGTCATTGTAGAAGTGTAATCTCTTTGCAACTAATTTTTGAAAATAAATATTTTGAAAATTAATGTGTACATATATTAGGGAATTGGGGAAGCAGAACTGGATAGAGTGGAGAAATTAGTATATCTCAGTATATCCTTAAATAAGAACTGAAATACAACTGTAAAAATCAAAAGCCGAATTAATACAGTAATTTTTTTTTATTTAATAAAACTCCAACAGGAATCTTATGACTATTGCTATCTGATCATTTACTATGATCAATAATCAAGTTAGTTCTATACAAATATTACAAGAAACTTATCTAATTTTACATTCAGCATTATTCCTTAGGCTCTAATACATTATAGTACTACTAGCTAACGTGTACACTTTAGCCGCACTTTGCTCTGTTTTTTCACTTTCACTCATAGCACTAACTCAAACGGCTTCGTTCTCTTAAGTCTTTTTATATGGTTGGCGTTGTCTAGGAGTTTGATGGCCTCGACATTCATGTGGTTGGAGAGCCTTTGTTCATGACTCTCGGCAAACTTACTTATTGTCTGGATAACCGTATCCATCTGGAGGTCTCGATGAAGATCACAGTTTCTAAAGTACCATGGAGCGTTAACGATGTTCCTTAATACTTTATTCTGATATCGTTGTATATGTTGGATGTTACTTTCTTTTGTACAGCCCCATAGCTGTATTCCGTATGTCCATGTCGGTTTAAGGTCTTGCTTATACAATAACAATTTGTTATAAATAGACAGAGTGGATTTTTTTCCCATCAACCAGTACATCTTTCTGAACTTATTTCTAATTCCTCCTTTTTTTCTTAACATGTGCTTTCCAACGTAGCTTGGAATCTAACGTCATACCCAAATATTTTGCCGTATTTGCATAAAACACTGAAAACTTTGTTTTCAAACTTCCACAAAATTTATTTTAAATATTATCACTACAGCTGTTTCGGCTGATTGCCTTTCTCAAGTGATCTATTTTGGCTTGGGTTTACAAATTTATAGTCTCTAATGAAATAGGTTGAGGAGGGGAGAACTGTTTGTCTCAAGTTGGTCATTCAGAATTATATCTGTGTTTTTTAATTTGTTAATTTCCATAGATTCTAACAAAGATAGCTTAAGGCCTTTATTTTGAATAATGGATGGAAATTAACAAATTAAAAAACACAGATATAATTCTGAATGACCAACTTGAGACAAACAGTTCTCCCCTCCTCAACCTATTTCATTAGAGACTATAAATTTGTAAACCCAAGCCAAAATAGATCACTTGAGAAAGGCAATCAGCCGAAACCGCTGTAGTGATAATATTTAAAATAAATTTTGTGGAAGTTTGAAAACAAAGTTTTCAGTGTTTTATTGTTCCATAAAATGAATTTCCATCAAGTAACGGTCGGATCCATCAAGTATTTGCATAAGGTATTTGGTTTCTATTTATACTAACTGGGATATGTTGTTCTCTTTTGTTAGTAGAATTGTCATGAACAGATTTTATTTCATTCAATTTGATACGCCATCGGCTGGTCCAGATGTTAATTTGTTCAACAGAGTTCTGTAGCATGGTAGCTGCATCCTCGTGGTTTTGTCCGACTGCTAGAATGCATGTGTCGTCTGCAAATGTCGCAATTGTGTTAGGTTCTAATGATGGAATATCGCTGGTATAGAGCAGGTATAGCACTGGCTCCAGGACACTTCCTTGTGGAACTCCAGCTTTAACTTCTCTTAATTAATTCTGAATATGCTTTCTCATATTTAACTCGAAAATATCTGTCGGATATATATATATATATATATATATATATATATATATATATATATATATATATATATATATATATATATGATTTTAGTAGTTCAGAATATTGTTTTGGTAAGTAGCATCTCATTTTATGATATAATCCGTCATGCCACACCTTGTCAAAAGCCTGCGCTACATCGAGGAAAATTGCGGAACAAACTTTTCCTTCTTCTAGAGCTTTTTCTATTATATCTGTTATTCTATGCACCTGATCTATCGTTGAATGGCTTGCTCTAAACCCAAACTGATAATTAGGACTTAGATTTTTTTCCTCTATAATCGGTTTTAGTCTCTTCAAGAGTAATTTTTCTTATAATTTAGACATGATAGGTAACAGTGAAATAGGCCTATATGAAGAAGCTTCTTGTGGAGGTTTTCCTGGTTTAAGTGTCATTATAATTTCTACCACCTTCCATATCTTTGGCACGTACCTCAACCTAAAGGAAGCGTTTATAAGATGTGTTAATTTTATAATAGCTTTCCTTGGAAGTTGCTTTAACACTTCCCCAGTAATAAGATCAAATCCAGGAACTTTCTTTGGATTTATATTTTCTTTTATTTCCAAATATACTTCTTTTGGAGTTACAAGACTAATTTCCATTTCGTCTTGATCAGAACCAACATAGATTTGCATGAAAATTTGGGATTAAGTATATTTTACCCTCAACTTCAAAAGTGACATGCTCAACTTGCCCGTTTTGCATTTTAGGGGTGAAATCCACCCCTTTTGTTAAAAATGGTAAAATATACAGATTTAAGCATTCTGGCATAAGTAATCTCGATTAATTAAATAAAAATAAAATTGGCAACATTTATAAGCATGATTTATGACTTTAATTAATTTTCAACCCTTTTAGCAACTATCCCTTAAATCGACAATTATGAAAAAATCATTTTTTATATTTCTGAAATATCAAATCGCATATTAATATTACCCAAATAATCTCTAATGTTTATGATATAATTTTTGATTGACTGAAATTTCAACCCTTAAAAACCATCTGGCTAAAACCCGGCCCCTGGACAGCCACCTAACTTCGGTATCTAGAAGGAGATTGGAATGGATGGATCCCATGTCCTCGCATAACAAAGCAAACAATCTCGAACTAAGAGCATTACTTTTTATAAAGTTCACGGCCTTTACCACAGTAGTCAAAACCTTGTTTAGGTCGGGACTTAATATTTTATATAGGGTCGGGAATAATACAATGTGTTAAAACAATATCACGGTTTCCTTCTTTCCTTACAAAACTTGGCAAGCCTGTTTTGTGACCTGTCATTGCCGCGGCACCATCAGAGCAAAGTCCTACACAGTTCCAAGAAAGATTTTTAATTGTGAAATATCCGACAATGGCTTTAAAAATGTCTTTTCCGGTTGTGTTACCTTGCAACTCAATCGAGGTCAGGAACTCCTCAGATAATTTTTTGTTGTCTTTATCTATGAATCGTATATAAACAAGAAGAATAGCTTTATTGGTAATGTCTGTAGATTCATCAAGTTGTACAGCAAAAATCTTTGAGGAATGAATTTTCTTTAGAAGTTGGGTTTCAACATCTGATGCCATTTCTTCAATTCTCCTACTAACGGTGTCATTGGAAAGAGGAATATTTTGCATTTGTTTAACGTATTTATCACCTAAAATTGCTTTAGTTGCATCTACGATACATGGTAAAACTAATTCCTCACCAACAGTAAAGGGTTTTTTGGTTTTTGCGATTCTAAGTGAAAGTTGATATGACGCCTTCAAAGTAGCTTTATCATAAGTTGAGTATGTCTTAAGGATATTTTTTGACGATTTTAGTTCCGTCTCCTTCCTCTTAAAGAAATCTACATGTTTTCCGGCAAAATTTTTATGCTTTGTTTCAAAGTGTCTAGTTAATTTTGCCGGCTTCATTGCCTCATTATTTAATACCTCCGCACAAATTACACATTGAGGTAACTGGACACCAAATTCTTCAATGAATGTAAATCCACATGCTATGTAGTCAGGATTGTACTTTCGGTTAGCAGCCTTTCTTTTAGGACCAGTTTGAGTTAATATTGTGCTATCACTGGCAATATTACTAGTAGAACATCCTGCTTTAACGTTCTCACTATTCGTCTTCTTAAAAAAACCCGAAAGTTTCATCTGTTTGCTCATTTTAGTAAACTACAATCACCAAGTCAAAAAAGACGCACGCTCGTCACTTGACAGTTGAGTCAGCACTGAGTCACTGAGTAGTAGCGCGATCAAAAACGCAGTGGTCGTAGTGTCCTGTACGTACACGACAGCGGCCGAACCTAAACGAAGATAATGCAACTAACTATTTGGCGCGCGAGGGAAAATATGCGGAATATTGAGGTGAATGAACCTGTGTTCAGGCGCGCTTGGTCGTCTGAAAACGTTTTGAGTTAAAAAGATAGGCCGGCGCATTAATTTACGTCACAAGAACCAAGATTTAAATTGATTATTTTATGACTGCTCACTTCGCGGACCACATGAAAACCGTTCGCGGGCCACAGGTGGTCCGCGGACCACAGGTTGAGAATCACTGATCTAGATAGCTTTGATGATAGCCAAACTTCGGAACGAAGACGGCACTTGAAGAAGAAGATCTAGATAAATCCATTATAATATAAATATGTAGTATATGTACCCAATTTCAATGTGACAACAGAGAAAAGCCTTGTATTTCCCGCTTCGTTACTGTTAAATGTTACTGCCAGCCAAGTGTCAACGTGCCAACCTTCTCGTTTTAAGTTCAGTATCTCGGTTCTAATTTTTTTTATTGTATTAGATTTAAACGAATAAACAAATTTTATTTTTTCTTAAATAAACGAATTGCAAAACATTATGAAATTTAAACAAAATATTATATTTTGAAAGATCTACCGATTTTACTCCACAATGTACCGATTTTATTCTTTTATGTTTGGGAACCGTTGGACTCCTCCATATATTTTCCTTAGAATTTTTCTCTCGAAACGTTTAAGCAGTTCTTGGTTGTTCAGTGTAAGTGACCACGTTTCTGACCTGTATGTTAACACTGGCCTTATTAGTGTTTTAAATATGGTAACTTTAATTTTTCTGGGTAGTTTTGGGGCCATCTGTTTCCTCAAGCCATAATAGCACTGACTATACGAAGACGGTTGCGTTTTAATTTAATTTGAGTCTCTTACCACTCTCTAACATGTGTTTCTGGGTCTACTCGTCATCAGAGAGAATTTGTAAGAAGACTAAAACTAAATCAAAATGCACCGACTACTCTGGCAATTATAGGAAAAATAATTGCCAGAGTATGCTACTAGAGACCTCTAGTGAGGAAAGATAAAGTTAAATGTGTCGATAGCAATTAAAGTAAACTGTATACCCAAGATAAATCAAGCCATTCAGAGCGATGCTGGGAATATTTATATTCCACTATGCATCAACAATTTACCCATATAAATTACCATCATTTTTGTACTCATTGCGCCGAGTAAGGACGATAAATATACGAAGACTGTTGCGTTTCAATTTAAGATTTCTTCCCTGACATTTTTGTCTTTGGTCAGCAGCGAGCCCAGACAGATGAAGGTGTCCACACCTTCCAGATCCATATCATCAATTAATAGTCTAGGTATCTGGTTGCCTGATCTAGTATAATACATATATTGGTTTTCTGTGCGTGTATTTTTAATCCCATTCTCAGTGCAGACGCCCTTAATGATCAAAATGCTTCGATCAGAGATTCTGTGGACCAAGCAATAATGTCTATGTCATCTGCATATCCGACGACTTGTACAGATTTCTTAAAGATGGTACCATTCGTATTAATATGGCACTCTCGAATTACTGTTTCTAGTGCAAGGTTAAATAAGAGACACGACAGTCCATCTCCCTGTCTCACTCCATTTTTACAATGGAAGGGTCTTGAAAAGTCGTTTTGGATTCTGACTACACTCTCTACGCCTGTGAGTGTAAGTTCCGTTAGTTGAACAAGATGAAGCGGCATTGGAAATTCCACCATAGCCTGTAGAAGTTTTTGTCTGTTGACTGAGTCGTACGCGGCTTTGAAATCAACGAATATGTGGTGGGTGTCGACTCCGAACTCAAGCGATTTCTCAAGAATCTGCCTGACTGTGAAGATTTGATCCGTTGTTGATTTATTGGGTCGGAAACCGCACTGGTTTTTTTTTGAACCTATTCGCTATCCTTCCATTGTTGGATATAGGTCTCCCCCAGTTCTCTCCATCTTTCCCTATCTTGAGCTGATCTCTGCCATGTGGGACCTCCTTGTTTCCTGATGTCATCTTTCCACCTCATCTGTGGTCTGCCTCTGGATCTCTTTGCATTGTATGGACGCCACTTTCCGATGGCATTGTTCCATCGTCCGTCTTGGAGACGTTCATTGTGTCCAGCCCATTTCCATTTCAGTTTTGCTGCTTGTTCTATCGCGTCTACTGTCTTTGTTCTGGTTCTGATCCACTGGTTACGTTTTCTATCTCTAAGTGATACACCCAACATTTGTCTTTCCATCGCTCTTAGTGCCTTCCTTATCCTATCCAAATTGGCCTGTGTAAATGTCCATGTCTGTGCTCCGTAGGTGAGCACCAGTATGATACAGGAGTTATATACCTTGCTTCGTAAGTATAGAGGGATTGTTTGATTTTTTAGAACGTAAGAAAGTTTGCCGAACGCTGCCCATCCCATTCTTACTTGTCTCGATATTTCGGCTGTTTGATTTTCTCTATTAGCTCTGATTGCTTGTCCTGGATAGATATACTCATTTACCTGTTCTATTTTTTCTGTTTTTATTTTTATTGCCTCTTGGTCTTCCGTGTTTGTCATTACTTTTGTTTTGTTGAAGTTAATTTTTAGGCCTTTTTGCAGTGATTTTTCATGAAGTTCATTCAGCATTAATTCCAGTTCTTGTCGTTCCGAGGAGATCAGGAGTATATCATCCGCATATCTAACCGCACTGGTAGTTCCCACCTATTTGTTCAGTATAGGGCATGGTACAAATAATAACAGGTATGATATTGCGCAGGCCACTCCCCTACTGTCGACGTAGTAATGAGAGTTGCCGTCATTCTAATACATTTGTTTATAATGGGAATTTTATCAATGTTTTAACTTTTGACTTCATTAATAAGCTTGTAGAAGATTTTATAGTGTTTTTGTGAGAGTTAAGTTGAT
This sequence comes from Diabrotica balteata, assembly GCA_918026665.1. Taxonomy (NCBI): domain Eukaryota; kingdom Metazoa; phylum Arthropoda; class Insecta; order Coleoptera; family Chrysomelidae; genus Diabrotica; species Diabrotica balteata. The sequence continues at coordinate 48,001,180 of OU898284.1, forward strand.
TTGTAGGCATTTTTGTAAAACAGAATTATTATTAAGAATATATTCAGCTCTCTATGCGAGTTTTTTAAGCGATAATGGCTTTGTAGGTATACAGTTATATTAAAAAAAGGATACAAGTATTAGAATAGAAGTTAACGTCATTCTATTTGTGTAAAACCGGCTGGGATTTTTGGAGGTTATCAAATGTCACAGGTTATTAAAAATATAAATCATTGGCGTTGAGCATTAATTATACGAAACCATTTATTCAACAATTATATAAAGAATAATTTTAATGACTGTTACAAATAGAATTTAGTATTTGGTGATAGAACCGTCTGCTTCTGTAACTTTATTTAGTCTATTTGGCATACTTTGAATTATATTAGATATCATATTTGGATCAAGATCTTCCCAGCACTCTAAGATTGTATCCCACAATTGATCTGAATTTTGTGGCATAAAATTTCTTTTATATATTTTTTTTACAATTATGCCCCAAATGTTTTCAATTGGATTTATATCTGGACTGCGCGCAGGCCATGGCAATACTTCCAAGTTTTGTGTTTGAAACCAATTCCTTACGACATAGGCAGTGTGGACTGAACAATTATCTTGTTAATATATAAAAGTATTATTAGGATACAATTGCTCAATAGAAGGGAGCATTACGTGTTCCAAAACGTTAATGTATTTGTCGGCAGTAAATCTTCCCTCTAATCGCCAACAAACACCAGATCCATGTATACTAATCCAACCCCATACATTTATAGAAAAACGTCCAGATTTATTATGAGAGTGAATATACCGTTCTTCAAACCAAGTATTGGCTGGACGATAAACACGGATTTGACCGTTATACGTCGATTGAAAAGTCTTTTCATCAGTAAAAATGACGTTTCAAAATTGTGGGTTGCGGTAAATATAGTTTAGTGCAAATTTTACTCTTGCTTGCCGATGTTCAACAGATACTAATGGTTTTTTAGCAGCTGGTCGGTTTTTTAATTCAGATTCATTGATCCTTCTGCTTACAGTAGGTTGGGCACCAGGAAATCCCGTATGAATCCTTGAATCCTTCGACGTCGCAAATGGATTATCTCTTAAAAATTGAACTAAAGCAGCATCTTGTCGAGGAGTGGGTACTTTGGAACGCCCTGAACAAACTTTTCTTTTTAATGATTGTTGTTGGACCCATCGTTGCTTAATTCTGAAGATTGCTTTCAAATTTCTATTATAGAAATTTGCTAGCGCACGAATTGACCATCCTTCTTCCATTTTCGTAATTATTTGAGCCTTTTCAATCTCACTTAAATGACGAGGCATATTAATTTTTTCTTGTACGTAACGTTAAACCTTCTATCAAATTAAACGTCTTTGACGTCTATGAGTTGCATTTTTGATCACTTATGACATTTGATAACCTCCAAAAGTCCCAGCCGGTTTTACACAAATAGGATGACGTTAACTTCCCTTTCTAATACTTGTACCCTTTTTTTTTAATATAGCTGTACCTACTTTATATGGACAACATTTTGGTCTTTTAGAAATTGTAAATAAGATATGTTTAATTATTATTGAGGCAGTATTTAATACTCAACCATACTTATACCCATCCTGTATTTTTTAGTGAGGTTTTGCTAGGAATAGTTTACAACGTAAACAAAAAAAGGGTTGTGCAGTAACTAGTTGTTTAAGTGATAATCAGACAAAAGGTGCCGATAAATATGTTAGGTTTTATAGTTTTTCCAAGGACTTGGTAGTGGAAAAACTGTGGGTTATTGCTTGTTGCCGTAAAGACAAATTGAATACTGAACCCTCAAGAATTTGTTCCAAACACTTTAAGCCGGAAGACTTTAAATGAAATTTGACCCAAAGAAAGGACCTAAACTGAAGGCTGATGCGGTTCCTTCTCTTCATCTACCACAAACAAAAAGCAATCTGTATTTCAGAATTAAGAAATTAAACCTAAAACTTAAAGAAGATTTAAGAAATAAAAGAAAATTAATAAAAATTGTAACTTAAAACCTTGTGTTTGATTTGTTTTCCGATTTTAGTGCAGATAATTTATGATAAATTATTTTCTTCTGTTTACTTTTAGACGAAGACTTTTTTCCTCCTCGATACTGGCGTCAAATAAGACAATACAATCAAAAGCTAGCTCCGTAAAATTTACGAAGATTACCTTTCTAGGATTAAAAAGCGAAAAACACAAAAAAAACTCCGGAATAGTTCAATACAGTAAAAGCCAAATAAAGTTGCGTGCACGTCACCAATGTCGTAATTCTATTGTATGTGTGGCTACATTTCTATGGAAAAGTGTATGTTACTTTAGTTTGCTAAACAATCACTTTTAAAAATAACCCGAGCAATAAAAAAACTTTTGTAACAAAATAATGTATATACAGCTATGTATATATAGCTTGTTTGGATTTAGACGTCCGTCATTGTAAAATTTTGTGTTGAAATGTTCATAAAGAAACCACCAATTATTGACGGAGTATTAGTCACTACCAGAAATATTGTCATGTTGCCGCGTCGTTTGTTGAATTTTGAATCAGTGGCCTGTGACTTTTGTACTCGTGGTATCGTCGATTTTTGAGGTTATCTTATTTACTTGTCATTTTTACATTTATTTACTTGTCAAAATGCCCAAACAGCTAAATAGTCGATGCAAAGAACTTGTGGCTTCATTAGTTAACTATTTTGAAGAAGAAAGGATTAATAATGGCCCTTTGTTACCCTTAAACGCTGTGCAAGAGGTAATATGCGAATAAAATATCATTACTTTACTTTACAAAAATTTGTATTATTTTAGCGTGCAGCTGCTGCTTTAAAAATCAGCGTAAGAACAGTAAGCAGCATATGTCAAATGCAGAAAAAAGGTGAACAGTTCGAGTCACCAAAGAAAAAGCGTTGCACTAATAAACGAGTAACAAATACAACAACTTTAAATACAAGCTCTATTCGTGATACCATTTACAATATGTACCAGAGAAGTAAGTATGATTATAACAAATATACATTTAACATAATTTTATTTCTGGATGCTTTTAGAACAGCACGTAACGGTTCAATCATTGTGGTCCCAACTGAAAGATAAAGAATTATTTAATGGTAGTACGACTTCTTTAAAAAGATTGCTCAAAGAACTTGGGTTTGAGTGGATGAAGGATAATCCACGACGAGGACTTATGGAATTACCTAACGTTGTTTGTAAAAGAGTACAATTCTTAAGAACCTATAAAGAAGCGAAGGATGAAGGTATATACCAATTCGTGTTCCTCGATGAAACTTGGATATTTCAAAATGGGATAATCGGTCATTCTTGGCAAAATGAAAATATAAAGAGTGTTAAAACCACTAAAACGGATGGCAAAAGGTTTGTTGCGTTAGCTAAGTTGTTAGATGAACATTTAAATAATATCATTGCAGGTATATTATACTCCATGCTGGAAATGAAACTGGATTTATAGAGGGTGCTGAAGCAATATTTTGTTCAAAAACTCAACTTAGTGATTATCATGGGGAAATGAACCAGGCAAATTTCTTGAAATGGTTTGAATATCAGTTACTGCAAAACTTAGAGAATCCTTCTCTAATTGTACTTGATAATGCACCTTATCACAGTATGTTATTGCATAAAACTCCGAATACAGGATGGTCAAAAAAAGCTATCGAGGAGTGGTTGACAGAAAAAAACATTCCTTATTCCCATATGATGTTCAAAACAGAACTGTTGCGCATCGTTTCTCAGTAAATATATAGATATCATCTTACATATAAATGTCATTTATTTTAAACATTTTTTTAGAAATAAACCACAAACCAAATATATAGTGGATGATATGGCAGAACGGTATGGACACAAAGTTTTACGTCTTCCTCCTTACCATTGTATCTTTAACCCTATTGAATTAATTTGGGGCATAGCAAAAAATTATTACAATAGGCACATTGGTAGAGATGGTAACAGCGCTAACAACTGCCTAAACATGTGGCATGAGGCACTTTCCATGATTACTCCTGATATGTGGAAAAACTCTATCAATCATACTGAAAGAGAAATATTTAAATGGTATGAGAGAGAAAGAATATTTGATCGTCAAGAAATTAGTCCAATAGTAATAAATGTTTATAGTGGAGAGAGTGACACTAATGTGGAATCAGATTCAGAAAATGTTTAGTTTGTTGATGTTGTTTTTTTAATGTCTTGTTTTGTCTTTGAAAATAAGTTAATTATTAAAAAATATTTTATTTTATTACTTGTGGTTTTATTTTGATTATATTTATTGTTTGGTAAGTCAGTAATAACTTTACCACTTTTATTGTGAAATTACCTTTTTTGTGAAATCTATTCATGAATGTAATTAACAAAAAAATAAATGAAAAAAAAACACTCATTTTTAAATTCCACTTAATATTGTTACGAAAGAGTTATCCTACATAGGAAAAGTCCATTGACGAAAAAGAAGAAGTAGTTAGAGAACATTCAAGATGACATCGAAAATTCTTGAAATGTCTAGTGAAGTTTGGAACGTCAGAAAATATGTATATAACAGATGTTTTTGATAGTTGGGGAACAGATGTATTTTGAATGTAGTTTATAGTTTCAGTTAATTAAAAGTATTGTTATATTATTGGTGTTGAATAAAGCTAATTTTCAAGAAGTGTAACAATATAGTGTGAAATTTGCTACCTTCACCTTTTTTGTTTACTTCAGTTCTTTTCTGTTAATTTTCATACTTCATAAACCATCTGACAACGCTGCAAATGTTTACAATGATGACGTGAACGCAACTTTATTTGGCTTTTACTGTAGAAACTCTATTAATCTATTAAAATGACTTTTTATTGACAATTAAAAATTAATTGTGTTCTGATTGCTAACGTTCTTACGGGAAATATTTAAAATCTCTCTCATTGTGACGTAATGCGCGAACTCGTCTCAATTTCTCCCTCGGGAGTATCATACCTGTTATACTTTGTACCATGAGTATTGGGGATCAATCTTCTATACAATACCTTATATGCCACGTTAAGTAGGGTAATGCCTCTATAATTATCACACACCAGCATATTTCCCTTTTTGTGAAGAGGGTGTATTACATCTAATTTACAGTCTGCAGACGTTTCCTTCCGTAGCCAGATTTCGGTTACTAATTTATACATGGGTTTAAAAAGGGTGTCACCACCATTTTTAAATAGTTTGTCCAAACCAAGGGCTTTGTTATTTTTCAGTTTTAAAATGGCTTCTCTAATTTCTTCTTCGGTGGGGGGCGGCTCTTGAGCGTTTTCATCCATTTCAGGCAAAGTAATTTCTATTTGGTCTTCTTCACGACTGTCGCTAAGCATTTCTTCAAAATGATTAGCCCACCTGTTTAGTATAACGTCAAATATTAGGTAATGTAATTTTCATGACAATCAACGCGGCGGCTTAATCCCATATAAACACAATATTTAAATTTGACATGCATCAAGAAAACAGTTTCATAATCTTTTAAATCTGCTTTTGTGTAAAGAAGTAAAATCTAGCAAATAAGGAGGATGGGAACTAGTTAAATTCTGGAATTAGGCATAAAATGTTCTTAGAGAAATAAAACTTTTTTAGCAGACTAAGGAGTCAAAAATTTGAAAAAATATTCTTGTTATTTACGAACCTTTGAGTTTTTCCTGTGTGTATTTTACTAATTCCCTTTGTGTGAACACTTTGAACAGTTGATTTGAAAAATTCCTTATCTATATCTTTTGTTGTGGTACGATACGGCTAAAAATAAAATGGCACACTTTTAATAAATGATATTGGCAAGTAAATGCACTGATATAGGTTAGAAATGTGTGAGTCTATGTATATATTAAAACGGAATATAATGAACATTCTATAGTGCGATAAAAATCGCACCAACTGCAAACGAAACGTCCAGAAGAAATACTACGTCTATAAGCCTAAAAAACCATTATAAAATACTATAACTTAACTTTGTTTCTCTAAGTTTCCTCGTGTACTTAACTACAACAATTGAGGCGGTCGACGTGAGAAGGGCACATAGGCTTATGTGCCCTTTTTACGCAAAACGGCTATTTAGGTCCGCCATGTTTTTCCCTTTACAATGGAATAATTTCCATTTATTTATCTTTAAAAATGAGGTTGGTGAAACTGTTTGAATATTAGTGCGCAGGATGTTTTTTTCAGATATGTGATTGTTTATAAACGATTTCTGCAGGTGTTTTGTATATGAGGGCTATTTATCGCTTCTCATTTGTTTCGATCACTTGTTATGTGTCATATAATATTAATATATTATAGTGAGGTTAAAGTATCGGTGTTATTCTGATAAGTTTTATTCTATTATATTATTACATCGAGTTTCATTCTGATAAGAACTATGATACGTAATGAAAAATATAGTAATTGATGGATTCGACCGTTACTTGATGGAAATTCATTTTATGTAACAATAAAACACTGAAAACTTTGTTTTCAAACTTCCACAAAATTTATTTTAAATCTTATCACTACAGCTGTTTCGGCTGATTTCCTTTCTTAAGTGATCTATTTTTGGCATGCGTTTACAATTTATAGTCTCTAATGAAATAGGTTGAGGAGGGGAGAACTGTTTGTCTCAAGTTGGTCATTCAGAATTATATCAGTTTTTCTTAATTTGTAGATTTCCATAGATTCTAACAAAGATAGCTTAAGGCCTTTATTTTGAATGTGAAGAATTTTAAATTTTTCATTAAAAGAATGATTATGATCTAGAAGGTGAAGTGCGTATGTCGAATCTGTTTTTCTATTCTTGAAAGCCCTTTTATGTTCTGCTATTCGTTTATCAAAGTTTCTACCAGTTTGACCGATGTAAGTTTTTAGGCAGTCGCTACATTGAAGTTTGTACACACCACTATTTAAGTGTTTTTTATTTTGGCTCTTGTTATTTTTAATATATTTGCCTAGGTTGTTATTTGTTCGGAAAGCTGGTGTTATTCCTTTCTTTTTTATATGTTTGGCAATTTTTGTTGTTATTTTGCCTGTATATGTAATCGAGCAGAAGGTACTGGGTTTTTTCTCTGGTGGTGGAAATACTAATTTCAGGGCTTTCTTGTGTAGTTTTTGATTTAAGTTTTATTAATTGTTTGTTCGTTGTATCCGTTGTTTACTGCTATTTGCTTAATTATATTTAATTCTGTCTCAAAGTTGTATTTTGACATTGGAATTTCTGTTAATCTATGTAACATACTATGATAAGCTGCCAGTTTATGTTGTGTTGGATGGGATGATGAATTGTGTATAGTCGTGTCAGTATGGGTAGGTTTATGAAATACGGAGAAGTCATGTTTGTTTTGAAGTCTGCTAATTTTTAAATCTAAGAAATTTATGGATTGATTTTGTTCTGTTTCTATTGTAAATTCAATATGACTATGAAGTGAATTAATGTACGATAAAAATTGGTCGAGTTGCCTGTTAGTTCCTGTGAAACATACCAGTACGTCGTCTACGTATCTCCACCAATATAAAAACTGTTTGAATACGGGATGTTTTAAAATCTTTGTCTCTAGATGATCCATAAAAATATCTGATAGCAATGGGCTTAGAGGGTTACCCATTATAAGGGTTATAAGGGGTAATATATATTTGTATATATTTTATTATTAAATTCAAAGTATTCCCGATTTATGCAAACTTCAAGAAAATGTAAAATTTCAGATGTAATTATTGGATTTGTACTATTTTGGTCTAAAGTATCCCTCCCACAGAAACTTTTATTCTAGTAAAAAACCTTTTAGACCACAATAGTACAAATCCAATAATTACATCTGAAATTTTACATCTTCTTGAAGTTTGCATAAACCAGGACTACTTTGAATTTAATAATAAAATATATACAAATAACAGTGCAGGACTTATAATGGGTAATCCTCTAAGCCCATTGCTATCAGATATTTTTATGGATCATCTAGAGACAAAGATTTCAAAACATACCGTATTCAAACAGTTTTTATATTGGCGGAGATACGTAGACGACGTACTGGTATGTTTCACAGGAACTAACAGGCAACTCGACCAATTTTTATCGTACATTAATTCACCTCATAGTCATATTGAATTTACAATAGAAACAGAACAAAATCAATCCATAAATTTCTTAGATTTAAAAATTAGCAGACTTCAAAACAAACATGACTTCTCCGTATTTCATAAACCTACCCATACTGACACGACTTTACACAATTCGTCATCCCATCCAACACAACATAAACTGGCAGCTTATCATAGTATGTTACATAGATTAACAGAAATTCCAATGTCAAAATACAACTTTGAGACATAATTAAATATAATTAAGCAAATAGCAGTAAATAACGGATACAACGAACAAACAATTAATAAAATGTTAAATCAAAAACTACACAAGAAAGCACTGAAATTAGTATTTTCATCACCAGAAAAAAAACCCAGTACCTTCTGCTTGATTACATATACAGGCAAAATAACAACAAAAATTGCCAAACATATAAAAAAGAAAGGAATAACACCAGCTTTCCGAACAAATAACAACTTAGGCAGACATATTAAAAATAACAAGAGCCAAAATAAAAAAACACTTAAATAGTGGTGTGTACAAACTTCAATGTGGCGACTGCCCAAAAACTTACATCGGTCAAACTGGTAGAAACTTTGATAAACGAATAGCAGAACATAAAAGGGCTTTCAAGAATAGAAAAACAGATTCGACATACGCACTTCACCTTCTAGATTATAATCATTCTTTTAATGAAAAATTTAAAATTCTTCACATTCAAAATAAAGGTCTTAAGCTATCTTTGTTAGAATCTATAGAAATCAACAAATTAAAAAACACAGATATAATTCTGAATGACCAACTCGAGACAAACAGTTCTCCCCTCCTCAACCTATTTCATTAGAGACTATAAATTTGTAAACCCAAGCCAAAAATAGATCACTTGAGAAAGGCAATCAGCCGAAACAGCTGTGGTGATAAGATTTAAAATAAATTTTGTGGAAGTTTGAAAACAAAATTTTCAGTGTTTTATTGTTACGAAAAATATAGTGATTAAAAAGATGATCAAGAAGTTAATAGTTCTGATGGGAAGAGGAAAAGGAAAGTGATCCGTAAACAGAAAAATAAGAAACAAGAAACCAATAAGTTAAAGCGTGTTCAAGGTGAAGAATATGTATCTGTGTCAGGAAAAAAGATTAGTTCCAAGTCATTCAATTTGGTTACTGACTGCTGCCAGAACAAATGTCATGCAAATCTGCCTCTTGATGTTCAAGTATTGATTGCTTTTACAACTGCCAGAACAAAAGTCTCCAAGATAGCCAGTTGTCTAGCTGTATGGACTTGGCTAAAAATCCCAAAAGTAAAAGGAAATCTCTTAACCCAAAAAACCAAGAGATCACGCCTGGGCCTATCGTATGTCTGTAAGAGGAAACACTGTTTTAGGGTCTCGCAAATTTATTTTGGACTTATATATGGATATGGATAAACGCGATAAACGCATATGGATTATTCAAAAAAAGATCTTGTTGGGAGATTCATTTGAAGAAAAAAGAGGAAAACATTTGAATAGGCTCAGAAACATTTCAGATGACGCTGTTGTGTTAATGGGGGATCACTTGGCTGGTATACTCCATGATGAAAGTCATTAGAAGACTTCTTTATTAGTCTTTATTAGTCTTTATTAGTCTCTATTAGTCTTTAGAAACAAGAGTAATTTGCAATATTTTGACAACACTTTGTTAAATATAAAATCATTGTATGGGTTGTTCCAGGCCTTTTTCAAAGAAAGAAAAAAGGAAACTCTCAAGATGTCTTATAAAACATATTATCAGTACTTTAAAACTAAGTTTTCCTATTCTGTTCGCAAACCTAAGACAGATGTATGCGATTATAGCCAAGAATGTAAGATCAAGCTAAATATCAATAATAAAGACCTATTTATGCCTTTTTTTGAAATCCACAAAAGAAAGCAAATAAAAGAAAAGAACTGCGTGATATGTATATTGCTAAATCCATAAAAGAAAATTCCTGGCATCTGGTTTTGGATTTCGACTATTCTCAAAATTTCCCAAAAACAAAGCTAAATATCAATACCCAATTTTACAAAAGAATGTTTTAGTTGTACTGTTTTACCATTCATATTTTTAACGACAACTCTAGTTATTGCTATACATTTACTGAGTGTGATGGAAAGAAGAATCCTAATTCTGTGTGTAACATTTTTTTTATTATTAATATATCAAATTATTTTTAATTCCTTTTACCCCCGTGCGATACGCCGATGATTAGGAATCCCCGTGTTTACGATAGGAAAATATTATTGTAGATACCAAGCTAAAATGGAATTCCCTAATTAAGAAAGGTTTTTAATCCTTCCGTCTTAATACTCTGTATGAAAAGAACAAATGCTTTCCGGTATGCAGTTTCTTTTTCATAAATTGGTAATTTTCGTCGAAGGCCCATATCTTTTGACATGAACTTAATCCCAAGTATTGTCTGTTTTTTATGTCCAATTGTTAATACCGATTATTTTACCTCAAACTTTCCAATAGTCGTTAAGGCCTTACCTTCTGAGAAACACATACAACTGTCCTATCATTCTTGAGTGGGGGAATATTTTCTTCTTTCTTTTTCAGGGACAGTTGGTGAAATTTTTAGTGGAACCAACTTACTTGTTGGTGGGCAGTTGTTGAGTGAGGTAATATCTCGTGAGACTTCTCGGTGGGCTCTTGTTGAGTGAAGTGATATCTCGTGATGCGCTTTGCTCACGATATTTCTTATCTTATCGTCGCTGTGAATATTTTCTAAGTGTGTGTACACTTCATATTTGAATTTTCTTTCCTTAGACTATATTAATTATATATAGTTCTACACTACCTTTAATGGTTATTAAATTCAGTGTTTAGTACCAGAAAAGAATTAAATTCAGTGAATTAAGCTGCCTTCGTCAAGATCTACTGTAAGTAATCTTTATCTACAATTATCTGGGCGAGTAATATGGTATGGTATCATATCACCTGCCATTATCTGGACGTATCATCTATATCTTCACCTGTAGATTTCCGATTTTTGAATGTAATTGAACCATTCAAGAAATTTCTATAAATATTACCTATGAACATACAAGTCTCAGTTTTTTTATTAAATAATAGTGCGAGATAGTTAATTGAGTTAACCAAGTGCGGTTTGGTTTATGTTTTCATTCCTGTAACCTTTGTGTTTTTTTTTTGTAAATTTAGAGTTAAGTAATTTTTGCAATCTTTTGTATTTCCTATAATTTTTGTTCATTATCTTTCCTATGATATCTCGAGATACGCCAAACTATATTTGTATATGATTGCCTTATACATATATCTTGGTAAAGGTATTTTTTTATTACATTATAGCTTAATTTTATACATATATAACACCATTTCATAGTTGTGTATTTTTATTACCTGGGTTGCATTTAGCAGCATCATAATATTGTGTTTAATAAATTGTTATTGTTTTATGCATGTATTTTATTTGTCGGCTCCTAACAAGTTCCCTGATAAAATAATAGCTCTGAACAATTACTATCTTTAAGTATTACTATGCCTTTGAACTGTAGAAAGATCAGGCTGATTAAGTTTCGTAGGTAAGTAAGTGTAATACTTAATATATTTATTATTTGTTTATATATTGCGTTGACCAGATTTATTTGATAATTTACTGTTGGTATCTTTCCTTGGGTTTGATCTCTGAACCTAAATATCTTTTCTTATCTCTTTTCTTTTCTAAGGTTTTCTTAATTTTCTCCTTAACCCCAAAAAATTGAGTGGCGCCCTGTTTCTATCTTCTCTTATCTTCGGTAATTTTACCCATCTATCTTTTTGTTTATTTCTGTATGTTTTCTAATATCTCTTATCCTATCTTTACCTATTTCTTCCGTTGGATCCATTCCCGGTTCCAAAAGCTAGTTTCGAACCCACGACTCGCTCTCCACCAACCATCTGGCTGCCGTCCGCAGTGTCTCCATTGGTTATCTTTCTAGCACCACCCAAAAAAGATTTCCGAGGTTACATGTGGTATCTTTTTTATTTGATTGTATTAAAATACAGATAAGTAAATTTTCCTTTTTCAGTGTGGCAATTCGGGAAATGGAAATGCAGGAAAAATCCTGTGCCATTTGGAGTAAAAATGAACAGTGACCTTCTTCAAGATTGGGACTCTTTCATTAAACCTTTTTTCTTGCCTAAACCTGTGTCTAGAAACAAAGTTTCCTTCAAAATTATGCAGTATGTTATTATAAAATATGATCGTAGCGGTGGCATTTCATGCAAATTAATTTCAATCAAAAATCCCCTGTTCTATCTAAAAAGGGCACATAAGGGCTTTTTGTGTTTCATTATTTTAAACATAAGCTTTATTTTTATCGATGTCATACTTAAGAAATGACTTTCTAGATAAATAGTTTTAATGTGTAGTAAACTTTTCAATTTTTAAACAACAAATTAGTATCTATAGCAACAAGTTAAAATTTCAACGTGGTTTTTCTCAAAACTCACTTTTGTCCTATGTGCCCTTCTCACGTAGACTGCCTCAATAATTAACAGTTAAAAGTGGTTAATAATAAGTAGACCAACCTTCATTTGAACAGGCAATTTCAAATTATCTCTTTCTGGCCATATCTGGTATTCTTTATTATTTACTGTTGGAGGAGCGTAATTGTATAGTAGCTTTCCGTTTACGTAATCCTTAAGGATATATCTTGCAGCTCTAGAATTATCGGGCTGTCCATTAGCTGTCATAAATCCTCGGTTATCTAAAAAATATTACATTATCGAAAAAAAAAAAATACAAATAATAAACTCCTGGACAAAATTAACACACCACTCATATTTTTCTCAATAATCTTTATTTATTAATAATTTACTGTACGACAAGTTGTCTATGGACCTTTGCTTGTGTGTCATAAACTTGTGTCATAAAAAGTGCCGATTAAAGCAAAGTGTTTGTGAGAAACAAGCTTTTTATTGTGATATTTTTCATCACATGCATGTGTGGAAGTTCATTTGCATAAAAATCAAATAAAAAAATGAGCCGCCAAAGAAATTTATCAATGGAGGAGGCAGTGCGACCGACTCCCCTAGATGAAGGATATTCAATGCGATACGTTGCAGCTTTGTTAGGAAGACATCATTCCAGCATCAGTTGCGAAGACCAGGGCAAGGAAGAAAACATTGTACTGATCAAATTGATGATCATTTTTTGAGACAAAGTGCTCTCAGATATAGGAGAGTCACCAGCAATTTTCTAATAAATAAACTAAAAAAAAAAGTCGGACAATTTTCAATTAAAGGTGACTAATCTACAAATTGAACTAAACGGTAGCGGCAACCATGAAAAATTTCATTAGTAAATTCTTACCGGGGTCATTTTTATTGTGTATGCTTCGCCCATGTAAATATGTAAATTTGTAACCCATCTAAGATAAATTTGCCCCCGTAACAGTATAAATTGGTGCAATTCACGAGTGTATAGTGAGACAAGTTCATAGAATAGTTTGGAACATCGGTAAAATTATCAATATTTTGCTGGTCTATATATATTTACGTTTTTAGAAAGAATGTTAATTAGAGAAATATGATATCTTAGTTTATTGAAGTTTATGAAATATGATATCTTCCAGATTTTATACAATGTACATAGGCGTAGTGTATTATTGGAATATATTTATTAAATATACTTTATTATTAACTTTAAAATAGTTTTGAGGCAAGTAAAGTAAATTTGAGGCCAGTTTATTCGTTATATAGTATTAAACCCTTAACGGCCGCTCAATATACAAAGAGAAATTTGACAATTAATTTATTAGATTGGATTAAAAACAAATTAGGAATAAATTACAACCAAAAAGATTTTCTTTCTCATTTTTAAGGAAAACAGTACAATTTTTAATAAAGGAACATATTGTATCTTAAACGTAAATTAAATTTTAAGGTAAAAATTTTCGAAATATTCGGGGTGTAGATGCATTCTACACTTTTTACATAAATAAATAGTATTACTTTTGTACATCCTACATTTTTGCACTATCGTCTCTTTTTATAATGTGGCCAATATTGACGAATCTGGTTTCTTCTGGTAAAGCAAATTTAGATTGACGCCCATGTACTGACACTGATGTAGCGGTTTCTTCACTATAATAAATCTATGTCGGCTCATGCTTTCTCTTATAATATGCACTTCTTTATCCTCATCCTTTGACCAATGCATATCTACTTGAAGCAGAGTGTAAACCAGATAATATACATATGTTAATAATTTTTTTAAATCTATGTTATTCATTTTAAGATTGTGACGGTTATTCTCAATTACTTTTTTATCAAAAAGAGTGAAAAAACTTCAATATATGACTTGCCTACATGGTTGGCTTTTATCTTGTCTAAATATCAACAAGACTGATGTTGAATTACTACTGAGCACGAAAGAATATCCGTTATTATAACTTGAGATAAGTTTGGATTTACTATTTTTGCCTTATTTTTACTTATTGGTTTTTTCTTTGGACGTTTTATCTGTGGTTCAAAGGAATATCATAATCAGAATCGTTAGAATTCCCAATCACTTGTATTTCATATGTACCTGCAATATCCGATTTTATTGATTTTTCACAAATAATATTATCATCAATCTCTTCAAGGAATACAATAATATACCAGCAAACGAATGGGAAAGATACCTGACGGAACTGTTTAAAGCAAAGGAAAATAATAATCAACACAATACTGTACCTGAACTAAGAGACGAAATAGAAATCAGTTTTCACGAAGTAGAAATAGTCATAAATTCACTCAAAAATAGAAAGTCACCAGGACCAGACGGAATAACCAACGAGCTTCTAAAATACGGATGAGAAAGTTTAAGCCTAGAGATGACAAAACTTATACAAAAACTAATATTGCCCTGCAAGATACCAGATGCATGGAGAAACAGCATAATGATACCAATGGTCAAGAAAGGAGATAAAGAAGACCCCAACAATTATACAGGTATAAATCTACTGAACACCGCACTTAAGCTTACCATAAAAGTCCTAACTAACAAAATCAATAAACTAACAACTTTATCAGATGAACAACAAGGATTCAGATTCGGATGATCCTGCGTAGACGCCGTATTTGTACTAAGACAAATCACAGAAAAGGCCATCATATCTATGTTTTATAGACCTGACAAAGGCGTTCGATCGCATCCAAGTCGAAGACGTCTTAAACCTACTGTATAAAAGGAACATACCAATCAATATTATACAAACCATCGAAAGCATCTACCTCCATAATCGAATACAAGCAAAGATAAATGGAAAACTAACACAGTGTATACCAGTACAAAGCGGAGTCAGACAGGGTGACTCGTTAAGCCCACTTCCCTTTAATATATTAATGGACGAAATAATACAAGCAGTACGTAAAAGTCATGGCTACAGAATTGGGAACAAAGAAATCCAAATATTATGTTATGCAGACGACGCCGCATTAATCGCCGAGACAGAAGACGAGCTCTAAAGATTAACACATATCTTCAATACAACAGCTAAGAAATACAATATGATAATATCAGCGGAAAAATACAAATGTATGACATTTAAATACCCAGTACGGTGTAAAATCGAAATTGATGGGAAAATAATAAAACCGGAAGCAAGGGTTAGATATCTGGGAATAGATATAACTAGTTACGGAGATGTTGAAGAAGAAGTACGACAGCAAAGCTTAAAAGCAAGTAAAGCGGCGGGTTCTCTTAATGACACAATCTGGAAGAACAAACACCTAAGACAAGACACAAAAACAAGAGTCTATAAAGCAGGAATTATTAATTAATAAGTAAGTATAATAAGTATTAATTAATTAATAAGGAATTAAGGAAACTGCGAAATAATTCATCACCTGGATTAGACGGACTCACCTCTTTTTTCCTCAAACAATGTGCAGAATCTGTAGCCATCCCTATATCTCTCATAATGAATGCTTCTTTTAATCAAGGTTCTCTAGCCTCGTCCTGGAAATTGACTTCGGTTACTCCTATATTCAAGAAAGGAAATAAACTTGATTGCAATAATTATCGTCCAATGAGCCTGGTTCCTATTGTTGGCAAGGTCACGGAATCGATTATTTCGGAAGCTATGTCCGAGTTCCTTCTTCAAGAAAATGTCATCCCTCACCAACAGCATGGATTTATCAAAGGTCGCTCAACGATCAGAAACTAACTTTATTGTGTAAATGATTGGTCATTATCTTTAAACAATAGGAATCCTGTCGATCTAGTTTACTGAGACTTTTGCAAAGCTTTCGACCGTATTCCAAAACGTCGATTACTAGCTAAATTGGATCACTATGGTATCCGCGGAAAGTTAAACATTTGGATACAAGATTTTCTATCCGACAGATACTTCAGTGTTCGTGTTGGGGAAGACCACTCACTAGATAAGCCAGTCAAGAGTGGAGTCCCACAAGGATCAGTACTTGGACCGCTACTTTTTTGTGTCTACTTTAGTGATCTTCCGCTCATTGTATCCAGTAAGGTTTCCTTTTACGCTGATGACACGAAGTTATATGTGAATCCAACTATTACCCAAATTTTTCTTCAACAAGATCTTGACGCAATATTCAAATGGTCCTCAGAATGGTTACTTCCGCTTAACATTGAAAAATGCGTTGTTTTACATATCGTCAAAATAACCCATCACTACCGTACTTTATTAATGGACATCCTTTAAACTCGGTAACCTCCCACAACGATCTCGGAGTGATAATTAATAATGTCTTAAATTGGTCTGATTACATAGTGTCGGTGTGTAAACGTGCAAACTCGAAACTGTTATTGATACGTAAATGTTTTTCACGTATATCTAACCTCTGTTAGTAAACTTTACTCAATATACGTTAGACCTATTCTTGAGTTTACCGGACCAGTGTGGAATCCAGATCTCAGTCGCGATAAAATCCTACTTGAAAACGTTCAGCATAAAGCCACAAGACTGGCATACGGCCGTGTAGGACCTAACTACGAAGATAGACTATTCCTGGCTCATCTTACGACATTCGAACAGCGACGTCTTCGAGGTGACCTAATTATGTCCTTCCGTATTTTAAAACATAATTTTGGGAACCTAAACACCATATTCACTTTAAATCAAGACGAAAGATTAAGAGGCCATCGATACAAATTAAAGAGGGAACAAACTACTGCAAGGTCCAGGTGAACTTCTTGCCAAACAGAATCTTTAATATCTGGAACAATTTGGATCAAGACACCATATCGGCAACTAGTGTTAACATCTTTAAAAATAAACTTGATAGCGCTTTATTTTATTTATAGGTTATATTTATAGTTATATTGTTTAACTTTACTTAACTTTATAATTGGTATTAGTTTTCTAAGGATATTTTTTATTTTTGCTTTTTGGAAATAATAGGAACTAGCTCCTCTGCCCTTATTTGTTATATAATAATAATAATATATAACTAACTATAATAATAAAAAACTGAAAAAAAGGCGGGGGAAAAACTATAAAGTTTTATTCATAAAAAAATCTAAGTTGTGAAATAATGATTGTACTTACATGCATATGAATTCAATAATTCTTCGGCAGTAGGATCTCTATCAGGATCCTCTCCTTCCATGGGCTTGGGAATCATAATTTTATATTTATCTTCTATGACATGCCTTGGTATAAGACTGCTAAGTAAATTGATAGGAGGTACATGATCTCTCATTTGGTCTATAGGTAAAATTCCATTTAAAATCATTTCTGCTTTTGAAAAGACAAAACTAGGCATCACTAAACCTGGACAATCACACAGCAATAGGTCTTTATCTGAAATAAAAATTTTACTAGTTTTCATATAAATATAAAGTAATGCATTATAATTTACTATACAACGTGCGCCTAAGCTATTTATAGATAATTTTTTCATGTCTTTATTATTGTAGGATATAACATGTATCTGGTGATTAGGGGCTGGTAAGTGGTCTTGGAGGCGACATGAAGCTGCCGATGTTTTTGTCGTAACAAAACTCTAAAAAATGCCCACTGTTTTCTAACCAATGAGTTGGAGATTTAAGGAATAAAACTCAGCTCTACCAGCAAATCCTACTCTCATGTCCAAGAAGACATACCATGTCGCATAACCACTGGGTGCATGGCGTACAATGGGAGTGCGTTATGTAACAGACAAAAGAGGGTAAAATGCGAGTCTCTGGTGCCTAAAAACTGGAACATATCGGCTAGGGAATGAAACCAAACAGAAAATTCGGTCCTCCAAGGATGGGGGTTAAGTCGTAAGGCCAGCGACCTTACACTTGTGAAAATTCTACAGTGCTAAAAAAACCCAATGAGCCTCGGTTACCGGACGGAAAATACAGTAGACGAAAACAGCAACGAAAATGGACCATGAATTACGGAATCTGGAATATACAGGGAATCCGGAACAAGCAACAAGAAATTATGCAGGAATTCGTAAATCGAAAATTAGGTATAGCCATTCTCTCTGAGACTAAGAAAAAAGGAAATGGAAGCGAAAAATTAAAAGACTATGTACATTTCTTCTCACGAGTGGGAAAGAATCAAAGAGCAGGAGCAGGGATATCAATATTTGTACACAAGAAATTCGCAAAATATATTAAATCTTGGGAAGCATACAACGAAAGTTTTATTAAAGTGACGATTCTCCTAAGGGGAACACAAATAACAATTCTGGGGATATATGCCGTAAATGATGACTACTCAGTACAAGAAAAGGAAGTTTTTAGAAGAAGACTAGAAAAATCTTGAACAAAATTTCTAACAGCCATGAGATTATATGCGGAGGAGACCTTAATGCCAGAGTAGGAGAACAAGTACAAAGTAAAGTGGTAGGCATGCATGGAGAAGAAACTGTTAACAACAACGGAGAAAGACTCATAAATATATGCCAACAATATAAGTTAAAGATTTTGAATGGTTTTTTTCGCCCACAAGAACATACATAAATACACCTGGTATCAGCACACAAGAGGTCTAAAATCGATAATAGATTACTTCATAACAAGACAACAAACTAAGTTAAGAATACAGGACGTAAAGGTGAATAGAGGAGCAGAGTGTGGCTCGGACCACTGCCTAATAATAGGAAAAATATATACACAATTCGTAGACAGGAACCACACAGACATCAACAAAGAACACAGAGAAAAAATAGAAAGAACTACGTACACCTTAGACCAGTGATTCTCAACTTGTGGTCCGCGAACGGTTTTCATGTGGTCCGCGAAGTGAACAGTCATAAAATAATCAATTTAAATCTTGGTTCTTGAGACGTAAATTGATGCGCCGGCCTATCTTTTTAACTCAAAACGTTTCCAGACGACCAAGCGCGCCTGAACACAAGTTCATTCACCTCAATCTTCCGCGTATTTTCCCTCACGCGCCAAATAGTTAGTTGCATTATCTTCGTTTAGTTTCGGCCGCTGTCGTATACGTACAGGACACTGCGACCACTGCGTTTTTGATCGCGCCACTACTCAGTGACTCAGTGCTGACTCAACTGTCAAGTGACGAGCGTGCGTCTTTTTTGGCTTGGTGATTGTAGTTTACTAAAATGAGCACACAGATAACACTTTCGGGTTTTTTTAAGAAGACGGACAGTGAGAACGTTAAAGCAGGATGTTCTACTAGTAATATTGCCAGTGATAGCACAATATTAACTCAAACTGGTCCGAAAAGAAAGGCTGCTAACCGTAAGTACAATCCTGACTACATAGCATGTGGATTTACATTCATTGAAGAATTTGGTGTCCAGTTACCTCAATGTGTAATTTGTGCGGAGGTATTAAGTAATGAGGCAATGAAGCCGGCAAAATTAACTAGATACTTTGAAACAAAGCATAAACATTTTACCGGAAAACATGTAGATTTTTTTAAGAGGAAGGAGACGGAACTAAAATCGTCAAAAAATATCCTTAAGTCATACTCAACTTATGATAAAGCTACTTCGAAGGCGTCATATCAACTTTCACTTAGAATCGCAAAAACCAAAAAACCCTTTACTGTTGGCGAGGAATTAGTTTTACCATGTATCGTAGATGCAACTAAAGCAATTTTATGTGATAAATATGCTAAACAAATGCAAAATATTCCTCGTTCCAATGACACCAAAGACTGTGTAGGACTTTGCTCTGATGGTGCCGCGGCAATGACAGGTCACAAAACAGGCTTGCCAAGTTTTGTAAGGAAAGAAGGAAACCGTGATATTGTTTTAACACACTGTACTATTCATCGCGAAATGCTTGCTGCCAAAAGATTAAGTCCCGACCTAAACAAGGTTTTGACTACTGTGGTAAAGGCGGTGAACTTTATAAAAAGTAATGCTCTTAGTTCGAGATTGTTTGCTTTGTTATGCGAGGACATGGGATCCATCCATTCCAATCTCCTTCTACATACCGAAGTTAGGTGGCTGTCCAGGTGCCGGGTTTTAGCCAGATTTTATGGACTTCGAGAAGAAGTATGTATGTATCTTGATGAAAACAAACCTGATTTAGCGAAAACACTGCGTGACGGAGAATTTATGGCCCAGTTAGCTTTTTTAGCAGATATTTTTGAACAGCTCAACATATTGAATCTAGGCCTGCAGGGACCATCTAAAACCGCATTTGACCTTTGGAAAAAAATTGATTCATTTAAGAAAAAATTCTTTCTATGGGAGTCCGAAGCTGGAAAAGGATCGTTTGAAATGTTCAACTTGTTTTCAGATTTTATCTCTGAAAATAAAGGCTTAAATGAGGATGTTTTACATTCACTGGTTAAGTCCTACATTAAGTCGCTTCAAGATTACTTTGAAAAGTACTTCCCTGGTGATACATATGTGAGGAAAAATAATCCGTGGGTGATTGATCCCTTTTTAGCTACCCACAATAATAATCTGTATATTCAGGAAAATGAACAGCTTATTGAAATTTCATCCGATGATCATTTAAAAGTGATAAAATCTCACTGCGAAAATGTTGCAGATTTTTGGATAGGATTACTTGATGAAAGTCCACTGCTAAGTAAAAAAGCTTTGGAACTTCTTCTTCCTTTTCATTCCACTTATCTCTGTGAGGCATCATTCTCAACATTATATGTCATTAAGAATAAACACAGAAATAGGTTGCTAAATTTAAATGCTCCTATGAGACTGGCGTTAACTTCTTTCGATCCAAATATTGAGAAACTTTCAAGTGAGAAGCAAGACCAAGGGAGTCATTAACGTCTTAATTTGGCGCTATCTATGACTTTTTATTTTGTTTTTTATATACCTTTTGTCTTTCACTATGTATTTTCTTTTTTATTTTGTAAATAATAAATTCATTAGTAAAATTTCAGTATTCATCTCATTTTACCTATTATTAGGAAATATTAATAATAATATCTAAGTGGTCCGCCAAGAGTTCTGAAAGGTACAAGTGGTCCTCAGTGATGAAAAGGTTGAGAACCACTGCCTTAGACAATCTAGATAACGAGAGCACACAGTTACTTTACTCCTGGAGACTAACACAAAAACTACAGGAATCACACAGATCAACGACGGATGAATACGAACATATAAAAAACTGCATAAAAGACGCAGCGCTAGAAGCCTTAGGACCACAGGTACGGAGAGTAGATAAACCATATTGGTGGGATAAAGAAGTGGAAGAAAAGATAAAAACAAAGAAGGAAGTATATCAAAAGTTATTACAACAGGGAGGCGAACAAACAAAACAACAATATAAAAACTTGAATAAAGAAGTCAAACGAGAAGTGGTTAAAAAGAAAAATAGTGCATGGACAACTATAAAAACGATGAGAACAACGACAAAAAAACCAGGTCATAATAAATAGAATACTAGAGAACATAGGGCTAGAGCATTTTGAGAACTTATTAACAGAGAAAAGAGAAAGGTTTGAACAGACAAATGAACAAGTGGAAGTAGAAGGAAGAATAGAAATATCAATAGAAAGTAAAAGAAGCAGTTAAGGGAATGAAATTAAGAAAATCTCCAGGCCCATGCGGAATACATCCAGAGTTGATTAGGTATGGATGATCAAAACTGTTTGAAATGACCCGAAAATTATTTGAAAGATGCTTACACGAAGAAAAAGTTCCACAAGAATGGAGACAATCGTATATCTCTCCAATATGCAAGAAAGGCACAAAGACGGACCCCAAAAACTATAGAGGGATCGCAGTGTTTGCTACTATAGGCCGACTATACTCAAAAGTACTACGAAACCTGATAGAAAATCATATTAAAGACAAACAACCCGAAGAACAAGCGGGATCTAGGGCTCTACTATGTATAATATTTTCATATTAAAAATTGCAATGGAAAAATGAGTGTAGAGAAATAGAGAAACCCATATAGCTTTAATAGATTTGGAAAAAGCATATGACAGTGCACAGATCTCCCAACTATGGATAGAAATGGGTATCTTGAATTCTTATTATTCCCAATTCTTATTAACGCCATTCAAAAATACTACGAACAAAACTTTGCAAGAATTAAAATGGGACAAGAAATCACCTCGCCTTTTCAAACAACAAAGGGACTAAGACAAGGTTGCTGTCTGTCACCCACCTTATTTAAAATCTATTTGGACAGATCCTTCGTAAAATGGGTAAAAAAATGTAGAAACCTGGGTATAACGGTGGAAGAAAACACGCTATATACACTTTTCTTTGCGGATGACCAGGTAGTAATTGCCGAAGACAGCTACGATCTTAGCTATATGGTAATAAAACTGCAAGAAGAATATGAGGTGTCAGGTCTAAACATGAATATGACAAAATGTGAATATCTCTCAGTAGGAACAGATGAAATATGTGACCTAGTCTTGGAAGACGACAAAATCAAAGGCGTACAATCATGCAAATATTTGGGGGTAATTTTCAACAAGAAGGGAAATAGCGCAGAAGAAATCAGGGAAAGAATAAACAAGGGCAGAGCAGCGACCCGTGCCTTAAACTCTCTTCTCTGGCAAAAAACAATTCGACGGGAAACCAAAAACACATTTACGGTAGTATAGTCCAAAGTATTACACTTTTTGGTTCGGAAATATGGCACGTCACCAAAGCTAATAGAAACGAACTTATGACGACAGAAATGGATTATCTAAGACGAAGCTGCGGTAGATCGAAACTGGAGAGAGTTAGAAACTTGCAAATAAGAAACGAAATGAAAACGGAGCGAAATATCAATGATGACATAGAAAGAAAACAATTAATCTAGTTCGGACATGTTAAAATAATGCCAGAGTACAGATGGCCTAGAAGAGTACTGGAATGGATCCCTCCTGAAAGAAGCAAGAGAGGAAGACCACGGAGAAGTTGGCGCAACGATATTGATGAAGCAATGGCGAGACTTAGAAGAGGCAACTGCATATGAGAGAAAAAGATGGAAATTGGGGGCGGAGGAAGCGGCGAAAGCCGTAATAAATCCGTTATTATATATATATATATATATATATATATATATATATATATATATATATATAACATGTATATAATTATCATAGTGTCTCTCATAAAATAGATAATAAATAGTTCACCCTACTTAAAATGATCTAAATTGATGAACTAGATGAAGGAAGTTTGCCTTTTTATAAAAGTGGTTTTTAAATATCCACAAGGAATCTACGCTCCTGTAGTTGGCTGTATACCATATATTAAAAAAATTTATACGACTTCATTATCTATTATACTATTTCGACTTCAGTATCTATAGGAAACCTACACAGACTGACCACATAATTCCATTTTCATCCAACCACCCCCATGTCGCATAAATACGCAGCTTTTCCCAGTTACATCCATCGCCTAGAAACCATTCCACTTTCAGACTTAAATTACAAAAAAGAATTTAACATACTTAGACAAATAGCAGTCAACAATGGATATGATCACAACATCATTAACAAACTCATCCGCAAAAAAACGCCTTAAGACCCTGCAGGAGACTGCGTTCCCCAGAGACCTCACCACCAAGCCAATTACGTTTCACTCCCATACTATCATGAAAGTCTTTCTGGAGATATTCGAAATCTCATCCAACGTTCGGTTGAAAACATCCATGTTTCATTTGAAATACCCAACAATTTGGGTCAACACATTTCTAATTCCAAAGATCCCATCAATTATATGGATCGGAGTGGAGTGTATAGACTAAAATGTTCAGATTGCAATGCCTCATACATAAATAGAACATGCAGATCACTATCCTCACGTTCTCTAGAACACACAAAAAGAGAAAATACTTACACTTTCTCTCAACATCTCAAAGAACACAACCACACCCTCAATATCCCAGAAGATGTTTCACTTATCCACAATATCCCCCAAAAAAATATACTTAAATTAGACTTATACGAAGACCTTGAAATTCTTAAAGATAAACAAAAAAGCCCAAATTGCGTCAATCGTCATGTATCTTTCAATCGAGACTTCCTCCCTCTCCATGGCCAACTATTCTCATAATCTTCACCCTTATAATTTACTTCTACAATTAAAATCTACAATTATAACTATTCGTTCACCTCACTCATCTTCTTTAGTCCACTCTAAAAACTTTTATTTCAACACATCATATCTTCATCTTCCCCTCTTCTCTCCATTCAACCGAAACTTCAAGTCCGGCCCCCTATACCTAATGTTGTCCATGCTTCTTGTCGGCACTCTCACAAATTGTAGACTATTCAGCATCCCTTTCAAACAAACCCCCGTTCTCATTTTACCCTTCCACTTAACTCCCTTAGGGTTTTATATTTTCACCCCCAACTAATTTTCAATCACAAGCCAATCAGCTTGTACTGGGAGACTTTAACAGTCACAGTTTACTCACAAAACTAGTGGCCTCACGTTAATCCATGATCCTAAACTTCCACCATCTTTTCAGAGCAAAGTTTGGAAAAGAGGATATAACCCGGATATCTGTTTTTCAAGCAACAACCTCGAAGACCGATGTACCAAAGTAGTATATGACCCCATACCAAAAACTCAGCACAGACCAATTGGTATAAATATCTTCCCAATTGTCAGACCACAAGCTATTCCATTCAGAAGGAGATTTAACTTCAAAAAGGCAAACTGGCAAAAGTATGCAGACATGCTAGATTCTGAACTACTACGCCTTGAACCAAAAGTAGAGAACTACAAAAAACTCATAGAGGTACTCAAAAATGTGTATAGAAAAACTATCCCTAGAGGATGTAGACAACAATATGTTCCCGGGATGTCCAGCGAGTCCAAAGAACTAATGAGAACATACGAAACCCTCTATTCCACTGACCCTTTTAGCCAAGAAACGGTTGAATGTGGAGCAGTACTACTCCAACAGCTAAGTCAAGCCAGACAGGAAAAGTGGATTGAGACTCTGGAAAAAATGGACATGACACATAGTAGCAAAATAGCATAGAACCTTGTAAAAAAACTCAGCGGTGATCCACAAGAACATAAACCACCTTGCAAGGTTAGAGCAAACCAAGCCGCTGCTCAACTCCTTACGAATGGAAAAACTACTAACCAATATAAGGACCCAAACATTAGGAGAAGATTGGATTCGGAGACAAACCACCTAGGAACTCCTTTTACACTAAAAGAACTCCACGACGGTCTGAATAGGTTAAAAAAACGGGAAAGCTGCAGGTGTGGATGATATATGCAGTGAACAAATAAAGCATTTAAGCCAAGGAGCAAAAAACTGGATCTTACAATTTTATAACACGTGCTGCAAAACCTGCAAAATTCCAAATCATGGAGGAAATCTAAAGTAATAGCTTTGTTAAAACCAGAAAAGGATCCAAAAAACCCCAGTAGCAACAGGCCTATTTCGCTATTGTGTCACTTTTTTAAACTATACGAGAGACTGACACTCGCCAGAATAGAAAAAATGTCGACAAGCACCTCATCCCACAACAAGGAGGATTCAGACCTGGCAAATCTTGCACTGGTCAAGTCCTCGCATTAACAGAACACATTGAAGAGGGCTTTGAAGAAAAACTTATAACGGGGGCTGCTTTTGTAGATCTGACAGCAGCCTATGACACAGTAAGGCAGTGTTTTAGCACCAATGCTCTTCAATATATAGGTACACAAACGACCAACCTACTCCGACCGAAACCAAGCACTTCCTCTATGCTGAAGATCTTCCAATATGTGCTCAAGGAAATAGTTTTGAAGAAGTGGAGGAGAAACTCGAAACTGCCTTAAAAACAATGACAGCGTACTACCTGCAGAATTCTCTGAGACCCAATCCCTCTAAAACCCAAGTCTGCGCTTTCCACCTTCGCACAAAGGAAGCCAAGCGAAAAATCCAAATTGTGTGGAATGGTAATACATTAGAACACACAAACCAACCTATACATCTTAGAGTAACTCTGGACCGGTCCCTCACTTACAGACAACATTGCATAAAAACAAGAGGGAAAGTAACAACTAGGAACAGCATACTCAGAAAGCTAACGGGAAGTAAATGGGGCGCACGTCCTGGCGTTTTAAGAACAACGGCACAGGCACTTTGTTTCGTAACTGCTGAATATGCGTGCCCCGTTTGGAGCAGATCTGCCCACACCAAACAAGTTGATACTGCGCTAAATGAGACATGCAGGATAGTAACGGGGTGTATGAAACCAACGCCACTTTCAAATCTATATAGAGCAGCGGGTTTTGCAGAACCCTCAGAGGCGCTTTAGAACATAGAGAAAATTAAACAGATCGCGGACGAGCGGCATGGCCTATACAAAGCTCGAACACCACGAAAGCGACTAAAATCTAGAAAAAGCTACCTTGGAACAGTGCAGGATGAATCGCCTGAGTATTTTCCACTTCCTCAGGTTCAATGGACCGGCCTAGACTTTACAACAACGTGGAAACTTTGAATAGGATAAGAACGGGGGTCGCTACAGTAAAATCAAACATGGCAAAATGGGGAAAAATAGACCAAGATGATGTGAACTGTGACTGTGGAGAAACAGAGAATATGGAACATCTTCTTACATGCAGAAACTGTCCTCATCGATGTACCCTTTAAGATTTGTGGCTCGCCAACAAAGATGGCACCGACGTAGCCCGATACTGGGCCGAAATTTTATGAATGACATGTCTGGACCCGATAAAGTAAAGTAATGGCAAACTGTCAATTATCGAAAAATATTACAAAGCCCGAAAGAAAATACCAAAAAACCAAAGAAAAACTACAATTAAGCTATGCCAGCAATAATACATAATAAAAGCCTAATATAATACATAATAGAAGCGGAAAAAGTCAAAGTACAAATTCGTAGAAGCTGAATTCTAAAATCACTAAAGCCTAGAAAAGAAAATATAGTTCCAAACGTAAAAACCAAAACAAGAAAAAACTTCAGGGTTGTACTAAAAAACATACATCATTCGACAGACCCAGATGAAATTAAAAATAACCTCTAAAGATTACGACATGGTGGATTTACAAAGCAATCAAAATAATAAGAAATACGAACAAAATTATTAACGAACTCAAGCGTAATATTTGAATCCCCGTATACAAGAAGAAACATTCCCCAACGCACTCGTTTCCAGCTATACGGCAACACAAAAAATTTCTGTCATTGCAACTTTAGATATGTAAAATGCACATAACCAAACCAAATTAGTCAGTTTCAACTAAACGTAAAAGATAACATGGTACAATATGTAAAATTACTGTTAGAAAAATCATTCAGTAAACTACAGAGGTTGCAAAATTCATACAGAATTACAACAAAAGACATATCCCAAACTAAGAGACAAATCTCCAAAAAAAAACATAAACAGAGAATCACAACAGATAAATCCAGAGTTTACATACGCGCAATCAACATCTCAACAAACACAAGCTTCTAATAATATAAATCAGTCAAATAATTTGGTAGTGCACAGTACTACCAAACCAAACTCTGAGTTGAAAGTTATTATCAGAGATCTTGACAGATTGTTAAAATAAATGGGGGTAAATGGCAGTTTGGATAGATATTACTCTGGATGATACAATAGGAGGCCTATATTCAAAAAGGGATGGAATAACGCGCAATAGAAGAAATCATATAATATATGACAATGACATATGAATACACTTTGTTGTCATAGAGAAATTTAAACCAAAAATCTGTGTCAAGTTGTAAATGTTGAAATAAATACATCACTTCTTTACTTTACAAAACATAACGTCGTCGACACAAGAAAACCGGTTAACTCAAATCTTTACTTAAAATGAGATTTTACTGCCATCTATTAGCAAATCGCCTATTCTAGCCATCCGACAAATAATACGTCATTTAAATGTAGATTTCTAATTTTAAAATGTTTACTAGAAAAGCAGGTATCTCCCTGGTCAAAAAATTGTTTGTAAAACACATAACTCCGCGCATTTTCTGTTAAGTCAGTTACGTGATTATTGCCGTTGATTTGATTTGTTGTTTTGGAGGGATTTGTTGTTTTGGAACCTGCTTTTAATAAGTTCTGGACATGTACATGGGCAGAAAAGAGAATTTATATCAAAACGTTGGTAGTATTTGAAGCACCAAAACGGAAGAGGGATAGAAAAAATGAAGATGTATAACGGAGGTCTAAGACATTAAAATATTATTTGAAAATTGGAGAAGATAAACGAAGGGTATGCAAAAAAATGTTTTTGTCAACTCTGGGCCTTAAAGATTGGTTTGTTATGAATTGCAAACAATAAGATAATTCTGCTATTACAGAAAATTTGTATAATGAACCACAACAAGCGCCTCAAGGACTTCACAAGAAGGAGCTGAACAATCTTTATAATTTTTTAGATAGCCTGCAGAAAATGGAATCGCATTATTGCAGGCAATCAACTAGTAAATTATATCTAGAACCATTATGGCAAAGCAAATGTCAACTTCACCATGTTTACAAAAACGAATGGTACCTAAAAAAACGAATTAACAGTCTATCTTTTTTTCTTTTTGAAAAACGCTTTTCTGGAAAAGAGCTTGACTTTGTATAGACCCAAAAAAGATTTGTGTGAAATATGTGTCTCTTTTAAAACAGGAAATCTTGACCAAGAAACATTTAGGGAACATCAGTTGAAAAAGCAAGAGGCAAGAGTTGAGAAAATTAAAGATAAAAACAGTGAAAGCATTGTATTGACAATAGATTTACAGACAATCCTTGTATGTCCTAAGACCAATGTTTCTTCCCTATATTATATAAAAAAGTTGACAATCCACAATTTCGAATTCTATAACTTACACACAAAACAAGGACATTGTTTTCTTTGGGATGAGTCGGAGGGGAATCTTACCAGTGCCGAATTTGCTAGTGTGATCGTAAGTATTTTAGAAAAATATACTGAAGGGAGTTGTCTTGAGGAAAACGTACGTGAAATAATTCTGTTTAGCAATGGATGTACTTATCAAAATCGTAATGTTACTCTAGCTAATGAAATTTTAAACTTCTGTTTAAAGCAGAAGGTAACAGTTATATAAAAATACCTTGAGAAAAGGCACACCCAAATGGAGGGTACGCACACCCCGACATGGTGCACAGTGCAATTGAGAGGATGCGATATTAATGTGCCCGGTGATTGCACACAAATATGCAAAAGCAAAATCCGTTTGTAGTAACTCGACTATACCATGATTTTTTTAAGGACTTCAGAGCAGTAAACTATGTAGAAGAATCCGACCGGGTAAAAAAAGGGTGCAGTTGTGACCAATATTAGAGCTACAAAATATTCACCACAAGGTATTCATTACAAGTTGGGATTTGGTGAAAGCTGGATTGAACTGCCTTGTTGAATAAATCAGAATATGATACCCAAGAATTTCGCAGATCTGCCGAAGCTTTACACAAATAGAATACCATTAAAAAAAGACAAATTCGAACATTTGCAGTATTTAAAAAATACCCTTGATTTCGATTACCACTCATTTTATGAGAATCTCCCTCACTAACATTTGTATTTTAAGTCCTATCACATCACTGTTGTACAACACTTGTTTTTGTACATATGTATGCGATATTATTTTAAATTAAAATTTTATTTATTGTTGTTGAAAAGTGAGGCTATTTTTCATTTCTAACGTACTTAAATAACACTAAATTTTATGTTAAACCTTTTACAAAAATATTGGTCTGTATTTCATTATTAGGATATTTTTTATGTGTGTCAGATAATATGTTTTTATAAATCGATAACCAAGGCTTTTTATTAATTTTTTACAATCCAGCGTTACAAAGAATGCCACGTAACTCCATAGGCACGTCTCATTATAAAAGAAGAAAAACCTGTAATTCCAAATTTTCTGTATTTTTAGCTATATCCGCTAGTTTTTGAAATTAAAATTGATATAATTCAGCTTAATATGACTTAAAAACTCAAAATATAGTTGTTTAATCGTTCTTCTTTATCAAATAAAAGATAACCGTGAAAATGTTACTGTTTTTAGGCTCTCTTGAAAAATTAAGGAAAATGGAGTTACGAGTTTTTCTTGTGTTGACGACGATAATAAACAGTTGGTAGTTAAATTAAATACAATTAGTTTACCTAAATAATGTGTCTGAAAATGTTTCGTTTTTCCTGGAGTTGCTGACACTGACACCTTTTTTTCGCTTAATAGAGAATTAATTGTAGAACTTTTTCCAACGTTTGGATATCCTACTAATCCGATTGTAGTGGTATTGGCAGTGACCTAGAAACATGTATATAATATTCACTATTAACAATGATAAAAAATAGTACATCTAAAAAGTTTGTTAAATATTCTTCTATTATCCTACTATTTTCTCTTTTGGTTTGTTATTAACATCATTGTTTGAAAGTATCAGAAAAATATGAAGAATTTAAACAAATCTATACTGATTATTTTAAAGAATTATTAATAAAACAAGACCCAAATAAAAAATTAGAAGAAGAGATAATGACGATAGGAAACCAGATAAAAACCAACGAAAGAAGAAGTTGAGGAAATTATAAATATTAACCAAGGTACCGACTACATTAATATGGAGCTTATAAAATATGATCGAGATGAATTAAGAAAAAAACTATAAAGTTTAATAAAAGGCATATTTAAGGGACAATGAAAAAATGCCGAAAGAATGGTACACGGACAAATAATCACGATTCATAAAAAAGGAGACCAACAAATGTGTAATAATTACAAAGATGTGACACTAATACAACGAAGGCTGACCGAAGCGACGACGAACATCCTCAGGACAGTAATTCTGATCCACTAAGAGCGAATCAACAACAGATGCAGGGACGGACAGGGGCAGGAGCGGCTAAGATACTGATCTTCTAAACTAGGGGGCACAAGTTCGATTCTCGACACCAACAACGGCATTTTCATTTCTAAAAATGATAATGATAACGAGATTAAACAATTCGAAAGGATCTCCTTGGAAAATATGCCATACGATATTAATGTTATTAACAAAAGATGCAACAGATAAACCAACCCAAGTAGGAAACACAGAGAAATTTGTTATAAGTAAAAGGGTTAGACAAGGAGACTCGTTATCAGCAACCATGTAATCTTGCCCTGGAATATATAGTCGGAAAATGAACCAAGATACACTGCTGACGATATTTGCTAAGAACAAAGAATAGAAAAAAAAAACGGGTGTGGCAGTCCAGTGGGACTGCCGGTAGAATTTACACTTCTATACACGCGTTCGCCGTTAAAAATTTATATGGGAGTCAATCTGCACAATCATTACATATGTAATGCTATAGGTAAGAGAGAGCAGAAAGAGAAAAAGAATTAGTTGTATAGGTATATGGTGCATCGTTTGCTGTATATAAACATTTGACCTGTAATAGGAGTATAGTAAATGAAGGATTGTATCAATATTTTAATAAAAATATATAATTGTTTTTTTATATATGTATAAAAGGACTTGAATGCAAAAAAATTTACACATACTCTGCAGTAAAATTATTTGTTTATTTTGTTATTAATATAAAAATTACAATACAATAAATACACTGCAACATAATTCAATATAATAATACAATATAAATTAAAATGCAATATTCATAAGTATTTAAAACTGCCAATATACATAACTTACTTTACGAAGATAAAAATAAAAAACCAACAAATTCGTAATTGGGATTCGAACTCACAACCACCAGCGTATGAACCAAACACGTAAAGGATTTGCTAATTAGACATGACCCTAACGGATTTCAAAATTGACAGTTCTCGGTCAAACAGTGATTATTTTGAAATACAAAAAATATATAAACGTTTATTAAATAATAATCATCGAGCAAAAAGACAAAAGAGGGAATGTAAAGGTAGTGGGGGCAAAAATATTGTTAGACAGGAAGTGCGATCTTTAGAGGCCACATTAAACAAGGAAAGAGAGTCTCTCGCCTCCTTTGACATAAAATTTTAGTTGGGTTATGTTATTGTTTGTCCCAAATGTCATATGAAATTTTATTTATATTAAAGTTTTTTAACAGTTGTGTCGCATTTTAGACTATTACCGTTAATAATTAATTAAAACTTTCTCGTCTAAGATACATTCTGAAAAATATTATATAGCTACTGTTAATATGTATGTTTTTATCTATTTTTTTTTATTGCCTGGAGCAATTGCGTTAAATCAGAATTATGCAGTTGATTTGTAAAATGCGATTATCTCGAAAACTGTTGAGTTTTGTCGTTATTAACAAGTATACCTTTTTTTGTTAAAATAATGTATCTTTAATATTTTTTATTAAAAATACCGGTAACTTGACGAACAAAAAAGTTAAGTGCAAATGTATGCCACGTATGTAGCATACGTGGCGCCCTCTATTAGCTATATCAAAGTATGTATCAAATTATAATTTCTGACATTGAATAGTACCCAGTTGTAAATTTTTATACATAAATGTTTCCAAAAATGAAAGTTATAGCGAAAAATAAAATTTTAAGTTTCCACTTTAAAAACCTTGTATCTTTTTTAATATCAACATTTTATTAAAGCAAGTAGGCTTAAATCGTAATATTTTAAAGTGTAGAATCTTCGATTTCTGTTTGTACAATTACTTAAGGACCACCCTGTATATGAAAACGCAACTATGCTAGCCCCATTAAGAGAGGAGTTAAACAAGGCGACGAAACATCTCCAAAGCTTTTCACTAGCACTTTAGCACTAGAAGACGTCTTCAAACTACAAATTGGTCAACATATGACATCAAAGTTAATGGAAACAAGTTAAACCACCTCAGATTCGCTGACGACATAGTGATTAATGCTAGAACATACGAGGAATTACAAATGATGACACCAGAACTCAAAGCATTGATTTCTTCCTTTAATGATGATATTATTACTCATATTACAACAAAACAGTGCAGCCCAGGAGGCTGAGGCGAATAATCATTCAGTAGCACTTAAAAATCACTCGGATCAAGTTTCATCGAAGGTGGATGGTTTCAATATGGCTATACAGAAAGTCCAACAAGAGATTGTGCTGAATAAACAAACCATATTGACGAGTAAAATTGATAATGAAACCACTCAAAATCAGAGTGACATACCTTCTACTGCATCAGTCATAAGTTCTGCTGTGCCGAGTGCTACGCCGTCTCTATTGAGTAATTCCAGGCCCAGTGAAGCTACCCACCTGAAAATGCTCTCAGAAAATCTTCATATGCACTAGTTTGCGTGACTGTCGCCTGCTCAGACCAATTAAAAGGTGTACCCAGAGCAAATCATATTAAACACTCCTGGTTTTACCTAGATAGGATGCAAAACTCTGTTGGTGAGTCCGTTGTAAAAGATTACATAAAGAAAGCTGCCAATATTGGTAATGAAAAATATATTTATGTTATAACTGTTAAAATCTAATGAAGAGTTTCAATTCCTACTGAGTACGAGACAATAGTGAATAGTAGTGATTTTTGTCCCCCAGATGTCCTTTTCGCGAAGTTTGTGTTTAACTACCATAGAAACGTTGATGATACAGAAAACCAGTCCTTAGCCAACACATCAACTCATCAAACAGTTATCCTGTCAAAAAACTGAGAAGTAGCCTAAAATGAGGGAGGCCTATGTCCAGCAGTGGACGGAAAGGGCTGGGTGATGATGAGCCTAAAATGTTACTTTCATAATGTTGGCGGACTTCGAACTAAACTCTCTCAGTTAAGAGACTCTTTGCTACTGAATGATTATGATGTTGTTATTTTTATTGAATCGTGGCTATCTGAAAAGTTTCTGGTTAGTGAGACTGATTTATTAAACTATAATTTTTATAGACAGGACCGCTATCAGCATGGATTGGGCATTGTGGGCGGAGGAGTGTAGAAAAACCTATCCTCTAAACTAATATGTAAGTCAAGTTTGTTTAACATAGAACAACTTTTTGTGGAAGTTAAACTGAATAATGATCAGCTTATAATAGGAGAAATCTATACTTCATCTAATTTACATACCGATGCACGTCATTATATACGTCAGAGATCGAAGTTGACATATTTGTCAAAGTATAAAAAAATCCTGACTCCATTTTAAATCAAATAGATCACATAATTGTTGCAAAAGTGTTACCATCTCTTTACAACGACTATTTAAATTCTTAGGTGACATTTTTTAAATAAAACACACTAATTTTGTTCTAAAAAGAACAGATTTTATTAAATAGGTAAAAATATAAAACAAGAGGTATTCACTTTAAAATTCAAAATAATAAAGTACAAAAAGTGTCAACACCGCAACAATCAAATAAGTGTTACCAATTTATGCCAATATTTCACCTTCGTTCGATTACAGTTACAGTGTGTTTTGAACAAATGTTCTTCATAAAAACGCTTTATAATGCATTTATACAAATTAAATGAAACATATCATTGTGTATTTCTTTAAGTTAACATTAATAGAAATTTTTAAATATTATTTCTACGCGTATATAATAAAATATGTCTAGTACATACCAATGTCACTCCGATGACGTGCATCGGTATATAAATTAGATGAAGTGTACATACCACCTAGTTCATTAGCTGAGGCATATGAATATCACTGCACCTTTCTTGAGGAACTGATAAGTCAACATCCACACAGTTCTGTGATTTTGGCTGGCGATTACAACATGAAAGATGCTCAATGGGCTAATGATCAAAACGGGGTTTATTTATCTACCTTACTTCCTGATGGCTCTCATGCGAATACTGTAGCATTTTAAATTTGATTGATTCTTTGAAGTATATTTAAAGTCGCCTCGTATATGAAATCGTCTTAATAAAACGAAGAATGTTTTCTGTTTTTTAGTTCGTATCTTTCGAAAAGTGTTTTTAATCATTCTAACGTCGTAGAGTAATAAATCCATTTAATTGTTGTTTATTTTACTGCGGCGATTTCTTTTCATGTAAATGCGTTTCAAAGGATATCTACGTCGTTCGTTGGTTTTGCTATTTCAGCAGTTCGTTGATTTTCAAGTTAAGCGAACAAATTTATAATTTCGTCACTCTCGGTGGAATCGCTGCCAAAGTCAGTCGGTTTCATTGTTTAGTCCGGATTTTCTTTTAATTCGTTATTGCATTTTTGTTATGGAAAAATGTG
The DNA here is from genome assembly GCA_918026665.1 of Diabrotica balteata. NCBI lineage: Eukaryota > Metazoa > Arthropoda > Insecta > Coleoptera > Chrysomelidae > Diabrotica > Diabrotica balteata. The sequence goes on from OU898284.1 coordinate 48,036,739, forward strand.
TAAATAGTAGCAGTGTGGAGTAAACCGAGACAAAGAAAACAGTCAAGTTTTGGAATTGAGATTCGGAATAGCTTGCGGGTGTAGTCTTCCAAGCCGGATTTTTTTTTTCAATTTGAAAAGTGAATTTTTACTCAAAATGCGATCTGGCAGTTTTTTTGTTGAGTTAACCACCGATTTGTTCGTGCTGTGTTTTATCTGAGAGATTTGTAAAACGGCGTTTCCAGCCGTTTAAGAGGTTCACATGATTTTGGGAGGAAATTGAGTGGGCGAGTTTTGAAGATTGCAGTTTTTTGTCATTCAGGATGATCCGAAGCCCGATTCCAGTGGCCAACTTCCAAAGAATTGTCTATTTGTGTTCATAAGTCACTTTAGACTGAATTGCAGCTTAAGTGAGACACAGTTGTATATTTTGCAGTGTTTTGGTTCAATTCCGATTCCAAAATTTTCTTAAAGGAAATACATCAGTCAGTGATACCAGGTACTTTTAAAATTAAAAATTACTTTTCAAAGTAAAAATAAATAATTTTTCAATAATAAAAAAATTTGCTTTGATGACAAACTAAAAAATTGTAAATAAATGAAATTATAAATTTTATGGATTGGCTAATTGTCCTATTAGTTTTCTTTTAAATAAAGTTGACTGCTATAATTAAAATTAATGTTTCAAAAAGGTTTAATATTTCATTTCGATATATGACAGTTAGTATTATCCTTTCTCGACATTAATACATAACCATAAAGTTGAATTGTTTTGTAACTGTTTGTGGTATACATAATTAAAGGTTAAATTTTATTTTCTTAACTTTTTATTTATTTTTTTTAAGCTAACCCTTTTTGAGTTTATTTGAAAAAGATATGTTTTGATTTGTTTTCTAATTATTTCCCTAGTTACAACTAGTGGTTGTAATAGGCATAATTAGGTACCTCAAGTGGCGCCCTATAATCAAATTTCTTGAGGTGTTTTCTTGTTTATTTTTATTCTGTTTATCCCAAAAGCCCTTTATTTCTTTTTGTTGTAGTTGCCCCATTCTAACCCCCATTTTACTTATCCACGACCCCAGCTCTCCTACGAAACCCTGAGTGTCCGTTCGCACAAGTAGCGATTATTTTGCTTGCCTTATCTCAACCCCTTTAGTTTCTTCCGCCAATTTTCTATCCCCTTGTATTAATGGCCCCTGTGGTAGGCAAAATATTATCGTTACAAAAATGGCGCCCAACGTGGGGCATTTCTTGGATTTGCGACATTTTTACTTATTGTTACAAAAATGTCGCCCAACGTGTGTGGCCTGTATTAGATTTTCGCCATTTTTGTATCTTATCGTTACAAAAATGGCCCCCAACGTGGCTGGCGTTTTTTAGATTTTTGTCCCTTTTCGAGAAGCCACATAATCTTTTTCAGTTTTTCTGCCATAATTTTCTGCCATTTTTATGAAACCCTGCCTTCCGAGTAGTGCCCCGGTGTCCCACAAACAGTTTGTTTATGTATTTGTATCAACATATGTATTGTTGTTTTTTTTATGTATTGTTCTTGTATTGACATATGTATTATTGTATATCAACAGATGTATTTGTTGTATTTGACATATGTATTGTTGTATCTTTTATTTCGTGTACTGTAGAAATTTTTCTATATGTATTTTTGTGTATTGGTAAATGAAAGCAAATATTTTGAGTTTGAATATTTAAATTGAATTTTAAATAATGTTTTGATGTTGAAAAGAATTTTAAGTTATTTACAGTAACAAATTAAGTATACCGTTATTGTGCCATTTATTTTTGATTGATTTGACATTTCTTACAGAAAAATCGGTTTTTGTAATTTTGTTTTGTCTGGTCATTTTGAGTAAATGTGTTTATTGTTTGAGTGACTTTTTTTGAGCTGATGAGTATAGTTGTGTTTTGTCTTTTGTCCTAAGACATTTCATTGTTTCTTCTATGCCCTCTCTGACGGCGTTTGTGTTATGCCACGGGCAGTAGGAGATTGTGAATGTGAAGAGTAGTCCCCTGTGTTCCCCTGTTGTTCCCTAATTAACCAGCTTTGACGGCGTATGTAATGCCACGGGTTAATAGGAGATTGTGTTCCCCTGAGTCCCCTTTTGTGTTTCCTGTCTTGTATCTGAATGATGACAAGTGTAATACTCGTGATCGGAGGTGCTGTCTAGTTTTGCCTAGGAGCAGTCTCATTTAGTTTCAGAACAAGAGCAAGGTTGTTTTATGTTGTGTTATTTTGTATAGCTCACTCAAAAGTCAAGTTGTCAATATTATTAGTATTTTTGTATCACCCTGTATGTGAAGTTTATCGAGTATGTTGTTTTGTATACATTGTGTATTTGCTTTCACCCAAACATTGTTTTAGTATTTTTGTCCCGCCCTGTATGTGAAGTTCGTCTGAGTTTGCTTCGAATGGTATTTTCAGTTATATTGTGATTTGCTTTATTCAGTTTTTCGTTAAATCAAGTCTATTCCTGTCCCAAGTTAACTGCTACGATTTCCATTTTCTGTTATGTCCAGTTTTCGTAAAATTATGAGAAATAATTTTCGTCTATTTCCTTGTGAATTAAAAAATACGTATTTGGAATGATGTCATTCCCTATTTGCCGGTATTTAAAATGTGAACGATATCAAGTTTGTTTATTCTTGTTCGTCTTAAGTACCACCCATGTCTGAGAAAAGAATTTTGTTTACGTTAACGAAATAATTTATCTCGTATGTAGACGCTGTCCTTTCTTTAAGTGTTTATAAGTTATCTATTTCGTCTTCTTATTGAGTGTTAGAGCAATTATTGCGTTTTAGAAATCAGCTGTAGTACGAAAAATATAGGTCAAATTTTTTCGTATCTTTAAAGTTTAATAGTCCAGGCAATGTGCGAATTTTTTTTAAGCCCCGAAAAGGAACATGCTTCTGATTTTACAGTCCATGATCAGTCCATGTGTTTTCGTGTTGTCTTTTGTTTTATAAGTAGGAGCAAGTAATAATACGATTTCGTTTGTCCATGGCTAAGGCCGATTTGTTAGTGACAAAGCGAAGTATTGTTATTTCCCTTATGTTTGTTATTTCCGTGTTTCCCCGTGTTTTCTTTGTCCCTATTCTGTGTTATAAGTAGGAGGAAATGATGATACGATTCCGTTTGTCCTTGGCTAAGGCCGATTTGTTAGTGACAAAGCGGAGTATTGTTATTTTTCTTTTGTCTGTTAGTCTTGTGTTTCTCCCTAGTTATTTTTTTGTGTACACGTAGAAGAGAGTGATGATACGACTTCGTGTATTCCTGGCTAAGGCCGATTTGTTGAGAATACATAGCGAAAGTATTGTGATGTTTTTTCTGTCTGTTAGTTTTGTGTCTTTCCGTGTCTTTGTGTGGTCAGATGTAGTGGAGTTATGTTGATGGTCTAAAATGTATTAGTTTGTGAATTGAGTATTGTGTTGTTGAAATATCATATAGGACGTACAGGCATGTGACCTGGATTTGTGTTTCCTTGGATATTTCTGTTGTTGTGTAAGACTGCGTAGCAGCATCCCCTTTCCGTGAATTAATAGAAAGGATAAGCCTTTCTATGTGTTGAAGTAAGACTATTGACCTAGTCTCAATAGCATTCCTTCTTGTTGTAGTGTTTGTGATGTAGTGTTGATGATTTGGTAGAAGCGGAGGTACAAATACTTGCATTGTCCATTGTGACGTTTTGATTTGCTGAGGTGAAAGTACCTGGCCGCTTATTGTGAATATTTTGTTTATGTCGATTGTGAGACCATGTTAGTGAAACATCTGAAGTAGTTCTAGTACTACCATTGAATGACCCACTTAGAATTCCCCAGACTCATAATGTTGTGACCCTGTTCGAGTTTTGTTAAAGAATAGTGAACGTTTCTTTCTGATTTGTATGAAGATGTTGTATTCGATTATTATCCGTGAAATGATGAAGTTTATTTGTTCGTGTTGCCCCTTCATTCCCTTCCCAAACTGTGTCTTTGACCTTATTAGTTGTCATAAGAGGAACGGCTAGGTCGATGAGTTTTGGATTCGTCCGCCAGGTGACCTGTTGAGCTTTTAAGGAAGATAAGTCATTAGTTTTTGCCTTGTGTATATATATATACTCTTCTTCTTCTTTACCCTTCTTGCCCTGCTTTTGAGATTTGTGTTCCCAGTTGAAAGTTTTATTGTTGATGACGGACTGTAATGATTTTTTTGTTCTTTTGGAAGATTATAGTGTTTCTTATGTTCCCTTGGAGATCTGTAATGATGTTTTTGTTTCTTTTGAAGTGTTGTCGTAACTTTTTTGTTTTCTTTGGAAGACTGTTACGAGTTTTTTTTTGTTTCTTCAGGAAGTATTTAGTTTGAGACTGAACTGATTGTGTATTGATTATGGCTTGTATGCCATGTGCCCCTGTTCTTTCTTCTTTTCCAAGATTGTGTATTAGCATTTTGGATTTATTTTCTTCTTTTGTCCTTTAGGGAGTTTCCTGACTTGGAAATTATTCGCTGTGTCGATCCCAGAGGATATTTCTATGGAACTATTGGCCATCCTGTTTTCTTCTGTTTGTGTTTAATTTTCAACCAGTGATTAAAAATTCATTGCTTGGCTGTTATAGTCAAGTTTGTTATTCTTTGATATTGTTTTGGTTATCTATTATGTGGATAACCATAGCGAAGCTTGTCTAAGCTGTGTTGTTGGCCACCCGCCTTTGTTGAGCTGGAAACACCTTTCTTTTCGCTTCCAGAAACTTCAACACTGGTCTGTTCCACGTTTTTGGTTAGGCAAGAGCCATTTTAGTAGAAATCTGCCATTGTGTCGTTGTGCTTAAGAGCCAACGAACTGTACCTGGTGCCGATTCGTCAAATCGAGCATCCAGTTTTATTTTGTATGTTATTATGTTAGAACCATAAACAGTTATGATGTGTAGTTTTGGTTATGATTTTTGTTTGTTGTTTTTTGTTCTGTTTGAGTTATTGAAGTCATTATGTGTTGTTGCAGTAGTTAAAAAATGCTACTGTTGTTCCAACCTGATTGTTGTTCGCCCTAAACGAAAACTTTTCCTGTTAGTCCAGTTTTCGCTCTTACGTGGGGGTATTGTAGCATTTTAAATTTGATTGATTCTTTGAAGTATATTTAAAGTCGCCTCGTATATGAAATCGTCTTAATAAAACGAAGAATGTTTTCTGTTTTTTAGTTCGTATCTTTCGAAAAGTGTTTTCAATCATTCTAACGTCGTAGAGTAATAAATCCATTTAATTGTTGTTTATTTTACTGCGGCGATTTCTTTTCATGTAAATGCGTTTCAAAGGATATCTACGTCGTTCTTTGGTTTTGCTATTTCAGCAGTTCGTTGATTTTCAAGTTAAGCGAACAAATTTTTAATTTCGTCACTCTCGGTGGAATCGCTGCCAAAGTCAGTCGGTTTCATTGTTTAGTCCGGATTTTCTTTTAATTCGTTATTGCATTTTTGTTATTAGAAATAGTGAAGTTGAAGTTGGACGTGTGGGCAGCAGAACCGACAATTTTGTATAATGGTTTAAGTGGTCAAGACCGGCAAGATGTGGAAATTACTCTCTGTAATGTGACAGATTAAGAAAGAGTAGCCACTAAATATTTTGTTAAATATTTACGGGATTTGTGCAGTATACCAGAATATGAATATGGAAAATATAAGAAGCGTATAGAATGTGCCCACAATGTGCCGTTGATTTGGTTCCAACCTCATTTTCATTTGCCTCTGGTAGTCTTTCCAGTCCAGTTTGAAGCAGTCCTTCTGTATAGCAGAGGGTTCCAGTAAATTCTCGTTTAATCCTCACAAGTTTCAGTGCAAAATTTTATATGAATTAAAGGTAACATTTTGTGTATAATTTTCAAATAGACTTTTTTTGTTCAAATAACAATAATTGCTTTCGTTTAAAATTTAAGAATCTGTAATAAAATTTATTTCGTTTTTTTTTAAGAAGGTTAATTTCTTTATGAATAGTTTCATTAAAAGAAAATTCGTTACTTGTAATAATTTTTTCTTTGACACTTATGTCCACTTGTAAACAAAAATAGGACACATGTCAGTTTTTCTTTGTTTCTTTCTATATCTACGTTTGTGGCTATTAATATAGTCTTTATGTATCTGTAACTAATTATATATATTTTGCATAATTTTATATTTTGTATAACTGTTTGTGGTGACATAAATAAAAGTTAAATTTTATTTTCTTAACTTTTTATTTATTTTTTTTGAGCTAACCTTTATTGATTTTTATTTGAAAAAGATATGTTTTGTTTTGTTTTCTAATTATTTCCCTAGTTACAACTAGTGGTTGTAATAGGCATAATTAGGCACCTCAAGTGGCGCCCTATAATCAAATTTCTTGAGGTGTTTTCTTGTTTATTTTTATTCTGTTTATCCCAAAAGCCCTTTATTTCTTTTTGTTGTAGTTGCCCCATTCTAACCCCCATTTTACTTATCCACGACCCCAGCTCTCCTACGAAACCCTGAGTGTCCGTTCGCACAAGTAACGATTATTTTGCTTGCCTTATCTCTACCCCCTTAGTTTCTTCCGCCAATTTTCTATCCCCATGTATTAATGGCCCCTGTGGTAGGCAAAATATTATCGTTACAATACAGTATGTGGATCTTTTGCGTTTTTAAATCTCCATCAGTGCAATAATATACCAAACAGACATGGAACATTCCTGGATCTCATTTTTTCACATATACCTGATCTAAATGTGTGTACGCCGGTCGATCCATTGATTTGTGAATCATTCAGGCATAAGCCATATGAATTTTTTATCCCTATTGGCTATTTTAAAGAGTATTATACCACTGTAATAATATAAATGAGGCTTGTCAAATATTTTACAGCTATATGTATCAGTGTTTAGATATTGTTGTTCATATAAAGACTGTCAAGTGTTCCTACAAGTTCCCAATTTGGTTCTCAATAAAACTTAAAGATCTTATTATTCAAAAGAAAAAAGCACATCTGAGGTTTAAATGATCTAAATCAAATGAGGACTACTTATTGTTCTGTACTCTGCGTGATCAATGTAAAGTTGAACATACACTTTGTCAGAAATAATATTTTCGTCTCTTGAAAAAAAAATTAGTAATAACCCCAGAGAGAGGTAATAACCCCTGGGTTATTACCCCAGAGAATTTTGGGGAAACATTGGCAGACTTCGTAAATCTTCGAGTTACCCCCAAGAAATGTATCTCGGTGACAGAAGGGCACAAGGCAATATCGAAATTGCTAACCTTTTTGCTGAGTTCTTCTCTAGTGTATATGAGAAAGATAAAGGTGCTCCCATTCCAGATTTTAAAAACTGTGCCAGACACATTGACCCTGTAATCCTAATTCAAGAGGTAACTATAGTGTTTGATGAATTAAGAAAACTTCCAAAAAAATTCTCCTCGGGGCCTGATGTAATCCCACCGGTATTATTAAAGCACTGTCCATGCCCTCTTACTAGGCCCCTAAAAGATCTTTATAATTTATCTCTTATGACTGGTGAGTTCCCTTCTTTCTGAAAGAACATTTTATATTGTACCCATTTTTAAGTCAGGTAAAAGGGAAGATACTGAAAAATACCGAGGAATTTGTATACAGTCAGCAATCCCAAAACTTCTCGACAAGCTAGTGACTTCTCACTTATCAAAACTAACAAATAATATAATACCCCAACAGCATGGCTTTTAGAGGGGGAGGAGCACAGTGTCAAACTTGTTGGTCTACCAAGATGATATATTGGGTGCCTTTGAGAGGAAGTAGCAGGTGGAAAGCATCTATACTGACTTCTCAAAGACATTCGATAAAGTATCGTTATTTAATCAGTAAATTAGGAGCCATTAGTATAGCTGGCAAATGGCTTGATTGGTATAATAGTTTTCTTGTGGGTAACACCCAGAACATTGAAATAAATGGTTTGTTGTCTTAATCTGTTGACGTCCTCTCTTGAGTACCACTCACATTGTGGTCCTCTACTTTTTGTCCTATTTGTTAACGATGTTGAGAAAGTCATTAAGTATTCAAAATTTCTCAACTTTGCGGATGATAAAAAAATTTATAGTCTTTACTTCTCAGTATGATCAAATTCAGCTACAAGAGGATCTCAGCAGATTTAGCGATTGGTGCAAACTAAATGAATTAAAATTGAACATTGATAAGTGTTGTGTTATTACTTTTCACAGGAAGCAAACAATTTTAAATTAAAATTCCACGAGGAAACTAAGTTCCTGTAGCTGGCTGTATACCATATATCACAAAAAATTGTTTAAAATCCTTTATAAATGGTATATAAAAATGCCACAAACGGGCTATCACAAACACATTGCAAAACGTTTTCGGATTAATCAATCCATCATCAGTGCAAACCTGAAAGTATATAACCACTTTAATTAAAAAGAACGTTAAATTAAAATGTTAACAAAGGTTAGAGCAAAATGTGGTTAATACTTACGGTTGTACATGCTAGTAGCCACCAAAATATATGGGTCAAAACCCTTTAAATGTTTTAAATTTGTAGTTGTTTTACATTATTCGTAGTTATAATTTGTGATGTTTAAGTTACCATTGGATAGGTAACATGGCGGCGTATGACTCTACATGAGTAAAATGGTCCTGAGACGAAGTGTCTACGAGGGCCTGTTGATAACAACTGATCAAAATGACATTGTTCACATGTTAGGACGGATGTTGTGTCAGAGCAGTCAGTGTAACTTTCGGTAGTTGTCTAAAAATGACAGATGTCAGCCTTATTTAAAATTGAAAAAGTTAAAATTATAATAATGTAACAGTATCAACCATCAATATTGTAAATTAATCAAATAGCTATATTTGAAACATTGAAAATTGGTTTTTTAGAAATTAATGTGGGTCAACTGGAATTTATGAAATTTTGTAGGATTGATAGGCAACCAACTATACATGTGCAAGGACCCTGAAGATTTCCCTCAGGGTTTGGTTTTCGGGTCTCTGGGGTCTTCAGTCTTTTGTAGTTTTTCCCCTTCATCTTCACAATAACATTTAAACATCACACATCTTTAGTAAACTTGATAGATCCACCTTAAACACAACTACTCTTACAGTTCCACATATTGTCACAATACACTCCATAAGCCTATTAACTTTACACCTACCTACACTCTAACTTATAACTCATCCCTTTTTACTTTTATATTTCTTAGGCACCAAATGTTTCTTTTAACATATAGGGCCTTTTGTTTTCTTGAGTTATAACTTGAGCAATATAGGAACAATATCACACCTAACCATCTTTCAGCCATCAAGTTTCTGTTAGTCTGGCATACTTGCCCACACACATAAACAACCTACCATCTTTACTTTACACACATAACCAGTAATTCATGTTCACGTACTTATAACTTAAAAATATTTTATTTATCTTTACTAGGTACCAAATGTAGTTTTTTGACATAGAGGGCCTTCCATACTTAAGTTTTAAGTTGAGTACTACACGAACACCACATTATGATCACATTCTTATCATATTTACATTTCAGCTCAACAACATATCTAAACACACCTCCACCTACTACATCAATACTCAATAATAAATCTTTTAGGACCCATCTTCCCACATGTACCTTTTTACCATTTTCTAGGTACCAAATGTCTCACAACATACAGGGCCTTTTGACAAAATCTTTAGCTTAAAATAGATCCTTACACATGTATAGTTGGTTGCCTATCAATCCTACAAAATTTCATAAATTCCAGTTGACCCACATTAATTTTTAAAAAACCAATTTTCAATGTTTCAAATATAGCTATTTGATTAATTTACAATACAGATTACAATATTGATGGTTGATACTGTTACATTATTATAATTTTAACTTTTTCAATTTTAAATAAGGCTGACATCTGTCATTTTTAGACAACTACCGAAAGTTACACTGACTGCTCTGACACAACATCCGTCCTAACATGTCAACAATGTCATTTTGATCAGTTGTTATCAACAGGTCCTCGTAGACACTTCGTCTCAGGACCATTTTACTCATGTAGAGTCATACGCCGCCATGTTACCTATCCAACGGTAATTTAAACATCACAAATTATAACTACTAATAATGTAAAACAACTACAAATTTAAAACATTTAAAGGGTTTTGACCCATATATTTTGGTGGCTACTAGCATGTACAACCGTAAGTATTAACCACATTTTGCTCTAACCTTTGTTAACATTTTAATTTAACGTTCTTTTTAATTAAAGTGGTTATATACTTTCAGGTTTGCACTCATGATGGATTGATTAATCCGAAAACGTTTTGCAATGTGTTTGTGATAGCCCGTTTGGGGCATTTTTATATACCTTTTATAAAGGATTTTAAACAATTTTTTTTTAATTTTAAATTACGTTTATAGCATTGATAACACTCAGCTGTCTAGGCAGGACTGTGTTAAGGATTTAGGTGTTTATTTTAATTGTAAATTATCATTTCGTAAGCATCTAGAGGTCACAGTAAACAGTGCATTTAAACAATTAGGGTTTATAACTAGAAACACTTTTTAATTTTCATGTTTTGTTTTACCAATTCTTTTTAATAGTCTCCTTCGCTCCAGACTAAAATATTCAATAGTTGTATGGGGACCTTACTATCAAACATCTATAGACAAGCTTGATCGTCTTCAGCATAAATTTGGTAAACACTATCATTACCGTAGTGCCTTTCATGACCTATCTGTCCCATACAGTTATAGTATGATAGCTCATCACTTGAAAATGGTTTCTATGAATCAGCGAAAAGATTATTTTTGCCTAATATCTTTTACAAAATTGCTAATAATTTGATAAATTGCCCTGAACTTTTAAATCGATTAGGTGTTAACACTCTTCATGGAACTAGGCAGACTTCGTTCTTTCATCTAATATTTCATCAAATTAATTATGAATACTTCAAGCCTCTTACTCATATGGTGAGACTATATTATAATAGGTACCAAAGTGATCTGGACTTATTTTTTTCAGTCGTTAGAATAATTTAAAAATGTGATAAAGAGACTGCTATTTGTGTGATATTAGTTTGTATTCAAGTTAATTATTAGTTTTTGTTAAACAACTTTACTAATTAATTTCCAATGTTATGCTTACTTTGAAAAATTTTATATATTATATTTTGTTCCAATGTAAATGGTATATCCGTTAATAAATAAATAAATAAATAAAACTAACAGGTGCCTACTGTTTTCGACTTCCCAAAACCTTTGTAGAAGATATCTATGTTTGTATACAGAGAAGTAACGAAAGATGTGAAATAAAATATAGAATAAGTTGTATAGACTCGCTCTTATAGAACATAATTCAAAATGATTTCTAAGACCACAGGATGATTTGGTTTGCCAATAATTTTGACCAGAATTTACGAAACGAAGAACCAATTCAACCCCTATGAGTATGTCTAAAAGATCTGATTACTAAAATCCGTGATTTGGTAAATCACTGAAATATAATTGGCTGTGGAACCTGTATCTAGCAGGATACGCATTCTAAGATACGCGTATGCCGAAAACATTGGATATGTATCAACTATGTAGAAAGAAATAGACGGGAACATTAAATATGTTTGTGTAGCAAATTAGAAAGGTTGGTATTTGAAGAAGTGGTTGTCTAAAGCAACAAAATAAATTTGACGGTTGGTTAACAAACGAAGCAAAACGCGAGGCCGTAGAAATATGCTAATAAATACTATATACTTCCCAAACAATAGTGGTTAAGCTTCTTCTGCAATATGAAAGTTTTAAGGGTTTCAAATAGTACAAATACGAATTTACTGTAAATAAAATGATTTGGTTCGACCAAAAATCCTTTTATAATATACTGTAGAAGTAGGATATCAAAATAAAATGGGTTTAGAAATGTGATTGATGTGTTTAGAATACCTTACATAAGAAGTTTTTAAAAAATATATAAGATGCTCACAAAAATTACTTTGATAAACATAATTACCTTAGGTCCTGTATGTATGGTCTTCAAAATTTCAATAAGTTCTGTCCTATTAAATAAGTGGCTTGAATTATCTAAATACCTGTCCAAAGTAGATTTTCCCACAATAGTTTCAATTTTATTAATAATGCAGTTTAGAGTTTGAGCGTTTTCTTCTACAGCAGTCTTCATTTTTTCTATACTTTCTTTAAGGATATTAATCTCGGTTTCAATGTTTTCTGAACTCTCTTCAATTTCTTTTTCTGATTCACCATCTTCTTCATCCTCATGCACATCACTTAATGATAAATGAGCCGAGTAAAATATTGCTTGAACTCTAATTGAATTGAAATAATCAGCCCAAATTTTCCTTTGTGTTTCTGTTAAGAAGTCAGACTTATTTATTAATATTAAATTCATCTTATCTGATGAAACTTCTTTAACATACTTTTCAAGATCTTCACAACGAAATAACAAAGGATTTCTGGCATCTACTATCTGAACAATAACATCACTTCTTTCTACAACTCTCCAGAGTTGTCTCCAAAATTCCAAATTTTTCTCATAAGGAGTTAGTACAATACCTTGTTCCTCTTGTAACATAGCAAGTGATCTACGCCATTCTAAGAATGCTTCTTTTTCGTTGCTATGTAATTCTTCTGGACTGGTTTCACTATTCCAAGGTGGTCTAAAATATAACATTAAATAGATTAAGTGGATGGAGCTGGTATAACAATAAAAAAAGATGTAAAAACATGAACAGTATAATAACGTCGGTACAAGACCAAAACCGCGAATGTGCAAAATCTGCGTTTTTGACTTATGTGCACCACTAAAACAATCCTGAACACAACTGTGCAATGCCATAATCACGAACATGCAAGAAATAATAATAGGTGGGGGAAAAACGCATTCGATTTCACTAATGTCAGTCTGCCTCTTTCCGTCGAAACGTATTTATCGTGAATATCGAGAATTTTGTTAGCGATTTATGAATGTGGCACATTCGTGACTCTCTCATTGCAAATTTTTGACACTGATACTTTCATGAGTTGAACATAATACAATATTATTATCGTATCGTGAAATATTTCGTTGTGAATCAAAACGTTAATATTCTGGTGTGTATGTGCCGTACAAATTGAATTATCTCAACATGAATTCTCATACTAGAAAAATATTTTAATAACTGGGCAATGAGACAACTCGTAAGATGCAGAATTTTTCAGAAAAAGCTTTTCATACTCTTGTAAATATTTTTATTATTAATACTATAATAGTAAAGAAACTTATTTATTTATACTATAGTGTCCAAATATCAACCGTAATGACTTGTCCATCAAGCCGGATACATCCACAGAAAAAGAAGATACATCTGTTGCCTAAGATATCGAGGAAGATATTTTGGAAAATTGCATTACGAATTATTCTTCTATAAGTGATAAAAAAGAAAGTAGATAAATAGATAAAAGTCTTGTAAAAACTGCAGAAGGTATCTATACCTATACTCAGTGCTTGTTGAATAATTATTTTTTATTACTGTTTTTTAAGTTGAAACTGGCGCTTTGAATATCACCAATGTAGGCAGTTATATCGAAGCAGAACAAGAAAACGAGCTAATAGAGGACCCTTATTCTGTCTCTTCCTCAGACAATTATGAACCTGAAGACGACAACTCAACTTCTAGTATCTGTTATTATACTTGTTCTAGTACCAGCAATTCGGGTTATAGTTCCAGCAGTTCTAGTTCTAGTAAAGAGGAGACAGGTAAATAAATTATAAAATTTGGTTAATAATTTTACTTAGCGTACGTAATATTTTTAGACAATAAGTCTTCGTGTTCTGCAAATATAAAACATAAATCTGAAACATTTGTTAGTGAAGAAGAACGATGTCTTATCTACGAAAAATTCCGCCAAATAACCTCAATTGAAGAGCAGCGTAATTTTTAAGTTCACTGTATTGATAAAAAGCAGAAAAAAAGAGTAACAAGAAATATTGAGAATTCAAGACGTAATTTTACTATGACCTACAATTTTTCTATTCATGGGGAAAAAAGAAAAGTATGTCTTTTATTTTTCTATGAAACCACTAAATGTTACGGATGCATTTATGCGTACAGCACTTCAAAAAGTTTCCTCAAGTGGCACTGTTGAAAAGGATAGACGTGATAAACATATTCCTTTTAACAAATTGAAATCTGGTGAGGAAAACCGAATTCGTGAGCATATCCGATCTTTTCCAGCAGTTTACTCTCACTACTGTAGCTCTTCATCTAAAAAAAATATTTGGATTCTTCTCTGAACATTTCAATAATGTTTAATATGTACAAGAAATAATGTGTACATATTAAACATTATGACAGGCAAATTTTTAAATAGCACCATTTAGGTTTCTTCAAACCTAAGAAAGACCATTGCAAGAAATGCCTACAATATCAAACATTTTATTTGCGTAAACTCGCAGTTTACAATTTACAATCTGGGAAACCAAATCTTTGCGACGAATCACAAGGAAAAAGGGGCTCAAATGAGATATCGTCTTGCATTTATAACTATGTTTTATCACATCCAAATATTACAAAAGTTAGGATGATGTCTGATGGGTGTGGCGGACAACAAAAAAATGGTTATTTCGTTGGAATGTGCATAAAGTTGCTCTCAATTCACCCTAGTTTGACGGAAATTAGCCATAAATTTTTTGAATCTGGTCATACTGAAATGGAATGTGACTCAATTCATTCTAAGATTGAACAAAAATATCAAAATATGTCCCAGTATACACATCTGCTCTCCTTCAAGCCATCCTGCAAGGAAAAATATTTGGAAAACGAGGTCCAGGAAGAAGAATAACATCTTGGTTAAAGAACCTCAGAATCTGGTTCAATACAACATCTGTGCAGCTTTTCCGCACTGCTGCAGATAAGATAAAGCTTGCCATGATGATCGCCAACATTCGTAACAGATAGGCACATCAAGAAGAAGAAGAAGAAGAAGAAGAATACACACCTGAAGGTTGGGCTCAAATAATAAGAGGTGTTCGATTAAAGCCAAGGCCATTTGAGGTAAGAAACCTTAACTTCCAAGATTTCTTCCACTTTAAGAATTTCGGGTCAAACTCCTAAAATGTGGACAAGATTCCCTGGCGTCAGATTTGTTGTCTGTCCTATTTAAAAACAGAAGACACAATAAAAATGTTCTACAAAAAAAAAATGGATGAAGAGTTCTCCGAGGTTGATGTTACGAAGAGCCGCTCTTGCCTACCACTAATTTTAAATTGTTTGTGGGCCTGTTTTTTACATATAATTACGTTACGCAGCTCTGACGAGAACCAAGAGGGAAAGGTAGAGGTTTTATATTTCTTTAGTGGAACAAAGTGTTCTATCAGTGAGTAAATTATATCATAAAAAATGACCACCATACTATCAACTGTACCATTAAGAAACAGTACCTCCCAATTTATACTTGCTAAATAATTATTTATTGAAAAGTAGTCACCATTTTTGAAATCATAAAAGTATTCTTCGTAATTCATAACATCAAAATTTTCTTCACACACTAGTTCAAAACTGATAGCTGTATGATTTAAACTATTTTTATTTTAAATTTAAACTATTAAAATATTCTCCAATATACTATGCCATCGTATGGCACCGTATGCAGAGCGAATAATAGGACAATACCAGGCTGGTTTCAGAGGTGGTAAATCAACAATTCATCAGATTTTAACCCTGAGACAAATTCTAGAGAAAACATTGGAATACAGTGTAGACACGCTCCAAATATTTATAGACTACAAGGCAGCCTATGACTCTGTAAATAGAAAAGAATTGTTTAGAGCAATGATAGACCTGGGAGTACCAAATCAGTTGGTAAGTCTAACCAAACTAACCCTTGAAAAAGTTGAATGCAGGGGAACGAACCTTTTAATACAAATAACGGGCTACGTCAGGGAGACCCACTCTCCTGTATACTATTTAATCTAGCTCTGGAATACAGGATTCCTAGATAACATAGACCAAGATATGAGAAATATGGAAATACATGTTTGGCGGAGGAAGGCGATGGATAGGGACAACTGGAAGAGAATTCTTGGGGAGGCTAGGACCCACACAGGGTTGTAAAGCCAAAATGATGATGATGTTGTTTTTAGGCAATAGTAAGGTTTGTTTTTTAATTTAAAATTTGCACTTCATTTGAGCCTTATATGATAAATAAATAAAGAAATATGTATCTAACTGGACAAGTCAATCAAAATTTAACATATTTAACATTTGTTTTTTTCATTTTGAATCATATTAAATATTAAACATATCCTACTATAACATATTAGTATCTTTTGTGGGCATGGAGATGCTAATGGGTGATGTAAACTTGACATGAAACAATCGCTGAAGTAATGCCAGTGAAGATATTCAAAAAGCTTAGATGATTCATACACTTTCAAGATAATAACATGGATGCAAACTGCGACAGATTGTTCAAAATTCGGCCCATACTAGAAAAAGTACACAAAAATGTTTGTCTTTGAAACAAGAGACACTGTTTTCTGTTGAGAAATGATGATAGCGTATACCGGAAGTAAAGCAGGTAACTTAGTCAATATATACCCAAAAAGCCTAAAAAATGGGGACTGAAAATGTTTGTTTACGCAGGAGTGTCAGGTATTGTTTACAACTTTTTAGTATACACAGGTTTGAGCACTTTTAACAATATACCATTTTCAAGTTATGAAGAATCATTGGGGCTCATGGCTCAAGTAGTTATATATTTATGTAAAACAATTGCAAATCTGAACGAATCTGTGGTTTATTTTGACAACTTTTTCTGCTCTTTGGAGAGCATAAAATACCTAAAGAACGAGAAACAGTTGTTGAGTTTTGGCACTGTTTGCAGTAACCAACTACGAAATTGTACGCTTGAAACAGACAAAGCGCTCCTCAAAAAAGGCAGAGGAAGTTTCGATTACAAAGTTGACAACACAAACAGTATAGCAGTAGTCAAGTGGGCCGATACTAAATGTGTCACTTTTACTAGCTCATACATTTCCCACAGCCCCGTAATTCAAGTGAAACGATATAGTAAGAAACAAAAACAAAAGGTTGCTGTGCAGTGTTCTCAAGTAGTGAAGCAATATAATAAAAATATGGGTGGTGTTGATCTATCTGGTATGCTGATATCACTAGGTAAAACACTATTCAAATCAAGAAGGTGGTATCTTTGCATATTCAGCCAACTCATTGATATAGCAGTGAATAATGCTTGGTTGCTATATTGTAGAGATATGGAAGCATTGGGAAAAAGACATGAATTAAAAAAAAAATTCGCGTCAATATTGGAAGATCCATTATTCTTTCAAAACATATCAGAAAATCGCGGTGTTCAAGTGCAGAGCAACAACCAAAGAAAAAAATTAAATATCCAGTAGCTCCTCTGCCAACAGATGACGTTCGGTTTGACAACATAGGTCACTTTCCAAGTTTAGTAGATAAAGGTAGATGTAAATTGTGTACAGATGGACAGACTACAGTTTATGGCAAAAAATGTAAAACTCGTTTATGTCTGGTCTCAGGAAAAAAGTCTAGAAATTGTTTCACACTCTATCATAAGAAATGATTTAATGGACATTGTATCTTGTGAGATACAACTCATAAGTTTTTTTGTGTTTATTTAAACAAAAAAAAATGTTGTTTTCTTGTGTTTTTAAATAAATGTATAAGATATATGCATTGTAATTTATTTCTAGAGTTCTATTTGTTTCTACACCCGTTTAAGGGTTAATAAAAACTACATGAACTAATGCACTTAATTTTAAGATGATTTTTTAACTTACTGAAAAAAATTCAATTTGGACTTGTCTGCTTTTGCTTGCCAACTATAGTATTTATAAAGTCAGTTGAAACATCCAAAAACCTGCTTACCGACAAACAATAAAAGAATAATATCATATTACCAGACATGGGCGCTTCATTTATTTTTATAATCAAATATATATTAATGTAGAACAGCAAAAGGACAATTTTAATTTACTTAAAGCTGTCGTAAAGTACATAAGTGTATAAAAATTTTTTAAACATATCATATTAAGCAACAAAAATAGTTTATAATTAAATGACAATAGGCTATATTGACAGTATAATTATTTAATTATACTTCGTAAAATAATAAACATTTTTGCTGTACAGCACTGGCATGCATCGGCAGCGTTTCTTATCTGTACCCTTCGCCACCGGCTAGAAGGGGACCTCCAAGTAGCGTGTTAAATATTGGTGATTTTGAATAACATATCAATGTCCAATATTTATTTGATGGGATGTATCTTTCTTCCATCTATTTCCTACGAAGTAAGGGGATTGTTCAAATACGTTTCAAAGATTGACGCATGTTATTTATACTTTAACTTGATTACCGGTAAATGTAATATTGAACTGCCCTTATAAATCGAGTTGGAGAGAAATGTTTCAACTGACTTTATAAATACTATACACATTTTTTCTGTGAACAAAATGAACTAATTTTTTAAAACCTGACCTGACTTTTTCTAGTTTTAATCAATCACTTGATTTTCATTAGGTAGTAGTAGCTAGTAGTGTAACCAAAGAATATACACGCATATGTCTCTATATTCTTTGGTGTAACATTTGAACAAAATATGGGACATCAAACTAAAGACAAACATTTCTGGAATTACATACTGTATAAAATCAATTTACAAATATTTACCTTCTTGGAATCTTAACGGCATCTTTATGTGTCTTTTGAGCAATTTTCGCCGCACTAAGTTCATCTTTGGTCAACAATCCTGCATTGGATCTAGGATTTACATATTTAATATTCAATTTTTCTGCTTGAAAATCTGTGCCCGCTAATTCTGCAGTAGAAAGAAATTCTTGAAATGAAGATTCTTCGGTAACAGATTGTAAATTAAGACGACCCCAATCGTAACCGTCTTGAATTTCAGTAGTATGTAACTAAAAAAAAAATAAATTCACATGGTAATTTGAGGTTAAATTAAATATTGTTAAGTCTCACCATTGAATTATTGCTGACCATTTTTTTACCCTTGGTACTACCAAATCTGTCTTTAATTAGACTTTTTCCTAAATTGGAAGAGGAATCACTTTTCTTTTTCCCCATAGTTAATGAATAATGAACATACTATTTGCAAATATTCAATTTGTTTTGGTTTTGATTGATCAATGTCAATGTCAGTTCCATAGATAAATACTTCTTCTTCTTTCATTCATTTGATTGGCCTTAGCTGCCAGGGCTATCCGGCCAGGATCTGTGTATTTATACTGGATGTTCAAGAGCCGTACAAGGTACATCTAGGCTTAAGCTCATTGCTCCTAAACCTGCAACAATAATTAAAGGAGAAAAAAAAAACAAATTAAAGTCAAATGTTTAAAAGTTCTGAAGTTCTACTGTTCTAGTCCTATAATACTGCACGTACTGTACCATATAATAATAAGCATATGCAATCTAAGCAAGCAGATTAAATCTTATGATGTACATTCACGAACTACACTTGAGACCTTGTTGATGCTAAAAACTTTTGCACAGCAAAATAATATTTTGACTCAATTTGACTATTCGGATTAAGATCGCAGCGCCAATGCGGTATCAATTTGAACCGAGCTAAGAGCCATTATAATAATTGTTTACACCTCATCTTGTATATTGCGATTGCGTTAGTTTTATGTTTTTGGAGTAGTTTTGTTCATTTATCCATGGTTTTTTAAATTCAATATTTTTTGTTTGACTATTGTTTATTCCTACTGATTAATACATAGACAATTTTGTTAATTATAAGTTTTATTTTAGTTATAGACTTGTTAGAGTTAACGAGTTAACAAGAACTTAAAGTTCTATTTTTTAATCCTTAAGTTAAATATCTTAGCCCCGTATTTATAGTCGGTACTCAAGATCGTGCTCGAGAACGTGCTTGGCCAAGTCGAACTTACGTCAAAGTCATGCTCAAGTATTTGTTGTGTTCTATAAACGATACTTCGGGTATTCTCGTACAAGTTTGATCTCAAGCGAGAAAAAATTAGTACGGTAAAAGTAAATTACGAATAAACATCGAAAAAAAGAAGATTCTGTCAATTTTCTCATAATTGTGACTAAACTTTTAGCGCCAAATTTAGTTTATGCTACTTACTGAAATTTTGTGTTTGATATTAATATTTTGTGTTTGAAATTAATACTGGATATTAACTATTTTAAGGTATGTAATATGTTATAAAAAATATTTATTCTACAGAATTAATTTCTATTTTGTTACTGTGTTTGAGGCATAATTTTTGATGTTCAAAATATATGCTTATGTATATTTGTTTTTGGATATATTTATATGTATGTAATGCGTTACAATCATTATAATTATATTGCATGTGTAAGCCGTACGCTAAATAAATTGGTTATGTAAATTTTAGATGAGTGGAAATAGCAGTAAATATGCACCTTACTCAACAAAGGAAAAAGTTCTCCTAATTCAGCTGGTAACAGAAAACGCTGTGGTAGAGAACAAAAGGACAAACTGTTGGTAACTGCCAACCTGAGGTCAACATCTTGCTGCCTGATTATACCATCAGCCAGCAAGACGAGATTCATAGGATGAAAATGAAGATTTTAGAAGAAGATATGCTGAAAGCAAAAGCCTTAAGAGAAGCAGCTGAGAAGGAGAGGCAGAGAGCTATTGATGAAGCTGAATTAGCTTCATTGAAGTTAATAGACTATAAAAAGGGTAATTATAGATTTTATCATGTTTGACTTGTCACTGGAATTTGTCTATAATTAATTGTTTATTTTCAGGCGCTAGAAGATCTTTTTCCTTTGTTGGATACTCTGCAGTTTTAGGGAAAATGTAGAAATAAGCCATAATATGTTTATTTATTGATATTTTTCAATCTATATGACCAGAGGCTGTTATCATAGATACAAAATTGTGATTTATTTTCTGAAAATAAATCACAATTTTGTATTTTTGGTAACAATATCTGGTCATAGAGATTAAAACATCAGTAACTATAACATACAAAACATTGTGGATTATTCCCAACTGAAGATAGTGTTTGGAAAGTGTTAACTCGGTCTTTCAGTGGCCTTTTCACTTTAGGAGCACTGAATGTCAGAGTAGGGTCTGTTTTAGCAGGTAGGCATTTGACGTAGAATCAGCGAAGAGAGGATGTTTTAAAGTACCTCAGGAACTATCGCCGGAACTACGAAGAATGAATCCTGCACTAAGGTCAGTCAGGCGGCATCCTGGACTGAGATGTCTTAAGATTTCAGACCCTCCCCCCTCTATAAAGACAAAAAAAATATACTTTGTGTTGTAAAATCATGTTTATTTTCTTTCTATTCTCGTTCCTGTTTATTTTATTTCTAGATAGTATTTAATGTAGATTTAAGATTGTTAATATTTTAATTTCTGCTGGTAAGATATGGTTTTACCTTTTTATTTGTTGTATAGTCTTTTGTTTTTTGATTATGTATGTTTCTTTTTCAGTTTTTTTAAGTATTGATTGCAATACATAGTTCAGAATATTTTTATGTTCTTTACAGAAAATTATTAAAAATTTGTAATAAATTGCTGCTACTTCGATATATATATATATATATATATATATATATATATATATATATATATATATATATATATATATATATATATATATATATATATATATATATATATATATATATCTTTCATCCTCGAAAGAGCTTAAACTAGCATTCACATGAAGCCATCGGTTAAAATTAAATGAACAATAGTATTCTTACTGTTTTTCTTGTATTTTTTTGTCTCGTTTCTCTTGTTTAGTTTGTAATCTTTAATGTTAAGTTATTATAGAGTTTTTATAACATCCTTTAAAAAATCTTTTTTATTTGTAGTGAACTGATGATGCTTTTAAAAATAAAAGCGAAACGTATTCAAATAAATCAATAAAGTAGTTGACGACTTTTATTTGCCAATTATTGACTGATAAAACCTCTGATATTCAACCATTGAATATATTTTAAATATATATATATATATATATATATATATATATATATATATATATATATATATATATATATATATATAATTACTTTATATTTTTGTAATGTTCTAATTGTTGTACAGTTTACTCCTGATAAAGCTATAAAATAAAATAATCTATTTTACATTTTATTTAATTATAACTATAATTTTTTAAATAAAGAATATTAATATTCTAAATTTGTATTAATTTTTATTTGGTAAGGAAAGGTTTTATGAAAGGAATAAACACTTAATTAAAATGAGGGAAACTCCTTGTACTCAGAGAAGACATACTTACTTGAGTTGTCTGAGCATAGTGAGGGAAAACCCTCATTTATTTTAAAATTAAAACACATTTTTATAAATAAGACAAAAACATGTATCCTATATCTAATATAATATATCTAATATAATATAGGTATTTAATTCTGTTAATTAGATGTATCCTATATCTAATATAATATAGGTATTTAATTCTCAAAATCAACAACTTTGAATTAAACAAAGATAAGATATAAAATAAAAAAAACAACAAAAAGTGTAATCAAGTAATGATAATCATTCTGACATTTTGAGAAATAAGGTAGAACATACATAATATAAGTATTCAATATTGTATTTACATTCCCATGCATAACATTGGTGAATAAAATGTCTCCTAAAATTTAAACCTCATTCCACATCATTAAAGTTTCTATTTACTACTTTCTAGAAAATCATCATCACTATCATTATTTTCCTGTAAACATATATTGCAAAGTACTGCTGTAGCACTTATTATGCAAGATATGTATTTAATTTGGTTTGTAGGCCTCATTGCAGACAGGGAAACCATATTTTCCAGGTTCCAAATATCCATTTACACATTACATGTGTACTATTATTATATCTATTTTGTTGATCATTGCCTAAAAAGATGTATTTATCAAATAATCTATTTTTTATTTGGCCAATTATCAATAAATACCTGGCTATAATACTGGAGTAAGTAGATTGTGTCTGCACTGCATACATATTCACTATTCATAATAATTCTGGAATTTGCCCTCTTTCCATTCTAACTTTTAATCAACTTTGATCAAATAATAAGCTACCAATACTTTATCCTGGATGTTGAACGACAATATTAATCTCAAAAAACAAAGAAAATATTGTATTGGAAATATTCATAAATATAAACAAACAAGTTAGGTTAGGATCCCGTACTCAAGGCAGGTCGATCGGATGCTTGAGTACGAGCTGTCATTTTTGCCTTCTCAAGCTCGACTTCGTGCTTGAGAACGGTTTATAGAACACAAATTTGATTCAAGGTCGATCTCAAGTATCGATCCATACTTGAGCATCGTTTATAAATATGGGCCTTAGAATATATGTAAGTTTTTGGGTGGTACTAAAAATTCAAGATGTGCTGTAGAAGGAGAACAAGTTTTAAACTCGGTTATCTTATTTTGACTGGAAAATTCACAGACGTAAGTTATTAACCCACCAGGTGAAACACCAATCATAAACTAATTGTTAAATGGGATTTATATTGAGAATAAAATAGTATTCGGCAACACAAACACTTGGAGTCTGTACATAAATGTCAGTACAGTCCAAAATTAGCCTAACATTTTGAAAATCAGCAAAACAAAGTGACATGTTTTTAAGAATTTCTCCTTTGGTGGGAAAATACACCAAAGGCCGTAAGTTGTGGCTCAAGATAGGTATTAATTTATAAATATAAGTTTTTGTTAAGTCAGCTGTTATACCAAACAAAGAACCCAAAGTGGCATAAGTCAAATTTAACTTAAACTTTGTAAGAACTAACATTATCCGCTGTCGAATGTTTACCTATGAACTCGTTTGTCCTTAATATAATTTTCAGTCATATTTACTATACAGTTATAAATAGTGAAGTTATGTACACAAGTACAGTTTTTTAATTTAATGTCATTAACGATTTCATACAATGTAAGCACTTTTGGAGTGTTCACTTGCACAACTGCATCTTTTGAGGAAAGAGTGCTATTCTGGACTAGAAAGTAAAAATACATACTCTATCATGTACAAAAGTACATACACTATCAATTAAATAAACCAAATTAAAATCGATTATATCTTTTAAGAAATCTCTTAATCTAAATTGCTAAGTGACTAAAACATGTGCAACTATTTGATGACCTGTTATGAAATATGTATAAACTGTGTGATAGTTCTTGGACAATATTTAAATGCTAAATGTTTCTATTAGTTATGGTTTTTTATTTGATTGTTACAGAACATGTAAAAAAATATATTACATTTTTTTTCTCTTGGTTAAGATGAAAAGCAGAGGTACTGATTTCTTGAAATCAGCACCACCTGATCTTCGGCATTTTTTCTTTCTTATTGTATTATATGCATGTATAATTTTATATATTTTGTGTATTGTATGAATTTGACGGAAAAATAAAGACCTTTATTATTATTATTATAATCTCCAATGACACCAAAACACAATATGCCTTCAATCAAATGGCCTTCAACGTGAAAGAAAATAAATAATGGCTCTTAACTCGGTTATTGCAATAGCCGCTAGAGGGCGTAATGCTTACGACGAATTGCCAATAGTAGAGTCAGTTCAGTCTCAATCACAGTCAGTCACATCACATTGTTCGGTGTCACAACTCAGAGCAATATAAATTCTTTATCTATGTCACAGATCACTGTGATCTATGCTCAGAACGTTAGAACCAGAGATATGTAAGAGCTGGTCCTCAGAACAGAACTCACAGCCACAGCACATCAAATATAGATAACGCATCCAGTTATAGTAGGACAATTTTCAATTACAGGTGACTAATCTACAAATTGAACTAAACGGTAGCGGCAACCATGAAAAATTTCAATGTGAAATGAAAGAATAGAGAAATATGATATCTTAGTTTATTTAATTAGCTAATTAATTAATTAAAATTATTTAAATGATATGATTATGACTCTATCACACTTTTTAATTCTCTTATCTCAGGGTTAAATTCGTGCTTCAATATCTATGTTATTACATGTGAAAGGTAAGGTCCAAAGAATACCGGAATAATAAAAAAAAACATATAGGATCTAACGTTATATATTGAAATAAAATAATGAAATAAAATTCACACTCAAATGTTTTCAATAAACAAAATCTCATATATTGATTCTCAAAATTTTGTTCTACGTACGTGAACCTTCAAAATTAATGGTACAAACAATATTAGTTGAAATCTCAAAATCCAAATATTATTCTAAATCTCTTAATCAAAATATTTATATCCTTTTTTAATTAAGTGAAAAAAATTGTGTTATCAATAAAAGAAAAACTGCAGAAAACAAACTATCTCTCTCTGATGATGAGTGGTCCAAATCCTTGTTCCTTGTAGACTATACTATTTACTCGTAGCCGCTCCCTGGGTAATCAGAAATCTTACAACAAATTATTGCAAGTTTATTCTCCTTAATGATCTCCTTCAAATACACGAATCGTTCAAATTGTGCTAGCTTCTTCTTCTCTCAATAAACTGAATCTCTCGTTGGCCTGAGTGAAAACTGACTCTTGGAATATCTTTTCTTTACGATAAACTGAATCTCTCGTTGGCCTGAACAGTGACTCTTGGAATATAGGTAGAAAATAAAACTTACAATCTTTTACTGTATCAGCTTGTGTCAGATACACTAACTACACGAAAGCTCACAAACTTTCACTGCTACTACTTCCTACCTCTGGGAAACTACCCGAGAACAACGGCCGTTCGCCTTCTACCCTTGGAAACCAACTGACTATCTTTTCTTTCTTCCGAAACTAACTAACGTCTTATTCTCAAACCAATCATCCCACCTTTTTCAATTTCATCCAATCAAAACGCGTCATCCATCTCCCATTTCTTCATTTCGATAACAAACAAATTTTTACCTATAATTATAAAATTTCCTAAAACTTATTTACAAATAATATTTTTCTACAATTCTTAAAAACTAACAAAAACCTATCTTTCTAAAATCTATTCTATTGTCCTAATCACTGCACTAATGTATTTGGAAAAACCCGGTTCAATTGTCTTTTATTTCACTTAAGCTTATTCACGTCATACAAATATATTTTAACAAAGAAAATAATTTATGCGTATCTTACGTTTTGTTAAACACAGGTAATCCAAAATTAAAAGACTTTCATTCTTCGAAATGTTTGTAGTTTATTGTTTGACTTATCTGAATTATTTTAATGTTTTGAACTTTGAAATATTTTTAAACAAACCGATATTTTCTTGATTTTACATATCATAACAATATATATATATATATATATATATATAAATATATATATATATATATATATATATATATATATATATATATTCGTATGACCTTTACACATTGCAGTTTTTACATAAAGAAAAAGGAAGAAAAAAGTGACAATAACAATAATGGGATGTAAAGCTAGTTCGCGTCCGTAGTAGAATACTACACGTGCACTCTGGGTAACGCTAAATGAACTAGCAATAATAGAACCGCCAGACCTGTCTCTCGTAGATCTCCTGGCGAGCACATTGCAATGCATAACACAAAACGATCAAATGACGGCTATTGTCAGAGCCAGTTGACACTCGGATCAACGGTTCGAGTATGCCAATTGAACATTGAAGCTATCAGCGGAAGCAAGAGCGAGTATCTTGAAATCTCTGATGTCCTGGTGGTATTAGATATGTCGGATACAGTTACGGTATTTGATGAATCAGATTGGTGATCTTCTACTTAAATTTTTTTTCTATAAGTACAATGAAACTATTCATTAATATGTCATGAATATGAATCACTTTTATTATCAATGAAAATTTATATATAAAGTTGAGAATAGTTTATTGGATAATAATATATTTACAACTTACTTCTTAAGTGAACGACCTACAGAATCAATGTCCATCTCAAAATTCTCAATTGCAGTTGTATCAGATAATAAATTGGTTGAAGCTTGTCTATCAAGTATTACCTTAGACCTTAAAATATGCATTACATTACATATATTATATACAACTTAACGTTCATATTGATTTTAGATATATTGATACAAAAATGTATATCTCTCAATTTATCTTTTTATTGATGAATGACCTGGATCATTTACATTGTTCACATAGTTTTCAGTGCTTATACATATAAAATAATTGGTTGATATCTATTATATGCTATTATCAAATGATATACAGACATTGAGAGCATCTATGAAGAGGGCATCACGGACTAAAAACGACCTCACTTCGGCCATATTGGTATGATCTTTGTGTCAGATCATGTATGGTTGTTTAAGTTCTTTGTTTTTCGAATAGTTTTAGTTTTATATTATGTACTACTTTTATAAACACTGTAATATTATATTGTGATAGTGCAGAAGCAATGTTAATAAAAAATCTTCAGGAATAACGTTCCACAGGTTAGTATACAAATATGTAAACAAAGTAATGGCGCGTACTTCAGAAAATAAATTAATAGTATTAATAAAAATCTTATAAGTAAGGTAGATCGTGCTATTCTTGAAAATACTCAAATATCTTCATCCTAAATATCTTAAAATTTTTTATTAACTACTGCAACATAATTATTTTTATTTTTACACAGTATTTCCATTGTGATATTTAGCAGATATTCAATTTTGTTTTTTTAATAACTTTGTTAATTGAATTAAGTTCCAGTTAATTTGTAGTTATCAAATTTATAAGTTATAAAATGAACGCATTTCTTTTATTTCATACCCTATATTCATTTTACTTTTTAAAATATTATTTATATTATTATCTCTTTCAGATACAACTTGTTATTTGACTGTATTAATTTATCTTTATGTACAATATGTCAAGATTTTAGTGTTTACCGCGAGATAAATAAATGATAGTTTATTAAAAATGCATTGCACTTTTTTAGATTATAATTAAATCTTCTGAATAGCTAGTCATATTTGTATCCTAGTTTTAATATTATTGAGTCAGGCCCTGATCGCACCGCCATATTGGTATGATCGTTAGCCACACCTACTAACGCCGTTTTTAATACACACGTTAATATGCTCATAGCTTCTCCATAGATTAAACCCGATGTATGCACACTATGTGCACACTTTTTTATTTTTAATTACAATTAAATATTTAATATAACTAATAAATTATTATTTTGGTTTGATAGCACCTGTAGAGTATAAAATATGGAGTAATATTTTCAGCGACACTCGAATAAGAAATGTCAATAGTAAAACGTGCATCGAGTTAGAATCTATGGAGAAGCTATGAGCATATTAACGTATGTATTAAAAACGGCATAGGTAGGAGTGGCTAACTATAATACCAATATGGCGGTGACATCAGGGCCAGACTTAATAATAATAAAATTACTATACAAATATGACTAGTTATTCAGAAGATTTAATCACAATCTAAAAAAGTGCAATACATTTTTAATAAACTATGATTTATTTATCCCGCGGTAAACACTAAAAACACGATATATTATATATAAAGATAAATTAATATAGTCAAATAGCATTAATTTATTCTCTGAAGTACGGGCCATTACTTTGTTTACATATTTGTATACTAACCTGTGGAACGATATTCCTGAAGATTTTTTATTAACATTACTTCTGCTACTGCAACTACGTTGAGAACAAGAAAACATTATTATGCACTATCATGATATATTACAGTTTCTATAAAATTATTATAAAACTGAAAATATTCGAAAAACAACAAATATAACCAAACATATACGATCTGTCAAAAGTTTCAAAACAATAATACCAATATGGCCGAAGTTAGGTCGTTTTTAGTCACGTGATGCCCTCTCCATAGATTCTAACTCGATGAAAGCGTGACAGCATTTGAAGGTGCTGAGAATGTGGCATATTCAAATAATTTTGACTTCACAATTATATGTAAATAACTGAGTCCATCTGTGTTTATACGTCCATGGATCTAAAACTCAACGAAAAATATATTAAATAAAGCCACTGTGTCAATAGAGAGTTATCAAGTGAATTTAGCAATGAAGCATGCGCAGTATGAAAATTAAATAACGTAAATGATTTTAACGTTTACGGGCTCCGTTACCCTACCACCGACCAACGTGAATGAGAAGGACAGGCATTGACAGTCGACAGACTGGTCTTATGGCTCTTTAGAGATAATAATGTATTCATCGGTATTAGAACGGTATTAGTAATATTAGCACATAATAATAAACAATCAGTATGCCCACTGTGCTTGAAAAAATAAGTACAAGCATCTCGTTCGCGCCGACGGAATCAGCCATATTTTAAACGGAACCAGTGCTGTTCAGTGACATTTTATCTAGTATACATAGAAAAATTTTTCTTCTTCTTATGGTGCCTATCCGTTACGGATGTTGGACACTAACATGGCTATTCTGACTTTGTTGACTGCTTCCCTGAAAAGTCCGGTAGTGGTTAAGTTAAACCACTTTCGCAGGTTATGCAGCCAGGATATTCTTCTCCGTCCTGGACCTCTTTTTCCATGCACTTTAGCTTAAAGTATGGTCCGAAGTAGGTCATATTGTTGTTCATTGCGCATTATATGGCCCCGGTATTCTATTTTGCCACGTTTTATGGTTACGACTTCCTCGCGGTCTTTACCCATTCTATGTAGTACTTCTTCGTTGGTAATTCTGTCTATCCAGGAAATCCTCAACATGCTTCTATAGCACCACATCTCAAATGCTTCGAGTCTCTTCAGTGATGCTTCAGTTAAGGTCCATGACTCTACGCCATATAAAAGAACGGAAAATAGAAAAATTAACCTGGTTTAATTTATTTACGGCAACTATAGAAATAATATTCACCATTTGATTCGTACTTTTAGATAAAGAATAGGTTAAATTATTTTAAATGTACTAAATTATTATTCTCTAAACATTTAAATTGCAGTTCTGTCCTAGCTTGTCGCAAATTTCTCAATTCGAGTGTTTCCGTTTAAAATATGGCGATCGCGTGCTGACAAACTTCAAAGGCGGCATCTGAGAGTGGGCATTCTGATTGTTATTTGTTCTGTGGTATTAGTTTGTTTTGTAATAAATAAAATATACAGAAATGGGTCATCTGTTAGCTCACAGAGTAGAACAAACATAAATAAGTGCAACAAACTTCACGGAGTAATTCTGCATGAAGAAATAATAATACTTAAGTTTGCTATATAAAAAAATGTCCACAAATTATTCGCGTTCCGAGATACAGAGTATTATAATTTTTTTATAAACTGACGATTTATTAGTTGCTTTGAATGGATTCAATTTCTTGAGTCATTCCTATTCGAAAAGCCAACGAGTCAACACCTCAGCATCTTCTAATAGAATTTATAATAAAAAACTTGTCATTTAATGTGATTTGTTATCAAGTAATTAATGAAAGTGAATAGTTTTTTGTGAAACAACTTGGTATGGACTTTTGTAGAAAACATTATAATTGATGCAAAGACACTAATAGGCCAGGCATTGCGCCTAATTTTCATTAAATATTTTGGCATCCAGAATATTTAAAAATGCTCCTTCAACCCACCGCTCCAAGCTACGCAGCTGTTACCACATCAAATACAACAAAACCTACACCGGCTACCACATCATATCCTAGCAGAAAGCAAGCGATAGTATTAAATGCTCTTCCGGATACAGCTCTCTTCGATTACATTAAGGAGATCGGTAAAATCATAATACCAAAGCGAATTACCCACGCTTCCTGCATATCCAACCAACGTATTTGCATCTTTCTTGCTTCTATTTCTGACGTCGATATTCTTCTTAAAAGCAATCCCTCCGTTTCCGTTAAAAATGAAATCGTCCACATCCGCAGACTCATATCCCCAACTAAAAGATTGTTAGTATCTAATGTATGTCCATCGATTCCAAATCAACTCATCCAGCAGGCATTAAATAACGAAATTGGTATGCAACTAGCCTCACCTATATCTCAGATTCGTACTGGCTCACCCGAAAAAGATTATTCCCATATATTAAGTTTTCGATGGCCTATTTACATAATACCAGATAAAGAAAATTTCGAAATATAAACCTCCGTATTAATACATTTTGAAAACACTTCTTTCCGAATCTTCGTTACATGAGACAAACTAGAATGTTTTCTTTGCCAAAAAGCCGGACATACGGCTGAAACCTGCCAAAACTCATCGGATACCACTACCCACCCCCGTTTCGCCCACGTACCTAATGAATCCACCAACAATAGCCCCACCACACTTTCCGGTACCTCTCACACTTCTGCTCCAAATTCTCCCTCTGACAATTTATCTAACATCCCACCCCTACCTTTAGATCAACCTCAACCTACACCTCTTACTATCGCCCTCCTCAAAAGAGTTCATTCAACTGACTCAAGCCTCGATTCTCTCCCTGTAATTGTCATTTCAGATCCCACTACTCACAGTCCAATCTATCCACATTCCATCCATGACAACTCCTTTTGTACCCCCAAATCAGGCCCTAAAAAAATCAGCCACTATCAGCCCGTCTGCCCGCTCAATCATAGAAAATCTTATAGCAGCAAGCCCATCATCCTTTTCAATTAACTCGCTGCAACTAATTGCTTTCTTGGAAAATTCTTTCGGCTGCCATGACCCCTTAGCTAAAGCATACCAATTTAGTACAAATATTAACGCCCTTCTTGATGACCTCAAACAAATCTACCATAATATCTCTGATAGATCACTTAAAAATCGTATAACTCGCATACAAAAAAAAAAAAATTAAGGCTACGATGAATCTAAATGATGTTATTGACACTGTTGGTCTTGCATCTGTTAGCTCTAACGAAAGTGACCCCTACTTAGACAATACCTACCTGCCTTAATTTATCTTTCATATTTACTATAATTCAATGGAATTGCGACGGATATTATCCGCGCTTAGAACGCCTGCAGCTACTTATATCTGTCCACCACCCCACCTTCGTTTGCTTACAGGAAACTGACTTCACGTCAACTAATCTCCATACACTCAAAGATTTTAAAGAGTATCATTATATCAGATCTGTCTGCTCCAGAGCTAGTGGAGGTGCATCTATATTTGCTTCTAAAGACCATTACTCCACTCTTCTTCCTCTGACTACCAATCTTGAAGCTGTCGCCATCACTACTTACTGTCCTAACAAACTTACCATATGGTCTATATACATCCCTCCTGACTACATTCTAAAGGAAGAAGAACTCCTTGATTTAGTTTATTAATTGTAGGAGACTTCAACGCCCACAACACTCTGTGGGGCTCCTCGCGTACATTTGGACGTGGTAAATTTGTTGAAAATATTCTTGATTGCACTAGCTCATGTGTCCTTAATATGGGATCATACACCCACTTTAACATTGCTTCAGGTGCTTTTTCTGCCATCGATCTAAGCATATGTGATTCCAAATCGGCCCCCAACTTATCCTGTCAAACAGCAGACGACCTTCATGACAACACCTATGACCAAGTTTTAGTGAGAAGTTATTGGCGCTTCAACAAGGCTAATTGGCCAGAGTTCTCCAAAAAATCTGAATCCCTTATATGCGAATTACTTAACTCTCATAATATTGATGATTTCATAAAACTATTCTCAGATGCCATAATTAAAGCAGCATTAACTCATATTGGCAAAACCACAATTAGCTCCCGAAATAAAGTTGTACATTGATGGAACTCTCAATGAGAACTCGCAATTCGACAATCAAAGACTGCGTTCATTCAATACCGTAAACATAAAAGTTCTGAAAATCTAATTAAGTATAAAAAGCTGAAAGCCAAAGCCAAATATGTTGTCAAGCAGAGCAAGAAAACATCCTGGCATAACTATGCATTGTCTTTGAATGATAATACAAATCCCTCCCAAATGTGGAAAAGATTCGACAAGTTCAGGGAGAAAAAACTAACACAAAAATTACCCATTTAATCTCTAACAGCACTTCTAGCAACAGCCAAATTATTTGCAATATTCTGGCTTATACATTTGAGGAACAATTTCACAACAAACTCAAACTCCTTATTTCATCCTCTACACAAGAGCCACTCTCCTACAACCTCACTTCATAGCCCTTACAAGATATCGATAATATCTTATATTTTTCTTAAAAACCTACCCAACCGCTGTCTCACATTTCTGTTAGACATATATAATTCTATCTGGTCTTCTCAAATATTTCTTACTCAATGGAACACATCCGTAATTTTAATAAAAAGTCCTTTGTAATAGGTATATATTTAAGGCCCAAACGGGCTAAGTTAAAAAGACAAAACGTTTTCGGAAACCATATTCCATCATCAGTGTCTAGGAGTACATGAATGTAGCCACCAAGATTAAATATATGGGTAAAAACCTGTTAACAGATGTTTAATTACATTTAGTTTTAAAAATACGTTATAATGATTTAAGATTATAGAGTTACCGATGGATTAGGTAACATGGTAACATTCTTAAATCATTATAACGTATTTTTAAAACTAAATGTAATTAAACATCTGTTAACGGATTTTTACCCATATATTTAATCTTGGTGGCTACATTCATGTACTCCTAGACACTGATGATGGAACATGGTTTCCGAAAACGTTTTGTCTTTTTAACTTAGCCCGTTTGGGCCTTAAATATATACCTATTACAAAGGATTTTTTATTAAATTTTTAATACATGGTATACAGTCAACTACAGGAATGTAGATTCCTTGTGAACATCCGTAATTATACCTGTCCTAAAACATGGCCAAACACCAACCTTTCCTCAGTCCTATAGACCGATTTCTCTCACTTGCACCATGTGCAAATTAATGGAGAAGATGATAAACAGGCGTCTTTTATGGTTTATTGAAAAACACCAAATTTTACCTAAAGAACAATCTGGTATTCACCGACACCGTTCGACAAGCGATAACCTCATCCTCCTTCATACCCACATCGCCGAAGCTATTAATAACAGTCAAGAAGTGATTGCCTGCATTTTTGATATTGAAGCTGCTTTCGATAAAATACCTAGACAGATTATTCTCGATAAACTATAATTATACGGCCTCAATGGAAATATTTTTAAATTTATCAAGCACTTTCTTAGCTCTTGATCTTTCAGAGTCTCTGTAAATGGTTGCCTATCATCACCCCACATCCAACAAGACGAAGTCCCTCAGGGCTCTGTATTAAGCCCCACATTGTTTATTTTATCGATTAACCATATATTCCACAGTCTTCCCTCCCCAGTCAAATTTAATACATATGCTGATGATCTTGTAATTTATTGCCATGGTGTTGCGACCACTACTACTTGCAAACTTCTCCAAACATCAGTGGACTTATTACAAAATCGATTGACTACCATAGGCCTATCCCTCTCATCCACAAAATCACAACTCATTAAATTCATCAGAAAAACACTTTCCACTGCCCCTAAAATCTTAATGAATAACCCTCCTCTCCCAGTCGTCGATCACCGCAAAATTCTAGGACTAATATTCGACTCCCGACTTTCTTGGAAACAACATATTCAGGAAACTAGAGCAGTGTGCGTGAAACGTTTAAATATTATCAAAACACTTTCCCACTACCAATGGGGTGCTAGCGAATGTACACTATTAAAAGTATGTAGGTCTCTTATTCGCTCTAAACTCGATTACGGCAGCTTTATTATGCTGACTCTACTTCAGCTAACCTTTCTAATCCAGTACACACACTGCTGACATTACCCACCTATACTAGTACTCACCCTCCTGCTCCACGCATACACACTATCGCCCTCCTACTTCCGACTTTAATACCACATATAAATTTATCCATAACTAACCCTCTCCCGATCTCGCAGAATTCTCCTTGGACTAAAACTTTACCGAAATTTAATGTGTCACTTACAAAGTTTAGTAAGACAGAAACCAACCAGGATTTGATTAGGAAATCATTACTAGAAATTCTTAATTTTAAGAAATTCGATCAGGTCCTCTACACTGATCCATCAAAAAGCAAAACGGGGGTTAGTTGTGCTGTTACTACTACGGAAACAGTCGTTAGTTCATGTCAAATACCTGCCACATACAGCGTTCACACTCGTGAACTGTATGCTATTTACCAAGCCTTCAAAGTCTGCACAGCACCCAATCAACATATTGCCATCTATACAGATTCCCTTGCCTATATCCAGTCCATCAAAAATCTATTTACTAATCACCTTCTTGTAGAAAAAATCCATGACACTTACCAAAATCTTATCATCTGCGACATCAATATCACTATTATATGGATTCCCTCCCAAATTGGGATTACGAGTAACAACAACGCCAATCGCTTTGCCAAAGAAGCTGCTGTATACAATTGTACACTACATAATATACAAATTGCCAGTGACCTAAAAACTAGTATAAAGAAACTCGTACGAAATTAGTAGCAGAATCATTGGAACCAATCTACTACATTTTTACACCAAATAGATCAGACGATTGAGCAGTTCGTTATCCCTGATATAACTAGAAATGAGATGGTTGTTGCTAGAAGATTGCGTATCGGTCACACCAGATTTACACAAGGTCACCTAATAAATTCTACACCTAACCCAATTTGTCACTATTGACAATCTCCACTAAGCGTTCTATACATCCTTGTGGACTGCCCTCACTACAATAAACGACGCCAAGAACTGGGCATAAAGTACAACATCACAGATATATTATCGAACCAGAGCCAAGTCATCACAGCTATCCAGTTGCTGAAGCTAGAAGACTTACTAAATAATATATAACTATAGTATATTATAATATGTAATTGTAATTGTACCTTATATAAAATTGTATCCACGGTGCCTCGTGCTAATGGCCGAAGCTGTCACAAGAACGTTAAATTAAATAAACAAAAATAATTTAGAGGAAAAAATAATACACCTCTCTCACACCAAGATATTTTAAATTAAAAATCATTTTTCAATTTTTCGTTTAATTTGTGACAAAAAATCTCTCTTACATCAAAACAAAAATCGTAACGCGTATTTTTAAATTCTTTAATACGTTCTCAAGCACTATCTGATGCGATAACATTAAAGCAGAACAATACTAGAACGTACACCTAAAAAAATTAAATAAACATAAAGCTACAGAAAAGTTCTATAAATAATAAATAATGTATTATTGACGTGACGTTTTTGAAATATTGTCAATATTGTAGTGTCATATATAAAATTTGATAACTTTTTGGTTTTATACGTTTGTTTATTAAAATTTTAAGATTTAAGTAACATCAATATTTCCCTAATTTGATCTCAGTTAGTTCTAATATTGAAAGAAAATATGGCAGCAGATGCAAGTTCTAAGTAAGTCTTTAATATAAAAGTTATTACACTAACCGTAACTTATTTTAAATATAACAGATACTTAGAGCACTATATATGCAACGAAACTTTATGGAATCATATGATAGTGATATTGCTTATTATTTTAATAGAATTTAAGAAAACCAACATAGAAAGTCAAAGAATATTTACTTTAAAGCAATTTAAACACAAATCCATAATAATTAAAGAAAACGGTAAATTCTTGAAATAATAAATAGAAACTCACAGATATATAATACAAGATATATTAAGCGTTGCAATACCAGTCCAGCCCAGTTTAACAGAGAAACTGACGCCAATCAGTTCCTGCATCTCTTCCTAATTTATCGGGTTTATCAACCACGTGACCTAAATGATCCATGAGCATGTCATGTGGTCGATAAACTTGGTCCATTGGTACTGCTTTGGGTCAGCTTTCTCTGTCGCACTGGGGGAAAGGGCTAGTATTGTTGCGATTAGTCTATCTTGTACTACATGTCCATGTTGAAACCACAAATCACCTACCTCTAGATGCTTCACGACAATACTTTAGTTAAGTATGAGATTCAGCGCTCCAAGAGATTTGTATCGGAACTAATTCAAGCAGGAAATTTCGCGGGAATTTCAAAATTTGATTTTGGTGGGAAAATTTGAATAACGCTTAAACTATTTAAATATAATTTGGTATAAGTATTTGAAAAAAAATTGCATTTGAAATTTTAAAATGTGCAAATTATTTTTGAATTCAAATATACACAATACCATTTGCGAAAAAAATAAGACAAAATATAATTTATTTATTTATTTAATACATGTAAACCAACTTTGTATATTAATTTAGAATACAATAAAAATATGCTTTATTACCACTGCGAATTGAACAGTTTTATGTACAAAGCTTACAGAAAGTCAGAAAAATAACAACAATATAAAATTTACTGAAATGACATAAATCATTAATAATTAAAGGCTGAGCTTCAGAACAATATTAAGACATACTTTTGTTTTTGATCGTAAAAGTATGTTTATTTAGTTTCAATGAATTTACAACTAAAGCAAATAAATTATAACGTACCGAGCTGTGTTGTCTGATTGCTTTATCGGTTTGTTAATTTGCAATAAAAACCTTTATTCTTCTCAACAATAACAAGTTTTGGTCATTGGAAATTGGTCATTAAAAAATGAATATGGTCTAGAAGGTGAAGTGTGTACTTAGAATCTGTTTTTCTGTTATTGAAAGTCCTTTTGTGCTCTGCTATCCGTTTGTTACAAGTTCTACTAGTTGGACTGATGTAGGGTAGGTTTTTGGGCAGTAGCCACATTTGTATACACCACTGTGTAAGTGCTTTTTATTTTGGCTCTTGTTGTTCTTAATATATTTGCCTAAATTGTTGTTAATTCTGAAGACTGGTGTTATTTCTTTCTTTTTTATGTATTTGGCTACTTTTGTTGATATCTTGCCTGTATATGTAATCGAGCAGAAGGTACTGGACTTTTTCTCTGGTGGTGGAAATACTAATTTCAGAGCTTCCTTATGTAGTTTTTGATTTAAGACTAAATTGCTATTTCTATGTAAGACCGGTCATCACTCGACACTGAGGAGTAGGCAAATTGAGATCTCAGTGCCATTTGACGGTTCTTGTATTTATACAGAAAACGATACTGGTACGACACGAGTGAGGGGAGTAGGCAGATTGGGACCCCGAACTCGTTTTTTACGTACTTTTTGTCAATATTTCTTAAACATTGGTAACATCTAGCTTGTTTTCTAGTACAAGTGGCCAATTCGGGTCCCTCGTCTGTCATGTTTACAAGTATTCCACGGTTACTTTTACATATGAATGAAGATTCCTTAATATGGCACGCTTGTTCATAATGATTTCTAGCAAGTTTATCTCAAAACCATTAGCCGACGAGAACGAATTGGTTTTATTTTTTTTTTATTTCATATGACAAATGAATTCAAAGTACAAATATCTATAATATTTGAGAAGAGTCTGAAGTGCCATGTAGAAGTTTTTCGACTACACGAATATTCTTATATGAGTTTGTCAGAGTGCCGAACCCAACTTTGATCCTGTAACAATCTAATATTATAAGAAGCTTGTTCTCCCCGTCTTTTCCACACTATCATTATTATGCTGACTTGATAAAATGTGAACCATTTTTTTTTCGGAACATAAAGTACCAATGACACCATGACCAAATGACATCATGGAAAGATCCTTTGTAAATGCAAATATTGACGATTGTGGACGTCTAGTTTTAATTTTTAGTAATAATGGTGTCTTTCATGAAAAATAACTTTTGGGGTTTTAAGCCAAGTTTTAAGTGTTGGCAAGTTGGTTTGGAAGTGGGGGGGACGAAAGAGTGGAAATGGGAATACTTTGGGTTTGGACATGGTTTCCCCGGGGATGGGAGGCTGGGAAATTTATGAGCTCGCGTGGGCAGATATGCTATTCCTGAAGTAGATCTATCCCCTGCTGGGATTGCAGAGAAGTGTCTACCCGCTACCCCTCTAGAGTGGAGACCAAGGCAAGAAGAAATACGGAGCAGAGGATGTCCACCAACTAGATGGGCTGAAGCCCTAAAGCGTGTTAGCAATAACTGGATGCAAGCCGCACAAGACAGAGACAGATGAAAAGAGCTGAGGGAGACCTATGTCCAGCAGTGGGTTGATGATGATGATCATCATTAACCTTGGTGCTTTTTAAACTCACATCTATCTTAGGATAACAAGTTTTGCATATTTTATGAAAAAAATATGGAACTATTCGATAAACCATTTCCTTTGCAAACGGTGGATACTAGACGATTTTCTAAACAGTCTAAAAATAAGGGCTAGTTCACTTCTAATTTAATAAAAGAGGGAGATTTTATTAGAGACATTTTCAGATCTATAAAATATTGAGAAAGTCATGAGCTCAGAATACGGTATAACATTTAAAAAAAAAATTATGAATACAAAGTTAAGATAGCCAAGCAAACTTATT
Organism: Diabrotica balteata; assembly: GCA_918026665.1. NCBI lineage: Eukaryota > Metazoa > Arthropoda > Insecta > Coleoptera > Chrysomelidae > Diabrotica > Diabrotica balteata. The sequence goes on from OU898284.1 coordinate 48,075,998, forward strand.
TTAATAATAAAATGATAAATGCGTAGAATAGTACGGTTGAGGCTTGGCGCATCATAAATTGAAACACTGTCGGAGGTAAAAATCGAAACTCTTCTAAATACACAAGTAAATTTAAAAATAATTTGGGAAGTTCTGTGGATGACCCTTATATGTCATAATCTTTCAGTCAACATTTTTCGAATTCAGTAAAAAATTTAATTAGTCAAACTTCACCTGACTATAATCCTATAAGGAATATTTCTTCGCTTATACACTCCCTTTTCCTTTAGCCTGTTAATGATGAAGAAATAAAAAGTATAATTAAAGATATCTCAAAAAAATCTTCGGTTGGAGTGGATGAGATCACTTATTCTATGTTAATACATGTATCTCATAACATATATAAACAATTAACTTGTCTAGTAAACCTTTCATTTCAGGAAGGGATTTTTAGGAAGGTCTAAATACTGTTTTAGTTGTGTCTATACATAAAAAAGGTGTCAGATCAAAATTTGATAACTATCGAGACCTGTCACTTTTATCTAGGTTTTCAAAAATATATGATAAGGCATTTCATATACGTCTCCTCTCGTATATTAACAAGCACAACATTATAGAAAAGTCTCAATTTGGTTTCCGTAAAGGTATAAGTGTGCAAGATGCGCTACTAGCGCTGTGCAATCATATTTTATCGAACTTTGATAGGGGTAATAAAGTTATCTGTTTATTTTTTGACATAGCATGAGCTTTTGAAACTGTAAATCATCCAATACTGCTGGAAAAACTTTATCATAGTGGTGTTAGAGGAACTGCGTTAAAGTGGATCCACACCTTTTTATCGACAAGGTTTCAAAAAATTAAGGTCAATCTGAATGGGAATAAAATATTTTCTTCAGAAGAAAGTGTCCTTTCCGGAGGAGAAGGGAGGTATCATTGCCCTAGTTTATTTATGATTTTCGTCAATGGTTTAAATCAACTGATAAACGATAGCTCAACATGTTTGGTTCGGAATCCATTAGATAATTTTTCTGATGTAATAAGCGTTCGCGTAGAAAACGTGGAACAGCAATCAGGCTGTTATGTCACTCAGTTTGCTGATGATACCACAGTTGAACTAAATTCCAATAATTTTTTTCATGTAGTATAAAAAGAAGTGTAAAAAAATTATGTAGTGGGAAGATTGTCTGTACACTGTTATGTTCTCAGGCAACTGAGGAATTTCGACTCCTTAGATATCTTAAAACTTTACTATTTTGCTCATGTACAGTCAATTTTGCAATATTGATTAGTTTGTTGGGGAAATTGCTCGCGAATTAATGTGGTGCTTGGATTTCTGTAGACCAGTTGTTAAACAATTAAATATTTTAACTGTAATTTCGCTGTATATTTTCAGTTGTGTTGTTTATATAAAGTCACATAGATGCAATTTTATTTGCAGAAATGGTTTCCTTAATGAGTGGCTACAATTTTCGTTACAGAAATGATTTGGTGACACCTGTTCGTCACTTGACCGTTGTGGGCAAGGACCCTTACCCAACATGCGTTCCTTTGTATAATAAATTACCTAATTATGTTAAAGAGTCAAATATTTATGTATTTTAGAGAACAGTTAAGGACTTACTTCTGGTAAACAGTTTCTATTCGTTAGATGAATACTTGCAGGCATCTTTTTACCAATTTGTATGTTTTCGTGTATATTTTACATGTTTTTATGTTAACTGTTTTTATGTAATTATAGTTTTACTGATCATATATTGTATATGACGCATTTCAATACTTGTAAAAGTCAGACGAAATAAAAAATATTGATTGATTGATTTAAACTGATGAATAATGGTGTATCTGGTTTGTTTGTGCAAATAGTACCTAGAAAAGTTAAAATCGGTATCCCCCGTCAGGCAATGGGAGATTTACGTGTATTTACATTTAAGTGGTAGGTTTGCCCATTTGGCTTTATTACTACCGGTCAAAGCAATTGTTCGGCGATCTAAGAATGGTTGTGTGTGCCGATACTTGCTTTCCCTTTTCTGCACCAAGTGCAGTCGAGAGCGAGCAAGCATCGAATCCTTTCATCCGTCGTCTAATACCCAGTCATTCGTCCAATCATATCCTTAATCTACCTTACTTGTTAATCTAAATTTTTTGGTGCTTGCATTCAAGAGCGTCGTGCGGCGTGCGTCCGGCTCTCTCCTGCATGCGGTTTTTGTTTTACTTTTTTTTGTTTTTTTCTGGTGGTTAGTACCCTTTTGTGTTATTTTTCTATCTACATCTTAATATATGGACAGGTATCATCACTATCTGACTCGCTATCCGATTCATCTGAATCTTCATCTGTACAAAAAATTAAGGGTCTTACTTCGTCAATAACTTGTTCTATTTCACATGACTCTAAATTTTTTTTTCAGTGTGCTCAATACAACAATTTCCGCCATCGTTCCTCATTGACTTGGTTTAGTTCATCTTGCCAGAGTTGTAAAACGCTGGCTTCGTCGGTGGTCTTTCATGCATGTTTATCATAGTAGTTTTTAGTGATGCCCCACACCAATTCAATTGAATTGTACTGGCAGTGATATGGTGGTAGTCTTCGGATCTCATGACCATATTTTAGTGCCATTTGGTCAACGACAAATTTTTTCTCAGTAATGTGTTCTTTGCACTTATTTAATAATTCAGCTTTTAAAACTAGATGTTCGTGTTCTACATTTTTCTCCGACAGCCACTTTCTTAAGTCTTCTTTTTTCCAGCTGATTGTGGGAAACTTTTCCTTCTCTCTGGTGTGATACGAATCATTGTCTAAGACTATTAATGACGGATTTTCCAGATTTTTTAATAATTTTTCCTCAAACCAATGTTCAAAAATATCGGCATCCATATTTCCGTGGTAATCATCAGTTTTTTTTGTCGAAGAAAATATAAGATTAGCATTGGGTATAAAACCTTTCGTATTTCCTATATATTATATAACAAGCGAGTCTTCTACAGCTGGCGCCGCTTCTCGCATCCTAATTTCCAGCGTTTTCTGTCGAAGCAATCTTCAGTTGTTAGATCTCTGGCGGTCATTGCATCTTCGACATCGTCTCTCCAGGATCGTCTTGGTCTACCTCGTTTTCTTCTCCGTTTCTTTTCTACCTCGTTTTCCGTATTTCCGTTATGCAATATAATATATCTTTTGACATTACTCGCACTAGTACTCGAATAGCATTTGGTAGAATCAACTTGCCAGGATGATTTGGTATTATTTCCTTTAGCAAAAATCCATGTTTCGTCAAGAAACACAAATTGTCTGGCAAATTCGGAATTCTTGTTTTTTAAATAGTTTCTTATAAATTTCCACATTTTTCCAACAACATTGGACAGCTCGCACAACATTTTACGATTATTGGTTTTTTTATATCTAAAATTTTGATAAACTGGTCACACCCATATCACTTAGTTCTCTGTCCTTTATTTTTTAAATAAGTGTCTTTCTTGTAACATGTTCTTTTACTTTGTACATGTCATAAATGATATTTCTGATTGAGCTTTTAATACCTTGTGGAAGTCGAGGGTTTTCGGATGCAAACGAATCCTTTTGCGAACTCTTTGCAAGGTCCGTTCTGAAATTCCACAAGCTTCACTTGTCCTTTTTTGAACTGAAAGTACTGATGTAATTGGTCCCATGTTGATTTTTTCTAAAGTAAAATAATTTTCCACTTTTAACACAATTCGACGATCACTCGGAGATAAAAACTTATATTTAGGTGTTCTATCGTTTTCTTGTACGTTATCCATTGTCACTATTGAAAACCGGCGATCGTTGAATACTAGCGAGATTTTTCGGATGAATATATACAGGAGGGGGTGGGGCCTCCCGAAGATGAGTCCGGTCAATGGAGAGCCTCGACTCCGCAGACTGTTTACTATTTTTGCAAATATAACAACTAAAATTATCCAGTTCTGCGACCGCAAGGAATGGATGCACTCCTCGAGACAATTTTATTTGAAATAAAATTATAAAAGTTTTTTCAATAAATTATCATCACAAAGCATTCAATTTGCGATATTTCACGATTTATAAAAAAATTGTTTTGGTAGCGCTGACTTATCCTCAAGTACTACAGCCGACCAGTAGGAGGTTCGGTACCACAAAGCAGGTAGAAAAGGGAAAGCATAACAGAGTGGCTGTAACTAGAGTCCTAAATTATTTTTCGGAAGTTAATCCTAAATACGACAAGGTAAAACGACTTCACTTTAGTAGATAATTGGCTAGAGGAACAGTGGTGAAAAAGTTATCAGTACTAATGACTCGCCCGGTGTTATATTATGGTTTTGTTAAATCTGTTAGTACTCAATAGCCTTGGTTTTTTTCTGATTGACCTTCAGGATTATTACAAGTGAATACTTGAGAATTGCTTAAATAAGAAGTCATGGTATCAGCAGATACCCATATTGTAATGCCATACCATCCTGGTTTTGATTTGATGAATTGTCGAACAGAACATTTTACTTGAAAGGAAACTAAATGTTCATTAATTGTAATACATTCGTATGGCTCGAAGGCCTTTCGACAATTTTTGACAAACTTACTCCAAATTTCTCTAAATATAGAAAGTTTATCTGTGTCTTACCTGTTTTCTTCAGTACTCTTATTATTAAATCTCAAAAACACCGAAATTTGTTCAAATCTGTCCATATACATGGCCGCAGTAAAAAATGATCTACGTATAGACATGTCAGTAGATCACATCTCTTTTGTAGATTCTTTTTTCATTTGAGGGCACCTGCTATAATAGGGACATCGATAAAATGGTCCAATTCTTCTCTTGTAAGCGGCGTCGATTGCTTTAGATTAGTAGGCTTTTTTATTCCAGTCGTCAAAATATCTATCTGCTTCTTTATTTGCGTAAGAACAAATTATGTCTTTTATTTTTGATGTTATAATTAAATTAAATATTTCTATAAATGTATTGGCACTATTACTACACTGAGTGATACCTGGACGAGTATCAACTTTGTTTCTCGGTAACCTCCTTGTTCACTTTGAATTTCTACATTATTGTCTGTTTTTAAACAAACGTCACTAAGATCCTCTTTATCTTCGTTTTCTGCAACTTGATCATAATTCATTTCCCAGTTATCTGATTTTTTATTCCAATTTTGAATAATGCTTTGAATAATGTTTTTTCTTGTCAAACTTGCTCATATTTCTAACACAAAATGGATAAAAAATTTAACAATTAAATATTACAAATTTGAAACGTCGATGCCTAAGTGGGGTACTGGTGAAACTCCAGCGCACTTTTTTCGTCGTAACTAGCAACCAACGCACAACAGGTCTTAACAATAACTAAAACTAAGTGAAGAGGCTTTATTCCAATGCATATCTAGACGTACTGTTGGTAACTTGTACAATTAAAATATCTGGAACCTCATACTTGGGTGTGAGATACCCATCGAGACACTTAACTGAATGTAGCATGCGCGAATCGCATTTCAATGTTAATACCGCTTTATGTAAATTCAGTCTGTAGTCTGCCAAGGACAAGTTTGTAGTTGCTGTCTCGTTTGAGCGACATTTCCGATCACGAGAATTTATTGAATAAGCGCTAGAGTATGTAGCACCCATGTGTGAGGTTTCCGATAATTTATTAATTTTTCTTATAACTACTTTTTAGTGAAATGGCTTCATGTGGCTGAAAAGAAAACTGGAAAAAAAACGTCGTCCGTTGACCCAACCTGAACTGGAAAGGGAAGCTGAACATTTATTTGATAATGAAAACAACGAGGATGATAGTGAAAATATCTTTGGTGCCGATTCTGAATCTGAGGAGGATTATGTTGAAGAACAAAACTCCAATATCCACACTGATGAAAGTGAACAAAGTGATAGTGAAACAGATCATGAATCAGTGAGAAATGTTGCAAGTTTACTTGGAAAAAACGGGCATCGTTGGTCTACAGAACAGCCCTCAAGGCGTGGTCGTACAACAGCTGCAAATCTTGTTATACGTTTACCGGGCGGCAAAGGAAATTCCAGGATACTTCAGTCTCCTGAAGAAGCCTGGAACTTACTATTTAATGAAGAAATGTTAGATATTATCGTTCTTTTTACAAATGAAGAAATCATTCGCAAATGTGAAAGTATCACAGCGCAAAGTTACACCAAATTGACAAATAAAATAGAAGTTAAAGCCTTCATTGGGTTATTGTTCATATCTGGTGCATTACGTGTTTTTAACTCTAGTGTTGATGAACTTTGGTCCCTACAGTTTGGAAATGGAATATTTCGTGCTACGATGTCGCAGCAGAGGTTTGCATTTCTAGCTGTATGCCTAAGGTTTGATGATAAAAATACAAGAGCAACAAGAAAAGCAGCGGATAAATTTGCACCCATACGCGAATTATGGGAAATCTTTATAAGCAACTGTACATTATACTACACCCCTTTTCAGCATTGTACTATCGATGAACAGCTCGTAGGATTCAGGGGGAAATGCCCATTTAAAATCTATATGAGTAGTAACCCCGACAAATATGGAATAAAGATAATGATGATGAATGACTCTAAAACATTTTATATGGTTAACGCTATTCCATATATTGCAAAAGTCCAAACACAGGATAAGGAGTCAGTACCAGCTTTTTACGTTCGGAAATTGCCGGAACCAATACATGGAACCAACAGAAATATAACAGTAGATAATTGGTCCACTTCAATACCTCTTGCCGATGAAATGATGAGACAATTCAAACTAACTATCTTGGGTACACTAAGAAAAAATAAACGAGAAATTCCACCGTCTTTTCTCAGTAAAAAAGAAGTAGGTACATCATTATTTGCATTCGACGAAAATAAAACTATCATCTCATACACTCCAAATCCCAAAAAAGTGGTTCTCTTGCTGTCAACATTACATCATGATAATTCATTAAATGCTGATACAGGAAAACCAAACCTTATACACACCTATAATGAATCAAAAGGAGGTACAGATACGTTCGATCAATTATGCCATTCTTATACTACATCACGAAAATGCAGACGATGGCCACTAAGAATTTTTTTTAACATGCTTGATGCAAGTGGCATAAATGCAATGGTGCTATTTTCTCTCGCAAATACCCATTGGAAAGAAACTGCATCTAATATTAGAAAATCTTTTCTGAAGTCTTTTTGAATGGCTTTAATTGAACCACTAATGCGAGAGTTCAAATACCTTCTTTACCGAAATCACCCAGGCAATCAATTTGTGGCATTCTCCAAGTTGAAGACCTTCCAACACAACATCCCACAAGTTTAGTGAAGCAAACTAGGTGTTATCTCTGCAAAGGAAAACATAGAAAAACAAAGCATGCATGCTCGGCTTGCCATAAAGCATACTGCATGGAGGATAGAGCTAAACTGTGTTGTGAATGCAGTCACCAAAATGAGTGAAATTGAAATACCTGGCTAAGAATGACTATGAGTTCTATAATCAAAAGGTGTTAGATTTTGGTTAGAAAGACCATTTTGTTGTTATATTAAGGTAAAATATTTTGAATTAGGTTTCTGTTTTTTAGAAAATGTTTGTTAAATATTTTTAAACATTTTTAATATTTTTTTCTTTTGTATTACTACAATTAAGAGAGAGAAAATAAAGTGATTGATTTAATGATTCTTGTGTATTCAATAGTGACTAGACAGTCCCTGGATATCATAAAATATTTACTTTTTTATTTACTTCTTCACAAAAAATCAATGGGTATCTGATACCCATATGTGAGGTGTATGTCAAAAAAAATAGGTGTGATATTCCAGGGTTAAAGACAATTTATTACTGGTGTTCTTGTAGTACCCCACTTAGGCATTTAAGGGTTAACAAAGAAAGTTATTTATATTAGAATCCCATTTCTGTGTAATCTTATCGAATCCCCTAATTATTCAGTTCGAGAACATATAAATAACAAAGGGATTTCATTAGGTTTATTTTTTTCAGGAATAAAAGGGATGATACAGAAGAAGATTTTGATCCATACTTACATAGGAACCTACCTCATCCTAATAAGTAAGTGCATAACAAAATTTATTTCTAAGCATTTCCTAATGTATTATTAATTGTTAATTTATTACACTGGAGGAGACAAAACTGATCATAGATACGGAGTAGCTTTCATCATAAGCAACACTATTAGAAAATCAGTGCTAGGTGTGATTCAAATCTCAGAAAGAATAATAATGTTAAAAGTTCAAGCACTGAACGGTAATATTAATATGATCCAAGTCTATGCTCCCACAGCTGATAAGACCAAAGATGAGATCGAAAAGTTTTATTCACAATTGCACAATACAATAAAGTTAACAAAAACACCAATAAGGTACTTGTTTGCGCTAGTATATAATATCTCACAAGGTTTTTTCAATTTTGTGAAAATTTTGACGTAATATGCAGTACTGCCATTCAAATGAAATTAACATAATAATGTAATAAAATATTTTCTATCGATCTATCAGGTATTTTAAAGAAATAATTTTAATGCAATTAACGAAATATCAATAAGGTATTTGTTTGCACTAGTACATAATATCTCACAAGTTTTTTTTTATTTTGTGAAAAATTTGGATGTAATGGCTTACATTTTAGGAGACTAATGCAAAAATTGTAGTAGGTATAGTTGAAAATATAGTTGGACAGTTCGGACTAGGAACTAGAAACGAGAGAGGAGAAAGGCTCATAGAATTATGCCAAAAAAAGAATATGGTAATTGCCAATACTGTCCAGCTTCCTAAGAGAAGACTATATACATGGACGTCTCTTTCACATACAGAAAACCACATTATCAGAAACCAGATAAACTTAATACTCGTAAATAGCAGATATAAAAACTCTATAACCTCAGCTAAAACTTATCCTGGAGCAGATGTTAACTCAGACCACAATCCGTTAGTTGCTGATGTGAAAATAAAATTAAAAGGAATTGAACTCAGAAAACAACAACCAAAAATTAACGTAAGAATGCTACAAAATGAAGAAGAAGTTAGAAAGCTACAAAAAAACGAATAAAAATTAAAAAATAATGTGAATGTTAATATGCAAAAAACATTAACTGACAAAAAACAAATTATGGATGTATTAGGTCAGAGGCTAAAAAACAGTGGATGTCAGAAGAAATACTACTACAGATGAAAGAAAGAAGGAAATATAAAGGAAAAGATCTAAAGAAATACAACGAATAATTAAGGAAAAAATCAAAACAGCTAAGGAAATCTATTTGATGACACATTGTAAAGAGATAGAAGAACTAGAAACAAAATATGATATGAGAAATATGCACAAAAAATAAGAGAAATGGGTCGAAATAGACAGCAAGGACACATAAAAGACAAAAAAGCTGGATTAGATGAAATACCAGTAGAACCGTTAAAACTAGTGGAAGAAAATAACTTGGAAGTATTGGCAGATTTATTCAACACGGTGAACGATACGGGAATAATACCACAAGAGTGGCTGAACTCAGCATTTATAACCATTCCTAAAAAACAAGCAGCAAAAGAGTGCTCTGACTATCGAACACTGAGCCTCATGAGTCACACGTTAAAAGTACTGCTCAAAGTAATACATATCAGAATATACGAAAGGCTAGAGAAGGATATTAGCGAGACACAGTTCGGGTTCCGAAATGGAATGGGTACTCGAGAAGGACTATTTGTCATCAAAATATTGATTTAGCGATGTCGGGATGTAAATGTTAATCTTGTAACGTCGATTTTTGATAACATCGAGTACATACATTTAATTCAAGGTCAGGTTAGCTCATGTCGGAGAGAAGGCGTGTTAAGGTCAACTTCACAAAAAAAACTACGTAGTATGTCAAAATTTCAAACACAATTAGATAATTGAAATTATAATTTATCATTGGACGCCACCCCTTGTTTATCCTCGCAGGGGACGAGAAAAGATAAAAAAATAAGATATATAAAAAAAATTACAGCGAAATTACCTTTATTTCTCAGTAATAAAAAGAAACATTAAAAGTTGTTATTTCCAAAGGATACTAAAATACCATTTCATAATTACATTACTATAAACAAAGCAACTTTCTATCTTTTTAAATCAAGAATTGGTTGATAAAAACAAATGAATTTATATATTATTCCCAAATTTCGAAATTCGTTTACATTTAAAATATTATAGTAGTTATTTATTAACTAGGCAACATAGAAAAGTTAAATCTATTTATTAACTAGGCATAATAGAAAAATTAAGTCTTTAAACAAAATTTAAAATATTTCACTATATTCTTGTCTCTGTGAATCCATAAATAATTCTCGCGTTCCTGATAGGGCTTAATAAAAAAAAAGGTACAACCTTATTTATCCAATCTCTGGGAACCAGGAAAAAAGGGACATACTCTGCTTCTTCTCATCCGTTGGTTATTTCATCAAATATTTACTAATAAGAATCCATTTATATAATAGGTAATTATTGGAAACCATATATAGAGAAGTATTGGACCATAGGAAACTGTCTTAGTTAACTTAACATAATCAATGGACTTTAACCTCCCGGAAAAGAGTCTGAAAATAATTATTCATCTGAAATATAGACAAGAAAAAGCTTTTCTTTGTAGCTTACCTCTAATCTAGAGATTCACTTCGAAAACGCGTCCTATCGGGTGGACGTTTATAACAGGAAAGGAAGCGACGCTATTTCAACGGTTTTGAATTGGGGGCGTGATTGACAAGTTAATATCGTTCTCATCTATCGGATATGTTGGGGATTACCGTAGAAACGTTGAGTCGAATACAAGCGCCTGGCAGATAGGTGGGGTTAGTAGTTTTATTAAAAAAAAAATAATCAAATTTATAATGAATTTTCTAAAACTTTTGAAACGGTTACAATCTACACTTGTGCTTCGTTGACTACGAAAAAGCTTTCGATAAAGTAAGACATGAAAACTAATATCAATACTTATGAACAAGCGCATTGACAGTAAAATCATTAATATAGTGCAAACATTATATTGGAATCAAAGTGCCATAGTTCAAATTGATGGGCAACATTCAGAAAAAATGAAGATCTGTAAAGGAATTAGACAGGGATGTGTTTTATCGCCACTTTTGTTTAACTTGTATTCTGAAGAAATTTTTCAAAACACGCTCAATAATATCGAAGCGGGAGTCACCGTTAACGGAAAATTAATTATCAACTTACGATATGCAGACGACTCTGTAATCATAGCAACGAGTATAGAGGATCTACAACATCTTATCGAAAACTTGAGTATGAATAGTGCTGAGATGGGAATTAGTATAAACGCTAAAAAAAAGAAGTACATGCTAATTAAAAAAAGACCACAAAATATACATCACCTATTGACAATCAATGGTAACGTGATAGAAAAAGTAGAAAAATATCAGTATTTGGGAACTTTGATCAATAAAACCAATGATCATACTGTAGAAATAAACAGGCCAATAGAGATTGCCAGATCAGCATTTATACGAATGAAGCCACTCCTAAGGTGCAAAAATCTAGATTTGAAGATAAGAGTACGTACCATTCGCTGTTATATATTTTCAATATTATTATATGGAGCTGAGACTTGGACATTAAAAAAATGCAATTTAAAAAGAATCGAGGCTTTCGATCTCTGTTTATACCGCAGAGTATTTAAAATATTATGGACTGATAAAATTGGAACAGAAAACTGAAATACCTAGACCACGTGATGGGGGGTCCAAAATATGAAATTTTGATCTGTTGGCCAAAGGCATATTTCGTGGTTAAAGAATCTACGTGATTGGTATCAATGCAGATCGATTGATTTGTTTAGAGCAGCAAGTTCAAAAATAAAAATAGCCATTATGATTGCCAACCTCCGTAATGAGACGGCACTCTAAGAAGAAGATTTCTTAATATATATTAAGGTATTATATAGATAATTTGGTAAAACATTACCGTCATTTAAAATAAGCTCCAATCTTTTCAGAATGAGCCGTTCAAATACTTTGGATATAATAGACAACAAGCTAATTGGGCGATATGAAAATACTTCCGTATGACCATTATTAGGTTTTGTAATGAGAACAATTTAAACTTACGCCTTCCTTGGGTAGATTTTTTAGTACTATAGTAGGATCGTTTTAGCCTGTCGCATAAGTAATAAAAGTGTCTGTTCAGATTTGCCTCAGGTAGTCAGCGGTTCTCAAATTAAAAATGTACGGTTTTCTTAATTTAATAATACCACATTATGGATTTTTTTAATAAAATAACTTTGTATTATGTGATATTGTATACGTAAAATTACCAAAATTACCGTTAGTGTAGTCGATCAAGAATTAAGACCCGTTACCTTTAGAGGTGAACGCTGCATTTGGATTTTAAGGAAACGATATAGATGGGTTTAATTATAAAACAAAACTCTACACATCAATATCCACTAGTCTCACGTAAATCCTACAAGCGACGTGACGTGTCTGCTGTCAATAAAGCTTTTCTTGTTTCCATTGGATTAAAGTTGAAGGATGTCAAAACGTCAATACATTCGACGACAGGTTCAGGAACCTCAACCACCTATTTTCGACATTTACCAAAAACCTTTGTTCGACAATACTATTAGAAAAGAAGAATTTCGGACATATACACCTTACAGCAAGTCATTTAATAATAGCACCGTTGTCGAGTTTATCATAAATCAATCAGATGCATTTTTTCCGATACACGAAACACTTTTGGAAATTAAAGAAGTATAAAGAAAGTGGGCAATGGAACTGTTTCTCTTACACCGAATGTTGGAGCCTTCTTGTTTGATACATGCACATATATAAGTTCATACGACATGGAAATAGTTCGAGATCCAGGCGTAGTTAGCACTATTCGCAGTTTGTTATGTTATAATTCTGAAGATTCCAAGTTTCTCAGTACTGAAGGATGGAACTATCCGAATAATCCACATTTATCTGGGAACAGCTTTAGTTTACTGATTCCGATAAAACATATTTTCAACATTTTCAACGATTACAATAAAGTATCGTATGGTCGTCAAGTGTTTCGATTTGTTCGAGCACGTAATGATAGAGACTGTATTTTAGTGGAAGAACCTAATGCCACAACAATAACAACAGTATCTCTAACTGTTACCAGCATGGAACTCAAGGTCAAGCATGTCTTTCCCAATGATGATGTGAAAATTGAATTAATGACTCCAATTAAGAATAATACACCGATAACTATACCTTTCCGTAAATGGGAGCTCAATGAACTACCTTCACTTGCGGCAGGATCTCGACGTGAGATATGAAGTGTAAAGACAACTTCAGCTATTGAACTTCCACGCTATGTCATTGTAGCTTTTCAAACTTTTAAACGAGATGACATTCACGCCAATCCAACGTTATTCGATCACATTAGAATGTCAAGCATACGAGTGGTTATTAATGGGGAATATTGGCCTAACGAGAGAATGCAATTAGATTTTAATAAAAATGACTATGCTATAGCTCACTACAACTATACCGAATTCTTTCCCAGTTATATTCACTCATCAACAAAACATCCCATCTTGGATTATAAAGCTTTTAAAAAGTATGGCTTGTTTACTTTCGACTGCTCCAAACAGGATGATACTTCATTTAGATCAGGAACTGATGATGTTAAGTTGGAAATCGAAGTAGATGAAGGTTTTCCAGCAGACACTCGAGCGTATTGTTTAATTGTTCCCGACAGTCTACTCGAATACTTTCCTCTAACTGAAGTTGTCAAAAATCTCATTTAAAAATTATTAAATAAAATGAATGAAGTGTTAGTAGCAGACAAGCAGTCATTATGAGAATGGCGTACCCAAAGAACTAAGTATGGAACTTGGTTTTAAACATTGTCATTATATATTTAAACCTCCATAACTTCGTCTTCGGTATTCTAATGGAGACATTAAATATTCCAAAATAAATGAAATACTGGAATCTAAGTTGTTGTATGCTGCCGACTAATATACGTTCGCGGAGAACAAAAAGCAGATTTTTTTAAACAGAAGTGTCACATTTTTGGAGTTTTCCCCATAATTATCGACGTTTGCAAGTATGATGGTACTCCTGTTGCACCGTGTGCAACAAGAAAATTTATTGCAGATTCAAATGCTTGTCACATAACTGGATTATTTTCCTGCACTTCGATAAATGTGGATCGCCTCCGACAATGGTTTTGTGAAAAAATTATACCTATGTAAATTGAATTTTTTTAAATAAAAGATGAAAAGTTTTGTTTTAGTTTTATTTTAACAGTTTTTGTCTTAATCTTTGCGTAATTTCTTCCTCTGTTGCTGCCTTTTCGTGATTATAAACCGCAAGTATTTAAATTTATCCTTTTCTTTGATTGTTACGGTGTTTTCAATCTGTAGATCTTCTATGTCTTCTTCACTTGTCGATAGGGACTCTGTTTTTGCCAGGTTAATATCTAGGCCAGCCTTGGTATATTCTTCTTGTAGTTTCTTCATCATGTAGCTGAGGTCGTCTTGGTCTTGTGCATTCACTACTTGATCGTCTGCAAAGCTTAACGTATATAGGTATTCGTTCCGTACTGGTACTCCTATGCCTTCGCATTTTCTTTTCCATGTAGCTAAGTATATTTTAAATCTGGTTGGAGATGTGAAACAACCCTGCAGGAGCCCTTTTGTTGTGGTGAAGTCTCCTATGATTCTTGTTCCCACTTTAATGGACACTTTATTTTCTTTATACAGAGCTTTTGTAGCTTCTATGAGTTCTGTCCCTATGTCTAATTTGTACATTAACTTTCATAGTTCTAACCTTGGTACAGAGTCATACGGCTTTCTTAGGTTCACGAATTCCAAATGTATATCTCTATTTTTGCTTTTTTCTTTTCCAACAGTTGCTCCAGTGTGTATATGTGGTTTATGCATGATCTTCCTGCCGTAAAGCCTGCCTGATCCTCCCCGATTTTGCCTTTTATCGTTGCTCTCTTTTCTCGCAGTATCTTTCCATATAATCTTCCTATTGATGACATTACTCGTATTCCTCTGTAGTGCTCGCATCGTTTTCTATCTTCTTTCTTAAATATATATGTCAAATATGCCTCCATTCATTCCTTTGGGAGCTGTTATCCATTTATGGCTTTCTGAATTATCCGTTGTATTATCCGGTGTAATTTTTTTGAGCCGTATTTTATAAGCTCAGGTGAGATGCCTTCAGGTCCCTGTGCTTTCGTATTTTTGATTTCTTTTATGGCCATTCTCATTTCCCTATCTGTTATTTCTATTTCTTGTTGTGAGGATTTGTTTCGCCTTCGACTGTTTTCTTTTAAAATGAATTGTGGTCTTTGTTCTGTTAACAGTTCCTTGTAATAGTCCTTCCATTCTTTGTCCTATAATATATTTCCCAATTTAATTTTTTCTTTTGAATTTTGTTTTAATGTTCTCAGCACTTTTCATGACTCCGAAGTTCTTGTACCTCCTATATATGTTTCCATATTTAAGCAAGTTCTTTCCCATTCCTCATTATTTTGTTGTGTTATTTGTTTTTTCACTTCTCTATCCTTTTCTCTATATTCTTTATAAACATCATCGTTGTTTGTAGTCAGCCATTTTCTGTATAGTTGCTTTTTTCTTCAATTATTCTTTTTGTTAGTTCATTTATTTCATAATAGTGCTGTTTATTTGTTACATGTTCTTTTTTCCCAAGGGCTTCGAATGTTGCTTGTTTTATACTCTCCTTTTTATACTCGTATATTTCTTCGATGTTGTCGTATCTAAATTCTATTAATTTTTGGTCTAGACGTTGTTGGTATTGTTCTCTTATTTGTTGTTCTTGAAGTAGTTCTATATTGTATTGTTTTTCTATTATAGTATTTAACGGTTATTCTGTAGAGGGAGTCTTGTTATGTTTCCAATTAATGCCCATTTTTGCTGTCAGTAGCTTATGGTCCGTTCCATATTCTGCTCCTCTTCTAACTCACACATCTTTGATCTTTATTGTGGTATCTTGTTTGATCAGTACAGTGATAGACTTGCTAGCTATAAGATTATTTCTATCAACAAAACCTGTGAAAATTACCGATATCGGTTATTATTTATTTAATTTCTACTTTGTAAGCAGTTTAATTCTTTTCTTTTTTGTGATATAGTGTACGGAGTGTAAATAGCTCCCCCTAAATGGGGGAAGCTGTAAAAAGAAAGACGTCGTTAGGTGTAAATATTAACCAGACAATGAGTGCAGATAACTCTAAATGCGTAGTGGAGTCAGAAAATTATTTATCGGTCCCCGTACAAGACATGGATACCACTTCCAGTTCTGAAGCAACAGCTGGAACCAGTTGTCAACTCATTAGTGATAACGTAAAGGATATTAATAAACAAAACAAAACACCCAAACTTTTTAACCTAAGAAATGGAGATAAGTATAATTTGAATAATATTTGTGTTTTTATAGAACGAAGAAATATTGAAAATGCCGGCCGTCTTCATCCCTTATTTGTGGGAGAAGTCTTACACAAAAAGCTAAATATTAAAAATATTAATCAAATTAGATCTGTTGGAAAAAATAGAATAAAAGTTAGTCTAAAAACATGTTCTGATGCCAATGCTTTAGTAAAAGCTCTTTTATCTGAAAATGATCTTGTAGCGTTTATACCAAATCATTTATTGGAAATTAAAGGTTTGATAAAAGATATCGATACTCAATACGATACGAAATATATTTTAGATACCAAAACATCTTCAACAGTACTTGATGTTAAACGTACACATCGTAGAATAGAAAAGGATGGTGATATACAGGATGTCCCCAAAAAAACCATTATTGTAACGTTTGAAGGGAACACCTTACCTAATTATATTTCAATAAATAGTGTATATTTTTCGGTAGAGCGGTTTTTCAGCAGAGTTACACAGTGCTTCAGATGTCTACGGTATGGTCACATTTCTAAGCAATGTAAAAATATTGAAGAATTATGTATTAAGTGTAGTAATGTAAAAGCTGAAAAGCATGTTTGTCACGATTCAGAAATTCGCTGTTTATATTGTAAAACAAATGACAACGTTTCTATTTCAAGAAAATGTCCTCATTTTTAAAAACAACATAAAATTAAGAACATTATGGTTGAACAAAATATTTCCATTATTGAGGCAAAAGAATATTGTGAAATGTCTTATTCTGGTATATCTATAAACAACAGTTTTTCTATTTTATCCAACTCCAATTTTCCGCCTTTACCAACGGTTGAATCTAAGTCTGTAAATTCTAACTCCTTTTTACACACACATTTTAAGAATAATAGCAATTATGTTTTGCCCACCCACCCTACAAGTAGTTCTACCAGCAATAGCAATAAAAAACGTCGAATTTCTAATGACAGTCCTCCTCCACAACCGATGTTCCCTTTTCAGTTTGGCCCTAGTCAACCACTGCCAGAAAATAATAATCCAACAAATTATCAAAATTTAAATAATAAAAACATTGTAGAGTCAATTTCAGATTTTATAGTTGAATTTTTAAAAAGTATTTATACTATTGAAGATATCAAAAATTTGAATAATGATTTAATTCAAACAGGAATAAATAAAGTGTTGGAGGACACATGTAAAACGTAACCTTCACTCCATTACCAAAGACACTAAATATTTGTCAGTGGAACGCACGTTCTGCTGTTTCGAATAAAAATAGTTTAATGCATTATCTTGTAAATAATAATATTGATGTAGCAATAATAAGCGAAACATGGTTTAAACCCAAAAAAGTATATAGTTTCGTAGGTTATAATGTAATTCGTAAAGATAGACATGATGGTTTTTCAGGAATTTGCATTTTGATCAAAAAGCCGATTTCATACCTAGAATTAAGCATAGTTTCCAATTTTAATGTCGACCTTCTTGTTTGCGGTATTAATATTAAATTCAACAATAAAACTTTAAGTATAATTTCCGTTTATAGGTCACCGGATATTAAAACTAACATAACTGATTGGGTACATATTTTTTCACAGTTTTCAACTCCGTGTATTATTGGTGGGGATTTTAACGCGCATCATGCTACCTGGGGATCGCATAAAAATGATTCTGTTGATAAACAACTCATTGAAGCAAGCAATAATTGCGATTTTGTAGTTATGAATACTGGCGAACCTACGTGTATTACCAGGCCAGGCTGCAATGATTCTATGATTGATGTTACCTTTTGCTCCTCGGACGTAGCTAGTAATATAGATTGGGCAGTTTACTCTGACACACTTGGATCGAATCATTTTATGATAAAAATAACTCTTGCAATGCAACAAATTCTGCAGGACATCACAATTCCGCGATATAGATGGAACCTAAAAGGTGCTAATTGGGAGCAATATAAAGAGTTTGTGGAAGACTACTTTTATAACTTTACTGATGCAGAATATCCAACCACCAAAGAAAAATTTGCATTCTTAATCAATTGTATAAATAATGCAGCAGAAAGAACTCTAAAAGAATACAGACCATTTAAGTGCAAACATCGAATACCTTCACCTTGGTGGGATGCAGAATGTGACAACATAATTTCTGAAAGAAAACATGTACTGCAAGTATACAAAGAAAACTCCACAAAAGATAATTTTCTTGCATACCAAAAATGCATGGCACTTACTAAAAGAAGATTAAAAGAAATAGCTAAAAAAAGTTGGATTGAATGGTGTTCCAATCTCAACAAAAATACTCCAACTAGCATGATATGGAAACAAGCAAAAAAAATGAATCGTAAAACAATAAAGCTTGGTAAGCCACATAATGAAGATTTAATAGATGATTTTTTTAATCTGGTAGCTCCCCAGACTGTTCCATCCACTGTAAACATTGAACATACCATTTTAGATAAAAAACATTTTTTGGCAAATAATTTTCACATCAATGAACTAAATTATGCTTTAAGAAATAAAAAAGTACTGCCCCGGGTTTTGATCAAATGAAGTATCCAGTGTTACAGAATTTACCAGTTATAGCAAAAAGGTTTCTTCTACAAATTTTTGATGAGATGCTTGCAGGTGAATGCATTGAAGATTTTAGAAAAATTATAATCACACTGATTCCTAAACAAGGTAAAGACCCAAATATGGCCCATTCGTATAGACCAATTTCTCTGCTATCATGTGTGCAAAAAACTTTCGAACGTATGATAAAACATAGGCGGGAATGGTGGCTACATAAAAAAGACCTGCTTACGCCCTGTCAGTTTGCATACAAAAGAGGAGTGGGTACGCTAGATGCACTTACAACCTTAGTGACAAATATTCAAAATAATTTCTCCAGAAATAATTTTCTTCCAACAATTTTTATTGATATTGAGAAAGCATATGACACCTTAAGCTTAAATATTTTGAGTAAAAAAATGATTACTAATTTTAAAATTCCTAAGGCAATAGTATATGCTATTATCGGATTATATTCAGAAAGACATGTTCATGTCGGGGATTTTAACAACCATTTATTAGCCCCAAGATATGTTTTTACAGGAATTCCGCAAGGAGCTGTCTTAAGTCCTTTTCTTTTCAATTTATACACAGCTGACCTACATAAATTAAAGTTGGAAAAGTATCCGTTTAAGATCATCCAATATGCAGATGACTTCAGCATATACTGTGAAACAAAGAAGAGAGATAAAGCTTTTGGATTTTTAATGGATACTAACAACGTTGTAGAAATATGGTTGGAAGAAAACCACCTTCACCTGTCGGCCACAAAATCAGCAATGACCATTTTCAGTAGACATAACATTCCTAATATAGAAACATTTATAGTAAAACAGCGAGAAATTCCTTTTAAAAAGGTAATTAAATATTTGGGCATTTTACTGGATCACAAGCTAACATGGAAATTTCACATAGAATATATGTTCAACAGATGTAAAAAAGGCCTAAACTTTCTGAAAATGACAACTAAAACTTGGTGGGGAATAGATGTTGAGACTTCCTTACTTTTCTATAGAACTTATATTCGCTCTATCGTAGATTATGGATGTTGGTTATATGGATCTGCCAGCAGGAACTTACTAAACAAATTAAACATATTTATAAACCAGTGTTTGCGGATCTGTATTGGTGCCATGAAGACAACCCCTATTGAGCCCCTTTATGTTGAAGCACTTGAGCCTCCAATCTCTCTTAGAAGACATTTCTTGGCCGAAAAATTTTTACTGAAAATTAAACATCAGAACACCTTTCTGTATACCGAAATAATAAAGTTAAATAATTATGATTTAACGATTTAATATTGGAAAAAGAAAAACTCTCCAACTCTATGTGAAGCTCTTAGAGAAAACACAGTTTCTGCTGATGAAGCTATTAATTTAAAATCACTCACAGATATAAATGATTTTGAAACTTTTTTTATAGCGTTAAATTTATTAAACCAAATTATGTTAACACGGGAAGATCAAACAACAACACTATTACAAGCATCTTATCCAATTGGGATTACTACAGTACTATCTACACGGATGCCTCCAAAGCAGAAGACGGTACAGGATGTGCCTTTTACATCCCTATGGAGAAGGTAGAAAAAATGTTTAAATTAAAAGCAAATATTTCCATATTTAGTGCGGAAGCAATCGCCATATATGAAGCCCTACTTTTTGTTTCTAACAGGGAATCCTCCGTTATTATTGTTTCAGATTCCATGTCAGTTCTTACAGCCATTAATCAACCTTTTTTTCCAATCACATACTCCAATCCCTACATAATATTAATTAAAAAATTAGTGAAAAACTTAAAAGAAAATAAAAAAAAGTGATATTTATATGGGCCAAAGCACACAGTGGAATTAAACATAATGAACATGTTGACCAACTAGCCAAATTAAGTATTTATTCAGTGGATACCACAGAATATCTACCCAGTATTTCTGATTTGGTTGCTACACGTAAGGCAGTCTTGAAATATAAATGGAGTGATCTATGGTCTGAGTTTTGTTTTACCAACCCAAATAGATACACTTTTTTACACACAACTGTTCCTGTTGCACATTGGCATAGAACTTATAATGTCCCTAGGCGTTATATAACCACTATATCTAGGCTAAAATTTGGACATGCTTGTTTTCCTGCCCATCTTGCAAGAATTCATGTGATTGAGAGTAAAAACTGTGTGGAATGTGGAGTAGAAGGCGACCTAGATCATGTACTTTTTGGTTGTGCCAAATATAATTTGGAATCCACCGTTTTATATAATAATATTGTTCATATTACCCGTAAATCTCCGTTTAACGTTTTATCTGCCCTAGCCACCCAAAATAGATTAATTTA
Source organism: Diabrotica balteata (assembly GCA_918026665.1). NCBI lineage: Eukaryota > Metazoa > Arthropoda > Insecta > Coleoptera > Chrysomelidae > Diabrotica > Diabrotica balteata. The sequence goes on from OU898284.1 coordinate 48,097,209, forward strand.
TGATTGCATAATCGATTTTTTGACCAAATGTAATATTTTTCTTTAGTTAAAAAAAATTGTTTCTACTTTTTACCTTTGTTTTCTTTCCTTTATATGTTTAATCCTATTTACCGTGGCCTGGTTTTCCTGTGTATGTATATATTATAATGTCCTGATGGGCCCCTGGACATGAAGCGAGTGACCCATGTTAATTGTATATGTTTATGGATAAATATGTGTATGTATGTATGTATATATATATATATATATAATATATATATATATATATATATAAATATATATATATATATATATTTTTTTTCTTTTCATTAATGTTTGTACTAATTTCTCAACTTTATATTTATCTATTTTAGTCTATTGTCTATTCGATTGCAAATAATTTTAACTACGCCTAATGAAATTAAAAGATCATGTAACTGGCTGTATGGCAAACTGCCAAAGCCATTATAAACAAAAAAAAATATTGTTTGATTATTATGTAGTCTATTATCGATTTCAGCTTTCGTGTTTCTTGCGTCCATGTATATTTTTGAATATTTTTATGTCTGATGAATCCGTTGGTGATTTTTAGGTTGTTTAGTTCGCATAATTCAATCAGACGTTCTCCGTTATCGTTTTGTTCATCCTCTCCAAATCTACTTTATCGTTTTCTTTCCTTCCGGTTCTATCGTTAAGGTCTCCTGTTTTCTACTCTCGGGGAATCATCTGTTGGTGCATATACTCCGATTATCACTGTCTCTTTACCGTACATGTCTATATACCGTATATTGTTAAGACAGTAGTTCTATTAACATCAATAATTGAGAGCACAAAGAAAAGATTAGCGGGCCGCATAAGGTACTGTTTCTGCGTGTTTCCGAACGATGTTATAAGGTAATATGTAATTGGTATATTCAGTAACAAGAAGTTTATCATAAATATTACTTAGTTTCGTAGACATTTATTACCATGAAACATTGGTTCAATTTAGACCCTTTAAATAGCGCTTTTTCAACTGGAATACATAGACTTAACAATGTTGTGAGCAGTTTTCACTGTTTCCTAGCTCTTTTAATATCTCTTCCAACATAAAAATTAACTAAATCTTTTTTAAATTTTTAGGAGCCTAGAAACTCTAGGACATTTAATCAAAGGTATTATTGGCACTGGCATATTGGCATTACCCGAAGGATTTAAATTAGCAGGAATGATAAACGGGATAATTTCAACCATTCTTATAGGTTTTTTGTCCGCATACTGTCTACGAATTTTGGTATGTTACTTTTGGTGTTATTTTTGATCCTATTTAAATAATTTAATTTCAAGTTCGGTTTACTTATAAAGTTTTGTAAATCTTAGGTTACATTTCGTTCTGAAGCTATTTTCTTGTGGCATTGTAAATTAATTACTATTTAACTGGGAATAAGCCACAATTAAAGATAAAAATACGTTTATTGACGTTTCAATTTCCACTTCGGAAATCGTTCTCAAAATACAAACAGTGAATTAAACAAATTTTGTTTTTTGTTACATAGTGAAAAATTCTTCTAATGATTTAATTTTATCTGACTCATTTATATTGACAATTCAGACATACATTATGCATTTTAAAGTAGACGACTTTAAAATGATATTGCCAATATTGTTAAGTTGCGCTCCTGGGACGACTTTACTTATAAGATAGTTCATTCGATGACATGAAATCAACTTTAACTTGAGAATATCCGTCAGAAAAAAATTATAGCATGTAATTCGTCTTTAAAAAGACAAACACATAACATGATGACAGTAAAATTTTCCGGTTAGTGATTCCATAGTAAATTATGAGGGAAAAACCAGGAAAAAAACCTCATAATACTATCCCGACATTGTAAGTATTTGATCGTGAATTTAGTTTACCTTCAACAAACATCAAAATTCTGATTTTATATGTTACGTTATTTAAAAAAACATAAATGATGTATCCTCTATATGTTACTGACTTACTAATACTGGTATTTTCTTATTAATAACTTCCTCTTTTAATATTGGTAACCAGAACCTACTGCATTCTGCCGAGGAATTTGCGACACAATTGGCCTCATTTAGCATAATTAGAGCCGCTTCTTTGATTTTTCTTTTTTTATTATCCGTTTCTTTTAGGACTACATTTGAATTATTCCATTGAACCCTATGTTCATTATCCCATGCGTGTTTACATATTTGAGATCTATCAAATTCTCTATTTTTAATATAAGATTGATGTTCACTTATTCTAACATTTAATGGCTTTGATGATTCACCTAAATAAAACTCATCGCATTCACAAGGTATTTTATAAATGCAATTTTTTGTCCTTGTTCATTGTTAGGTTTGGTTTTGGACAAAATAGATCTCAACGTGTTTGTTGTTTTGAATGTTGTTGAAATGTTGAATTTATTTCCTATCCTTTTAAGTTTTTCTGATAATCCTTTTATGTACGGTATTGTTATTTTCCTCATATTATTCCTTGTGTATGCTGTAGGATCTCGTTCTAAGTTGTTCTGTTCTATTCGATCGATTGTTGAAAATTCCTTATTTATAAATGATAAAGGATAATCATTTTTTAATAAAACAGATGTTAACAAATGTTTCTCCTCCAAGAACACATAAGTTGGGCAAAACGCAGTACGCAGTTTTATTGCGAAATATTTTAGTTCTAAATTTTTTTTGTCAAATACATATTTAACCAAAATTTGTCCCAGGCAAGGGTTTCTGAAACTTACAGCGAGTATAAACGAGCTTATAAACCTCCTTTAAAGCGGAATCTTTCTGATACTCGATTATTTCCATCTGAAGGGCTTTGTTACTCTTAGGGAGAGCGCCCACCAAACTGGCGTGGCAAGTAGCACGTAGCAAGTAGCACGCGTCTAGCATGTTTCTTAAAATATAACCAATGAAAACGAATGATTAGAATGAATGACGTCGCTGTCATTTTGGTGTACGCTGAATCATTCGTTTTCATTGGTTACATTTTAAGAAACATGCTAGACGTGTGCTACTTGCCACTTGCCACGTGTCAGGCCACTTTGGTGGGCGCTCTCACTTAAAAACGTCTGCTGTTTCGCTGGTCCATACACCATTTGGCTCGAGTGAAAAACTGTTGCTTAACAGTTGCACAACATTTTGTGTTGACAGCTTCCCTATTGTAGTTTGCTAAAAGATTATTTTTAGACAGGTACTACCTGAAATTTTGGAAACCCCTTTAGTCGAAGCATATTGTTGGATTACGAGTATTTCTATACAGTCTAGGCGGGATCTGTTGTGGATTGGACATTTTCCATAGGAAGTTATTTTTTGCTGGACTCCTTTCAGGATGTACCCAATATCGTTAATCACGATATGCGCCAGTCGCAAACCCTGTGCTAAATTTTTTATTTAACAAAATCTGAAAACAATTGAAAATTTCTCATTTTTTTGCTCCTATTTTCGTTTATAATTCGGAAAATATTGATCCTAGAGAAAATATTATATAAAGTTAAAAGTTTCGTTATTCAATTTTACACAATATTTCGTTAGCTAGAAATTGAAAATTTAATGTTTATTATTGAAAAAATAGCAATAATAGGAAAAGAAGTACAAAAAATGAAGTTAATCCTTTAAATGTTTTGGACTTTCTAAACTTGACTTACAAGCTCCATATTCCACCTAGAACAACTTTTTAATATGTTTAAAACGTGTGCTAAATTTTGTTAAGATCGGTCAGATAGGTTTTGCATAATAATTTTGCAATCCAGCCTACTGGAAAAAAATCGCAAATTTTCAAATTTATAGTAGGCGCTAAATAAGGCCCTCAGATAGTTGCAAATTTTTTTACATATAAAGGAAGGCTCAAACTTTTAAACGCTTTTTGTAAAATTTAAATCGGTTCACTAAGAGAGCCTAGAAATTTTTTAAAAAGTTTTAAACATTTTTAGGCTTATGAACAAATTTAATAACTTTACGAGCTTTAAACATATCAATTTCAAAATTTATACACTTCAAGAACATTAAAAGACGCTTCTTTAAAAAAAAGATACATTCGGCTTACTGGTTGCCGAAATATTGAAGGTCAAAGTTGGCATACATTTTCCGTGTAACCATAAGTAACATCAAATAATGTCATTATTATGATAAAACTGTAAAAATAAATTATTTATATTGTTAATTTTTATGGCGGATATAATAATATAACAAGCGTGTGATAGGACAATGATTTATTAAATAACAAATCATTTCAAAATTTTAATAATACACTACATACACAGTACAGGATACATTCTTTTAATGAATTAATGTGACAGAAACGAAAAAATTATGATAAAAGCATTATTTTTAAGCAAATCAAGAATCACTGTCACTATCGATATCTGGGTAGTCTCTATTCTGGGGTAGGTCCCTATAAAATCCATGGAAATAACTGGGAATAAAAGGTAAGAGAGAAATTAAGCCATTGTAGTTTCGTTCGGATATTGGAACAACCTTCTTTTGTGGAAGGCTGATGGAAATGTAGGCTCACATCCATTCAATCTTGAACTACTTCTTGTATTCCTTTTCAGGTCAACTGCTTGGAACTCCTCATCAAATCAAGTTTTTAGGAAAATCATTCCAAGATTTTCCTACCTCAACTGTATTTGTACACAATTTGACATAAGAAATTTCTCATTCTCAATGTTTTTTTTTTCTATGTATAAATGGTGAGTTTTGACCCTTATACAGTGCAACAAATTGTTTAAAATCTTCTTTTCATGTTCCATGTTGTATACATAGTATTTGTTAGAACTCTGACGTACCGTTTGCTACCAGTCCCAGCGAGTGATGATTGTCAGCTTGTCAAGTTCTTTCAGTTTTTTTTTTCTATTAAGGTATGAATAGAATCAGCCTCCATATGTGTGTGCCCTTTAAGGAGGTACTTTACGTTGACACACTGTATTTGACGATATTTTTTTCATAATCCAGAAAAAGCACAAAACAATGAAAATATTTTTATTTTGCCCAAAGCAATTATCGGACCAAAGTGTAATTTCGTTAACATCAGAAGTAGATATAACACTGTTGACCCCTTTTAAAAAAGCAGATGAAATTTCCTCTTCACCTCGGCCACCTTTGGACTCATCCCATATCATGCAATGTGCACTTTTATTTGACGAATCGTAGAGTGTATAATTTGGCGTCCAAAGATATGATATCATGTCCACATGGCATTAAAAACTCCTGAACGTTTCTTGGGGTAAACAATACTATGTCCACATGGTATCATATCCCTCTGAGGAAAATGGACATGATATCATATTTTATTACCTTATCTTCCTTATTTTTGGGAATAGAACATAGTATGATATACCACTGTATAGAGCAAAAATTCTACATTATGGACATGGTATTAAGTCAATTTCATGAAAAATGGACATAGTATCCTTTACCTCCGGGGTACAGAATTGTATGTTAAACAAGTAATTGCATTTGTTCTTTATGCATTTTTTTGAGTTTGCAATTTATACATTGAACTAAATTGATACTTTTAGTAAACAAATATATATTTATAAATTGTTAATAAATAACTTGAATTGTTAAAACAAAGGCGAATTTTTTTTTGTAAAAATCATAGTTTTTAAAAAAATTAACATTAAAAATAATTTATTTTTACAGTTTTATCATAATAGTGACATTATTTGATGTTACTTATGGTTACACGGCAAATGAATGCCAACTTTGACCTTCAATATCTCGGCAACCAGTAAGCCAAATGTATCTTTTTTTAAAAGAAGCATCTTTTAATGTTCTTTAAGTGTATAAATTTTGAAAATGATATGTTTAAAGCTCGTAAAGTTATTCAATTTGTTTATAAGCCTAAAAAATGTTTAAAACTTTAAAACATTTTCTAGGCTCTTTTAGTGAACCAATTTAAATTTTACAAAAAGCGTTTGAAAGTTTGAGCCTTCCTTTATATGTAAAAAAATTTGCAACTATCTGAGGGCCTTATTTAGCACCTACTATAAATTTGAAAATTTGCGATTTTTTTCCAGTAGACTGGATTGCAAAATTATTATGCAAAACCTATCCGACCGATCTGAACAAAATTTAGCACACGTTTTAAACATATTAAAATGTTTTTCTAGGTGAAATATATGGAGCTTGTAAGTCAAGTTTAGAAAGTCGAAAACACTTAAAGTATTAACTTCATTTTGTTGTACTTTTTTTCCAATTATTGCTATTTTTTCAACAATAAACATTAAATTTTCAATTTCTAACTAAATATTGTGTAAAATTCAATAACGAAACTTTTAACTTTGTATAATTTTTTCTCTAGGATCAATATTTTCCGAATTATAAACGAAAATAGGAACAAAAAATGAGAAATTTTCAATTGTTTTCAGATTTTGTTAAATAAAAAATTTAGCACAGGGTTTGTGATTGGCGCATATCGTTATTATCGATATTGGGCACATCCTGAAGGGATTCCAGCAAAAAACTAGCTTCCTATGGAAAATGTCCATTATGGTCTGAATTTCTACAGATTCCGCCTAGTCTAATGTATTAGTACTGTGCATTTGAAAAATGTAAAGAGATTTATATATTTAGATTTGATTATAATTTTAGACCATAATTTTATTACTATATTTTGACTTTAACGGCGGTCCACAAAAAAAAAAGCTCACGGTCCGGATGCGGACCGCGGTCCTCCATTTGGTGACCCCTGGTCTAAGCTATCAGTTAGAATAATCCAAGCAATTTATCCATTAAATCTCCACACATCAAAAGTTCCATCCAAGTATACAAGTAACGCCCCATCAAATAGCAAATTAAAACTATTTAAGTTAGGACGCATACCACTTAAGGATTATACAAATAAGAATAATATTAACCACAGTTACCGACAAACTCGCCTATTAGGAGTACAATATATTATAAACATATAAGAGTCTGGATTGTCCATGGCCTCCAAAAATATGAGAATAGAGTAAAGTCGTTTATAAAAATTAACACGTTGATATACTGATCATCTCCGAATCTCACTACATGTTGAAAGTCATGAATATTCAGCTCAGCAGGGTGCTATTGTTCCGAGGTGTAAAATTGCATAAACAAGAGATCTGGATATTGATATGCAATTCTGCAAGCAAGCAAGCAATTTGATTAAACCCAGCCTATGAGAAATGTTCACCCATGTAGTACGATCGAGTGTAACAATTCATTGGAGCAAGGTGTGTTAACTCGAGATAAAAACAGGAATCACCCCACCGTGCTCCAATGATCTAGACCATCCCTTTCCCCCCTATAGCAATCTGATTCGCTATAGAGGCACAAAAATCAGCCAAATGCTCTTCATGTGGAGGTCCTGGGTAATAGAACCCAAACATGGTTTCCTAACCGAATGCAAAAACTCAGGACAGCGCATCTCCGCTATATTCCTGTTTATCTTAATGTGGCTTATCCGCGAACTAAAATTGCTTACTTGGGCATCAGGTCTCCGCTCTGAGTCCCCGCTCAGTTCGGCGACTTGGTGCTCAAGGGGGTTGGGCCCTACGTGTCCGGGTTTTGGGGTTTTTGTTAGTTTTTTTGGTGGCCGAAGCCGGTTTTTTGTGTTTTTTGTAATTTTTTTTGTAGGTGACCTGTGGACAAAAAATCATAATTAGTGTACAATCTATATTATAATAAGGAAAATATATAAATATTATACGATACCACAATACAGACTGTATCCTAGTTGAGCTGCTGGGCCCACTGTGAACGAGGCGATGTGCGATAATCTGGGTGATTTGAGCTACGAACTATCTTCCTTGTGTGTGGTATGATTTGAAGTTTCTTCTCACTCTGGGCTTTTTGTTAAATTCTGTCCATCTGGGGGGGGGGGTGCAATTCTGCGTTGAGATCACAAAAGGGGTTATTTAGTATTGAATCTTTTCCGTATAGTATTTCAATCATCAATTTTCATTATATTACAAATATGATTATTTTAGGTACGATCCCAATATATATTATGTAAAAAGAAGAGAGTAGGACTCCTAACATACCCGGAATCTATGGAGTATGCTTGTGAAGTGGGGCCTAAGTTGTTACAGAGATTTGTTCCTTACGCAGGGTAAATAAATTTACATTTTGAATTAGTTTACTACATTTATTTGGTATAACCCCAGATTGGTATTTTTTCAGCATTTATTATTTTGGAAGAATCGTGCGATGTTTAGGGTTAGTGTACGTTCACACAGACTGTTATAACGCGATCAGCGATTGAATGCTTAGGGGAAATGCACCATTCAATTCGGTTGAACAATGTGGACGATTCAACCAAAATGAATCATCTATTTTGCAATTTAATAAAAGCGTTCAACGAAATTGAACGTTGAAATGAGATGAGCGTATTTCTACTTTTGTTCAACTTCGTTGAACAACTGGGAATATTCATCCATATTGACGCATATTAAGGCGGAAATACACCATTCAATTCGATTGAACAATGTGTATGATTCGAAACGTACGTACGGAAGTCAAAATGAAACGATTCTAACTCGATGAAATAAACGATTGAATCGAATAAAATCGACAAAACTTGTATAGACGAATCAATGTGGATGAATTATCCCAGTTGTACAACGAAGTTGAACGAAAGTAGAAATTGTCTCAACTCATTTCAACGTTCAATTTTGTTGAACGCTTTTATTGAATTGCAAAATACATGGTTAATTTTGTTTGAATCATCCACATTGTTCAACCGAATTGAATGGTGTATTTCTGCCTTTATATAAGTTGTGTTAATTGTATTCGATTCAACCATTTATTTCATTTTGACTTGTGATATAATAAGTTTCGTACGTGCAATACGTGCTTTACTATGTTATTAAGTTATACGTAGATATACGTTATATTATATATAAGTAATATATATACAATGAGTAAGTTCCAAAAGAAATAAATCTTTTGCTTTAGGAGGATATCGGTCAAAGGAGAAATAATAAAAGGAAATCACAGTTCCATTCCTATATTTGAAGACGTTTCGCTTATTGTATTTACAAGCTTTATCAGTTCAATCTAAAAGAATACAATGGTGGTAGCCATGAATATAACATGGAAAAAGAACTTACGAATGGTGAGTGAGGAATGATAAGGTGTAAAACAAACACACCGTTCTCTTGGTAACCGTGGTCAAAATATTAAAATGATGCGTTAAATCAGTAGCTTAAATGTTCATATGTAGTAGCATTCATTTATAACAATAAGAAAAAGTTTACTTTAAAAGTGAAAGAAATGAATAAAAACTACTACAAAGCACTATAAAACCCGTCACATTGCACGTAAAAATTTTTTAACAATAAAGTGTAGAGATAAAAGCAAAAAAATGACAAAACACACCGGCACAGAGCTGTTGTTATAACAAAGTTAACATTTAAAAAATATTTTATGCTTCACTTTAGGGCGCATCTCAAAAATTAAAGAATTCTAATCGGAAAACGAATGTCAAGTTATTGGCATTTTCGTTGAAGTAGTTGTGTATCTTTCATGGTTGTGTGTTGAGACAACTTATTGGAGTGTGAGACGAGCAGGTGCGATACACAATAGGGTGTATCATAATAAATACTCAAATAATGAATTTTCGAAATTCAAAGTTGCAAGTTAATAAAAAGTTGCCTGTTACATTACTCTTTCAGGGAAAAAAGTTTTGTTTTAATTAAAACATATTTAGGTCTCCCGGAACCGACTTAAACTTTAGAATTTTTTCTCAAAAACACGATTTTTCATCTTTTTCATTTTTTTTATTGAAAATTAAATTTTATATTTTTATTGTCAACTTAAAAAATATTAAGTACGTGATAACAGTGAACAACACAAATTAGGATAATATCTGTAACTAAGCATAAAGTCACCTTTATGCTTATGCAGTCATCTTTATGAAAATCTCAATTGTAACAACGAAAAATCAATATCTTCTCTTTATTATGATTAGGTGTTAAACCTGTTTGTTGCTTCTACTCAGGTTAGTAAGATTATTAGTATTCTATAACATATTTATTGAACAATAAATTACATGTTTACTTATTTAAAATTTGGGATATTTTATGTTAAAACAATAAAAGACTGTTTTTGAGGTACGAAATTTATTAAAGAAATACACAAGTTTACTTAAAGTTTACAGATAAAAAGTTGACAAAGAAAAATCTTTAAAATGGTTCTTTATTTCATCTTGAAGGATGTTGGCTAAACAAATCCAGTTAGCCTTCAAAGCCACAGGTATTGTAATGCTTCTTCGATCTGGAACCAAGGGAATTTGTTAGGGCGAGTGTCAGATTGTAATTATAGTACTAATACTAAGTTATTATTCAAAGTAGAATGCTGTGATGTAATCCTAAATAAGTATGAAATAAATCTTACCTGTAATTTGTTTTTGCAATACAGCCTTCTTATAAGAAGCGGAAGAACGACAAGGCTTATAAAGCCTTCTCGTTCTTGAACGCCACAAACGTGCTTAGAAACTGCAGTAACTTCCTTTAGAACACGTTCTACCGCTTGAGTATGAAGTGGTATTTTGACTCTTTTTCTATCACTGCTTCCTTAATTAACAGTCATCTCAATCTCTTCTTTGCTGAAGTCAGCTATAGGTGGTGGTTCTGTAACTGTGGTGGATTGCCAGTCAATTATTTGCTAATGTCAGCCACCGGGCGTGGGACAAGTTTCCGGGGTTTTTACTGGCCAACTCAGAGGGACATTAACCTTTGACTACAGCCTGACATATATCCCAAAGGTACTTCTGGTCCGCACTTAAGTTTTTACTATCGACTTCTGGTAAGGTGATATCTATTTTGTCATAATTAACAACCGGGAAGTCTTGGCAGTTGGCCAAACCTTTGCCTATTGGTCCACTGAATGATGTTGGATCTGTGGTTGGACCGTCAAGAGCAACAAAAACTTTCCTTAGAGGCAATTCGTTTAAGTGCAGCATACATATTAATACTTGGACCGGATGTTACAATGCGCGTTCAAACAACAAAACTGCTCCTTGCGATGTCCCAGTATTCGTTGCCGTACCATCACATCCAAGCGCTTTGATATTTGAGTTATCAATGGAGTTATCACTCATGTAACTTAATATTGATGATACTATATCTTTCCCAGATCCACTGTTTGGAGTTACATGACCAAAATATGGTGAACCTGGTTCCTCGACTCAAGATATGTGTTCTTTTTGTATAGTTTTACGGACAGATTTCCCACGTACAATTTCTTTGATTATGGTTTCATCCTTCGTACCATCGAAGTAAAGAGCAATTATTTCGTTTGTGCGAGTTGAATTAATACTTCGGCGGTACTTTAACCTTTCACGAAAAATCTTGGACTTGTCAATAGCTGCGGCTTGGTTTTCTGGTGATATGACATTCAAATTTGTAGAAGATCACTTGATAGTTGAGCACCTGCTCTGTTTGAAATGCCTCTACGATCACATGCCCTAGAAAACAATGACAGATTCACTGGCAGGTCTTGTTTTACTTTCACGCTTGGACTTACAATTTTGTTTCTTAGAGGAGCTATTTTAGAACCTTGAACTTTTTCATCAGGCCTACTTGATTCTTCTTCCATGGATTCATCATCAGAGTCACTACTAAGAATATCCACATTTATTAAAGCAGAGGGAGTAGTTAGTTCCACATTCCTACTTAATTTAGATTGCAGGGACTTTTTCTTCCGTTTGTTTAATTTTTCAATATTTTAGTCTCTGCTTGGTCAATACCTCCGATAATCATCATCCTCAAGTTCCGTTGGTCTGTCAAGAATGCATGTTCTAATTTTGGTACTTTTCTTGGAGCTGCGCACAAACATTTGTCTAGTTCACTACATTTGCATGAAAAAATATCAAAAAAACTTTTATCAATGTCAGATCTAAACTTTTCAACTGCAACTTTAAAACTCTTAGCATTTTTTGTATTACAAACTGAAAATTTTTAATCTCTTCACACCTCTCATGCAATTGCAGAATCATAAAAACAATATTGTTAGTAGATGAAATAGGTATTGATGATTTTTTCCAAAATTGCTCTAACTTATGTGTCACTCGCATTGCAATTAACTTTTTCTGTGGATGGTAGCATCCTTCAGATTTCAACTGATTTCTCATCCGTTCAAAATGCCTCATCACGTCACTTTTAGTAGGTAAAACATTAATATCACTAATGTAAACAGGCTGTCCGACTATAGGAGCTTCAGTGCATTTCCTCGTTGTTATAGTGTTTGTCTTTTTACTCATCATAGAAAAACAACAAAACCACACGGAATTCACAAGTCATAAACCACACACACTAAACAAAACACACTGAAATACATGTAATAACGCGCAAACCACGTGCTGTCAAATTGAATGGTGGAGTCAGACTAACAGAAACAAAGGGTGTGAGTGAGTGGTGAAGGGGAGCCAGACGCCAGACATCCGGTGACTCACAAGTAAGTGCCAGCTGCCTGTCTCCAAGATCAACTGCTGCTTAGCTGACGGACTTGAGTTTTGACCCATTTCATTAAAATACAGCACTGTAATGATTGGATTCGAATTTTTTTTACTGTTTCTGATTCATGTCAAATGAAAATTGTGATATATTTAGGGTAATTCTGGGTTACCTAAATAATTTAACTTAGAACCAAAATGTTTACTATGGATAAATTAAATGTAAAAATACACATTTTTTAACTTGAATACATCTTTGTAATTTATAAACTGTGTAAATTATTTTTTCAAAAACGTATTTTTTTACAAAAAATTATAAACTTTTTGTACATTCCGAGAGACTTAAATATTGTTGGAATTCAAAATGATTTTTTTTTGTAGATCTACGATGGTAGTAACAACTTTTTATCAACTTGAAAAATTAAATAATAAAAAAAAAATTTGTGATACACCCTAATACACAAGAGCGCAAACCAACAACGCAGAGGACGGTAAAGAAAATAAAATTTTTTAGTGGAAATGTCTACAAAACCAGTATGTATATTATCGAAAGGTTGAAATCTGAAATTTATTATGGCGATTTAGTCAAGGAAGGAGAATAAAGATTGTCGAATAAGTAAAGGTTTAGCTATAAATTAGGAATAAATCAGTATAAATGTTGTAATAAAGTTTGGATATATAAGGACGTACTAATGAGAAATAAAAAGAAGGTTGATAGGTAGCTGGGATGTGATGATAAATGATCAAAGGAAACGGAGATGAAACAGTCTGGAGGCAGAAGAACGTCGAAAAATTCTTCATTTAATGTTGGAAAGAAGATAATAGTATAATAAACTGAGGTTGTCGATGTCAGTACTTTTATTCATGGTGGAAGGATTTTCTGTACACAGAATTTTGACCTGTTCATAATCTGGTCGGGGGTCAGACGTAAGAATGTGTTGTGCTAAGGCACTGGAACGTTTTTGGCATCTAATATCACTCTTGTGAGAAGTTAGTCGACTTTTAAGGGTTCTACGAGTCTGGCCAATGTAACATAGGTTACAATCCATACAGGCAATCCATACATACAATAGTCAAGTACAGTGTCAACCTGGTATTTGAGGAGGCACACCAGAAAATGACTCCCATAACGTTTCTTCTTCTCCTATACTTTATTAGTCTCTTTATTATTTCCCTCATTTGACTGAAAATCTCTTAAAACTTCTAACATTAGAACCAGTGAAAATTGGAGTTAAAAATGTCAGATATATATTATACTCATCACAATTAAAACTAAATGCAATTGTTTTATAGTAGATGTAAATTAATTTATTCACACTCTTTCTAATGACACTAATTTCTTTAAAATCGTTTGATCCAAACCAAAGTTATAGGTATTTATCCGCAAATACTTTCCCACTCTCCCACACCCTTTATTTGAAAAAATAAAAAAGTACTTGAACAACTATTTGCGGAATTTAGGTCTCTTTCTAGTTTACTTATTTAACACAGTATAATTGGGCATATTTCACAAAAAACTGGTTTTCAATTTTTTTCACAGATTACGCACCCTAGCGGTTAACCCAGAAACTTGGAGAGTTATTTCCAGCGATTTCTCTTGGTCACTTTTATTAAGGAATTTTTTCTCCTAAAGTTATAACATAAATAGTTTTTGATATATAGCTGAGAGATCTGCTTATTGGACCACCCGGTACATGGAACAGGCATTCTTAAAGCCTAACTAAATTTGATACGTACAAATACTACTTATTCTAAAAAAGGGACAATTGGGGAAACTATAGGGACGATTGACTTTTATGAAATCCATAGTCTTATAATATAAAAAAACTACATATTACACTTTTTTATTTCAGGGGAATCACAAACTTCTTCCTAGTTGCGTTTCAAGTTGGCACCTGCTGTGTATATGTGGTCTTCGTAGCGGTGAACATCAAATTTGTAGGCGACCAATACACCAAATCTCCCATTAAGTATACATATTACGTCTTAATGTTGTTTATTCCGCTTTTGGTGATAATAATGGTTAAAAATTTAAAGCTTTTTGCACCATTTTCCTACTTTGCAAATCTTGTAACGTTATTGACAATTGCTGTTTGTGGATATTATGTATTTCACGATTTGCCCCCGTTTTCAAGTCGTCCAGCTTTTGGGAAATGGTCAAATTATTTTCTATATTTTGGAACGAGTCTTTTTTCACTACAGTCCGTTGCAGTGGTAAGTACAAGTTTTTCGCATTATTTATATATTAAAAGTATATTTTTGTTAATTTGCGCTACGAAATTGACTACAGAAATCTAATAGGTATGATAAAGACATAATGGTTGATGAATTTTGCAATGGATTTTTCACACACACACACACACACACACATATATACATATATATATATATATATATATATATATATATATATATATATATATATATATATATAGTTATATATATATATATATATATATATATATGTATATATATATATATATATATATATATATATATATATATATATTTATATTGAGATAATATCAAATATAGGAGAAACGAGGGTAATCTGAAATGAACTTAAATAGTGACTAAAGAAATAATTTATAAGTTATAGACTACAGAATATGTGCCATGTGCATAGGCAACCAAATATACACTGTATTATAATCACATAAGAGTGAATTTGAACTGAATAAGTGACATTTGAATAATAATTACGGATGTAAAATAGTGTTATGTATTAATTTAAGATGTTTAATTTACATATAAGTTTACATTCTGATCTGAAAAAGCCTAAATGTCCATAAAATTATCCATATATAAATAAGAATTATCTGGAACTTTTAAATAACACGTCAATATAAAGAATTTAACCTTATTTGCTTGGTAGACTATTCCTTTTAAAAATATTATTGAATATTGAAATGATATAAATACTTGGTGGTTTGGAGGATAGTATACAGTTAGACAATTAAACAGTTAGACAGTGCATTCAATAAGCAGTCAATCATTCAGTCAGTTGGTCAGTAAATAGTACAAGCAGATAGTATACAGTGGTCAGTATTAGAGTATTAATTATACAGTACAGTATGCAGTAATCAGTGATTCAAAGTTTTATAGTATTTTAAAGTATATTATATGGAGATTAGAAAAAATTAAAATTATAATACTTATATGGTGATTGGAGATTGGGAGAAGAAAAAATAAGATTATAAGAAAGAAGCAAAGAAGAAACAATAAATAAAGAAGAATATTTTGCCCATTTATAAATCCTATTAAGAAGAAAAATAATTTAAATTGGTGGAAGCTGATAATCAAAACATTGTGGTGTATTTGGAAAAAGCAATTTCACAAAAACAAGGATAACCAAGGCTGATAACGAAGATTTTGAGTGGTGATCAAACCCTTTATTTTGGAAAACAGTTTCATTTGGGCATTCAGTGACAGAAAGGTACTAAATTTTATTAATATAATTTAATTATTGTAAGAACTTCAATTTTAAGGTAGGTTATTCTAAATTTATATTGTCT
This sequence comes from Diabrotica balteata, assembly GCA_918026665.1. Classification (NCBI taxonomy): domain Eukaryota; kingdom Metazoa; phylum Arthropoda; class Insecta; order Coleoptera; family Chrysomelidae; genus Diabrotica; species Diabrotica balteata. The sequence continues at coordinate 48,113,127 of OU898284.1, forward strand.
ATATTAGATATCTAATATGTGTGTTTCATAATAATTATAATAAAGATAATTTAAAAAAGTACTTACAAACTAATTCTTTGAGAACCGAGATATATATTGAGATAATATTAAATATCAGAGAAAGGAAGGTAATCAAAATGTTTAGAAACCTAGAATGAACTTAAATGACGATTAAAGAAGCAACTTATGAGTTATATACTAGAGAATACTATATAAAGTATTTATATGGGGGCATCTTTAATAAATTAGCATAATAGTCTGTTTAAAAAGTTTTTATTTTGCAATATATTTGGTTATTTTGATAGTTATGATATTATAAATAGATTAAGATCAGTAAATTTGTTATAATATGGGACAGTGAATCCAGGTGAAATTAAACAGAAAGCGAACATTTGAAATAATAATTATGGATTAAAATAGTGTTATTTATTAATTTAAAATGTTTAATTTATATATAAGTTTTTATTCTGATCTGAAAAGCCTAAATTTCTAAATAGAAAAAAAAAGAATTTTCTAGAATTAATTAGGTACTATTTAACTGGGAATAAGCAACAATTAACGGTAAAAATACGTTTATTGACGTTTCAATTTCCACTTCGAAAATCGTTCTCGAAATTGTTCGAAATTAGTTCGTATTTTGAGAACGATTTCCGAAGTGGAAATTGAAACGTCAATAAACGTATTTTTACCTTTAATTGTGGCTTATTCCCAGTTAAATAATAATTAATTTAAAATGCCACAAGAAAATAGCTTCAGGACAATATAATTTTCTATAAGTTTAAACTAAGATATCAAAAGTCTAAATAGAAAAAATCTAACCTCTTTTCGTTTGAAAATTTTCGCGAACATTGAAATATCTACAAAATAGAAGAATCTAACTTCTTTTCGTTCGAGAATATTAGCGAACATTGAAATATCTATAAATACGCTGTCACTTTGAGCGTAAGTGAGAAAGAAGATTAATTATTGAGAAGTCAACCTGTCATAATTCATTTTTGAAAAAAGTCAAGTTTTTTGTTAAATTTTCATAGAAAAGAAATCAAACAAACAATAATATATAAATTATTAATAATAAAAAGTCAATATGAATAAAGAAGAAGTTATATTTTACTCAACTATAAATTTTAATAAGAAGAAAAATAATTTGAAATCGTGGTTGCCGTGTCCGACAACGAAGGGCGACATTGCCGTGTATCAGTATCACAAAACAAGGAGTAAACCTCGATAAAAATCCGCAACCACACAGTGTCAGGTGATCCGTGCCTAGTGGTGAAAGGTCTTGAGAAAGGAAAAAGATAGTGAAAAAAAAAACAGTGAAGAGGTTACGATGAAAGAGACAGCAAGCGTGTTCACACAGGTGGACTTTAAAAAGTTCTCCTCCGAAAAAATTAGGGAAAGAGAGATGGAAATGATTACAAAGTCTTGAACTCAGGGAAAGAGACTTTGAAAAAGAGCCCGGGAAGATTAAATAAAGCAGCAAGCGACTTGGTAGGAGTTATGGAACCTGGACTTTTTGGTGAGGGGGAAAAGTACATATAGATCAGGACAAGTGGAATACTTCCAACTCAATATTATGACCACAATTACAAGGAAGGGCCAGGAGGAGGAGAACCGAGGAAGCCATTAGACCACTTTTATGGCCCCTGTGGAAAAAAGGGGTGATGGAAATGGACGAGGACAAGAGACTACTGGCAATTCTCTCTAAATTGCGGGAAGACATAGTCTATAGGGACCAGAGAGGCATCCTTAAAAGTAGTGGAGGGCTACAGAGGTAGGAACCTCAGGAAGCTCCTTGAAGTCGCCTTTAGAGGTATGGGTCTCCACCTCAAGCTGAAGGAGTATGAACGAGAAAAAAGATGACGGGGACGTAGAAGGCGATCGTGAATGAAAGTGGAAAATCTTATAAAATAAATAAAGAAAGAAGGAAACAGAACTAAAGGGTAGCGTAGACACAAAGAAGGGAGGGATTAGTGTTAACAGCGCTAAAAAGACAAGGGGCGGAGATCTTATCCTCGAAGTAGCAGGGAAAGAATAGGCCGAGCGCCTGAAGAATATTATTGTGGCCCACACGGAGGGAAATACGGTAGAGAACGTTCGAGGCTATCAGGTCCAGGTGGACATATTTGACATAGACGGAGATGTCACAAAGGAAGAAATTCTGAGGCAAGTCCGAAGATATACCAGCAGCAGAGGTCTAATCATCTCAAACTCTTCTAAGGAAAAATAAAGACGGGAAGACAAACGTCACGGTCAGACTGACGAGAATCGCAGCAAAGAAACCACTGGAAAAGGAAAATATACCCGTTGGTTTAAACTCGTGCAAGATACGAGACAGAATACGTATCCAGCGGTGCTTTAGATGCCCGCAGTTCGGGCATAGTAAAATCGACTGCAAGGAAGAAAACAGAGCGAACTCCTGCTGCAGATGTGGCAAAGGGGGGTCACCAGGCACCAGAATGCAGTAATTAAGAGGCTTTTCGCCTCACTTTTAAATAATCAGCGCACAAAGCCGACAGCTTACGATGCCCGGAGTATAGAAACCTTATCTTGGAAAAATAGAAGCTTAAGAAAGGCCCTATCAAAAGGAAAAAGGAAGGAATGGGTAAAGGCACTTGGATCAGGAATCAGACAGTATAGGGGTAAGTAAGTTAAAGAGATAAGAACCACTTATTCGAAGTTTCTACAAATAAATATGGGTAAAGGAGGGCTGTTCATGACGTTGCAGAGGCACTCGCACGAAGCGAAGATTATGACATAATCCTATTTCAAGAGTCCAATGTAAAGTTGGTTTCTCGACAGGAGATCAGTAAATATGGGAAATCTAACGTGGCTGTATACGTGGTCAATCGACGAGCTGGCATTATCAGACACTCCGTTAAGAATGATTATGGTAAGGTAGATGTCGGAAACCTGGTGGTGTTTAATTTCTATGTTTCACCAAAGATCTCGCTTTGAGTATATGAAGAGTACATTGACTCGATTATGCAAGAGGCTAGGATGGAGACTGTTCCAGTCATCATAGTTGGTATTCTGAATGCAAAGGGAACAGGGATTAAAGATTGTCTGTACTAAATTAAGAGGGAAAAGACAGCCTACTCTCGGCATGAGGAGAAACTCTATTTAATACGGGAACTCTTTCCTCAGGTGGCGGATAGGGGTGAAAGTGTTACTGGTTTCATAGAGGTGGAACCGTTTATTGAAATGGAACTCGGCGATGGATGAAGATCCGAAAGGCATCTGGCATAGATAGAGTCATAGATTGTTAAACAAACTGCTTGAACAAAAGCACTTTCCAACAATGTTAAATGAAGCTAAGATTGTCCTCACAGATGCGGTCACAGAACTTACCTATTTAGTCACGCAGAATACAAAGAGATGGGTGGTTCTCATCCTGCTTGACGTTAAAAATGCCTTTAACACGGCATCATGGGAAAAATCATGTCCAGACTGAGAGAATTGGGCGTAAGTGCATACCTGGTCAACGTAATTGACAGATACTTTACTGACAGACTCATAAGAGAAAAATACCAGCATCAGTTTGTCTCAGGGTGTTCCGCAGTGTTGAGGCTATATATGCCATGGGGATGAACTCTTGTAGCTTATGCCGATGATCTCGCACTGGTTGCGAAGGCGAGTCAGAAGCCGAACATGGCTAATGCAGCTAACATAGCTCTGCGCCGTATTATGAACGGTGGATCAGAAAAAACTATCTACAGCTAGCGCCTCAGAAAACTGAGGTGTTAATTATCAAAGGGAACTGTAACCAATCTTCTCTTCGCTTTATAGTGGAAGGTGTGGAGGTTGCACCGGTTACATCCATTAACCATCTCGGAGTCTGGTTGTCGGAAGTACTAAGGTTGGGAGTACACATCCAAAAGACGAAAAGACGGTAGAGAAGGCGAACCAAAATCTGAAGATATTGATATGGCTGATGCCAAACATCGGAAGCCTAGGTAGCTCCAAAAGAAGGGTGCTTAATGGAGTTTTCCAGTCGATGGTAACCTACGCTACCCCTTTGTGATGTAGCGCACTGAACACTGCGAAATACGCCAAGCTGACAGAGACTTCGCAAAGCCGAATGCTCCTCAGAGTATCTAGCCCATATAAGACGGTTTCAAATGAGGCTCTATATGTCATTGGACCGGTGATACCGACCGTTTTGTTGTGCAAAAAGCGAGCGAGGACATATGCGAGGAGGATGGATGGAAATATAGATGAAAATGAGAAACAAAGGACGATAGTGGAGTGGCAGAGAGAATAGGCAAATGATAGCTGAAAGGCAAGGTGGGCTAAGGAGCTGATTTTCGATCTTAGGCCGTGGTGGGAATGTAAGTTCAGAAAACTAGACTACTTCCTGACGCAGTTTATGACCGAACATGTTAATTTTGGCACCTTCAAAAATATAATAAGCAAATCTGCCTAGACAGACTGCACTATTATTTGTGGGGTACCGGACGCTCCCACCCACATTTTTAACTGCCAGAGATGGGCCAATGAGAGGGGAGATTTCGAGAAGAGAATGGGTTTCAGGCTGGATGAAAGAAATATGGTAAACATGCTTGGATGAGGGCTTGTTTTAAACTATAGAGCTCAGCAAGTCTACTTGCATCATCTCAAAGGTGTGCTCAAAGTTATTTTCGAAATGGAATAAGGTATACTTTGATGTATCTAGAATGGATATTGCTGGAATTTGTATAAATAGATAGATATGCGTGCAATATAACTAGAGTGGGTTAAACAAAATTAAAAAAAGATAAAGCAAAAAATAAAGCTCCCAGTAAACTTGAAGGAAAAAGTGATTAGGCGAGAAAAGATCTTTAATTTCGATTTTGTACTTTTTGGGTTTATTTATTACTAAGCAAAAAAGAGTAATCGTAAATGAGATTAAAATATTGTTTTATATATTTCTATAATTTTTAAGGTTACCTCTTCGGAAAATAATATGGCAAATCCAAGACATTTCTTGACACCTTTTGGCGTTTTAAACGTTGGAATGTTCATTGTTGTAACGCTAGTAATTTATTTTGCTGCAACTGGATATTGGAAATACGGCGAAGATATCAAGCCAAGTATAACTTTAAATTTTCCACCACCTGAGGCGTGAGTATATAATATCTTTGATTTACCATATCGATTAGTTTTGTTCACTTTGAGAAGTTTTATGCTTCGATTTAATAGTAATAAACAAGACACAACAGAAAGTACACAGTAATAGTGAAATCTGTTGAAAATGTATTTATGCTTTTTTGAAACACAGATCACTTGAGAAAGGACTTTGAGAAAGTAATAAATAACGGGTAACTATTTGTTAAAAGATAACATTTGTAACCTAGAAAGCTTTTAATTTATTGGTTGGCATTTGTGGTGAAAATGGTTAAGAGTTATTGTCATGCTGTGCAAAAGAAAGTAAAGTTGTTACGTTTCAAATTTAAAGTAGAAAGTCCCACCTTTATTTTATCAAAATTTAAATAATTCAAGACGTGTAAGAGCGGTTGCCTATAATATATTATAAGCAAGGTGGCGAAAATAAAATTAGTAATTTTCAAATAGGGGTAATGTCTGGCAAACTGTGCTGAAGTTAAGTGAAAACGTCCTCTTTTTTGTGAAGAAACTAATTTAGATCGTTCTTTCTAGAGTCATCTTGGAAGAATTGAGATCATAAAATTTAAATGTTTGAATCTCGGTATTATTCGGTGACCTCCGTGTGTCAAGTTGTCAAGTGTTCCGAAAGACGACGGAAAGGGAGTGATTCTAGGATTTCTAGGGGATTCTAGGTTTGACGGTGTTACTGAAAGGTTGGGCTAGATTAAAAACGGCATTTTGTTTTTTGCTGCTGTTCCATGTAGGATCTGGACTAGTCCGAACCGTGTGGATATTCAAGGGGATTTGCTGCCTTCGTGGAAGGGTTTTTTTCTGGAATATCCACAATTTCGCTAAAAAAACGGATCTACAGTACACGTGAATACCGGGAGTCGCATTTAGATCAAGAAATTAGCCTTAATCACTGGTCCAAATAGCCGACTACGTTTTGGTCCAATTTGGGAAATTTCAAACCCCTAATCTGGCTAAGAAGGGGTTTGTTTGTTTTTTTTTCAGCTTCTTCTTCTTCGTATTTTTCCGTCTGGCTGTAATTTTCAACTTTTCAACATTGTCACACAAGTCTATGTACATCTGCAATCGTATGGGATTTTGGATTGAAGACACGCTGAACTGTAACTTTAATTGCACGCGGTGAAGTATATGAACGTGATTGAAAATTCAAGGTATGGATCGATAATTAATTTTCAACGGAAGATTTAAGCCCCGTCTAATTTGTTTACGGAATACAACAGTTTTTTTTTTATTGTTTGCTGTTAGTTTTTATTTTAATATTTACAAATACTTACAGTTTTTTTTAAAGATTATTTGCGGTTTATTTTATTAGTTAAATATTTACACCTACCTATTTTAATTTTGTAAACTGCGTCTTAAGGGGGGGGGTTATATATTTGAGATTTATTTTTTTTATATTATTTTCTGCGCACGCACTTGAGCTCACGTGGTGTCCTATTTGCGTTAATTATTTTTTTTTGTTGGTATTGAACCGCACACCCCTTAGCGTCCGGTACTTTTGATACGTCTTACCTTTTATTTTGTTCTGTTAAGTAGAATTAACTTAGGAATTTTTGTTAAGCATTTAGAAGCCTCATTTTTATATTATTTATTTTATTAAGCCTGTGGTAAAGTTAAATAATATTTTAATATGTATTTATTTTCAACTATCTTGGGAATCTACACTCACCGGCAAAATTAACGGAACACCTTAAAAATGGGACATGTTAGATGACTCGAATTTCCAAAACCTGTTGTCCGATTTTAGTGATTTTTTTAGTATGTTATAGGTATATTATTTAAGAATATCAATGAAATAATATTGTTGCTAGACAGGTCAACGTCATTTTATACCGGGTGTAACAATCATACTGTGTTTTTTCCTTAAAGTTCGAAACACCCTGTGGAATATTCTAGCATATATAAAATATTGAAATTAAAGCTCAATTATAGTCTCAGGCTTTCTTAACATTTTCTTTTTTGATTTATTTGCTTGTGTTGGATAATAAAAAAGTTAGGTACGTTAACAACTAGCCATGTTTTTCATCAATAAATGCTCATTTTCTTCTTAGTTTCACCAGCATATTTAAAGGAACAACCGTAAAATCTGAGTATTTTCTCTCTAGTCTATATACTGTTTAGATAATATCATAATACGAATATTGGTGAAGTATTTTGAATTTATATTATAATGGTAGTACAATATAAAACCTGTTTAAGAAGAAATAAAACACAAATATGTCAGACTCAACAAAATACGGATTTTAAATGCATTAACTTTATTGTACAGTTTGAACTTAAATTGTTTTTTTATGCATTTTTTTTACTTTAATAGCGTGTGTTTCCCCTATTACTTGTATGTTTATCTTTACCCCTTGTACTTGTTATGAACAGACAGAATGACTGTAAAATGTACAACACAATACAAATACACAAATTAATTTGACATTTTGACATTTAAGACTTTCTTGTGACAAGGAGCTTTCAAAGCTATGTAGATATAGTCTATAAAATACAAATATAAAGAAATATTGCATTAATAACAGGTTCCTTTAAATTTGCCGGTGTGTGCATTAAATTGTTAACTTCTCATAGCCTACTTTAGGCTTGTTTTTAAACTAAGCAGAAAATGAGGATTTATTGATGAAAAATATGGCTAATTGTTAACGTACCTAACTTTTTTATTATCAAACATAAGCAAATGAATCAAAAAAAGAAAATGCTAAGAAAGCCTGAGGCTATAATTAAGTTTTAATTTCAATATTTTATATATGCTAGAATATTCCACAGGGTGTTCCGAACTTTAAGGAAAAAACACAGTAGGATTGTTACACCCGGTATAAAATGATACTGACCTGTCTAGCAACAATATTATTACATCGATATTCTTAAATAATATACCTATAACATACTAAAAAAATCACTAAAATCGGACAACAGGTTTAGGAAATTCGAGACATCTAACATGTCCCAATTTTAAGGTGTTCCGTTAATTTTGCCGGTGAGTGTATTTATTAAAATTGACTAAATTCTAATCTGACAATTTCATTAATTTTTTTATTTATTCAGGTTGCATACTGTTATACTTAGTATTTTAGTAGTAAACCTATTGGTAAGTTGGTGGTTTATTGAATAGTAACGTAGGGAAGGCTGTGGGCCAATTTACCTGGCGCCCCTGATATAACTTCGAATTTTTTTTGTTTTGTGGACCGCACGACCATCTCCACTGTTTTGTCTAGCCGCGAGCCATTCCCAGACCGTCACCATATAGTACTTTTCTTTCCGGATGTACGTCTGATGTATATTTGGTACATTTTGTAACTTGTTTATATAGATTCGGTTTTGTACGCCACGAAGTAATATTGTGTGATGGGACCTTAAACAAATTATAGGATAAATAAGTGTATGTGTAAGAAAAAAATATCTTCTTCTTTTTCTTCTTCCTTCTAGTATGTAAGCTTTAAAGCCTGTTTCTTCTTCAATATTAGCCTCCCAAACTGTTTAAATTGTCGCAACATCTTTTTTTTTGGTCTGCCAATACTTCTTCGTCTATTTGGTGACTTATCTCGTGCTATTCGTACTATTCTATCCTCTACCATTCTACTGATGTGTTCGTTCCACTCCTGTTTCCGTTTTGTCACCTATCCATTTATGTCTTCTATATTGCATGCTCTTCTCATGTTTTCGCTTCTCTCTCTATCCAACAGACTTTTTCCTGATATTCGTCGGAGTATTTTCATCTCTGTTGTTTCTAGCAGTCGTCTCGTTTTAGATGTGTCAGGTCTTGTCTCCGCCGTATATGTTAATATGGGACTAATTGCTGCTTTGTTTATTGTCCTAGGTGTTTGTTCTTCCAGATTGTGTCATTAAGAGAACCCGCCGTTTTAATTGCTTTTAAACTTTGTTGTCGTACTTCTACAACATCTCCGTAACTAGTTATATCTATTCCCAGATATCTAAACCTTGCTTTCTGCTTTATTATTTTCCCATCAATTTCGATTTTACACCGTAGTGGGTATTTAGATGTTGTCATACATTTGGTTTTTTCTGCTGATATTATCATATTGTATTTCTTAGCTGTTGTATTGAAGATATGTGTTAATCTTTGGAGCTCGTCTTCTGTCTCGGCGATTAATTCTTTGTTCCCCATTTTGTAGCCATAACCTTTATGTACTGCTTGTATTATTTCGTCCAATAATATATTAAAGAGAAGTGGGCTTAACGAGTCATCCTGTCTGACTCCGCTTTGTACAGGTATACACTCTGATAGTTTTCCATTTATCTTTGCCTGTATTCGTTTATGGAGGTAGATGTTTTCGATTGTTTATATAATATTGATTAGTATGTTTCTTTTACAGTAGGTGTAAGATGTCTTCGACTTGGATGCGATCGAAAGCATCCTGCCAAAGGTCTATAAAACATAGATATGCTTGCTTATTGTACTCAACGGCCTTTTCTGTGATTTGTCTTGATACAAATACGGAGTCTGCCCAGGATTTTCCAGATCTGAATCCTTGTTGTTTATTTGATAAAGTTGTAGTTTATTGATTTTATTAGTTAGGACTTCTGTGGTAAGTTTAAGTGCGGTGTTCAGTAGATTTATGTCTCTATAATTGTTGGGGTCTTCTTTATCTCCTTTCTTGAACATTGGTATCAATATGCTATTTTTCCATTTGTCTGGTATCTTGCAGGGCAATATAAGTTTTTGTATAAGTTTTGTCATCTCTAGGGTTATACTTTCTCCTCTGAATTTTAGAAGCATTCCGTCTGGTCCTAATGACTTTCTAATTTTGAGCGAATTTATGGCTACTCCTACTTCCTGAAAACTACTTTCTATTTCATGTATTTAGGTATGTTATTGTGTTGATTATTATTTTCCTTTGCTTGTCTCACAGCGAAAAGTGACCAGAAGATTTCATGTTGGAAAGACTACAGTATACCGGAAAAGAAGGAAAGCTTCAAAATACACAGAGGATTAATTAGAGAGAATTCCGAGATGTTGCGGCGCGTTAAGGTGAGTGCATTTCGTCCACAAGTTGATCGTGATGGACGATGAAAAATATTTTGTTCTTAGCTGCTTCAATCAGTCTTGCCTCTCTTAGATGGTTCAAAATCCGCGGTCAGCCACTTTTACGCAAGTTAACACATGGTATCCCTTCTTCACATTCTCTGATTGTGCGATAAATTGTCGATTTGCTTATGTTTTGATCTCGATAAATATTAACAATATCTCGTTTCGACATTCGCCCAACCATATTATAAACACCTCGACGGAGCATAAACCAAAATATTCTGCTTTGTTTATTAAATGTCAATAACTGATGACATTTCAATTCCATGGCCTTCTTTGTTAAATGCATTTAACTTCTCAATCAGACCAGGTGAAATTTTTTCCAAAACTTTAGGCCCATACGTTATCTTTCCCATTCGTTTGCTGGTATGTTATTGTATTCCTTCAATTCTGACATTTCTGGTAGAAATTTTTCCAATTCTGGTGATTTCCTGCAGAAAATTTTGTTTTGGTGTTATTTTCATTCTTATTTTGGCTAGTACTAGTTTGTGTTCACTCCCTGCGTCTGCTGAGTTTAAAGTTCCTATATCTAGAATTTGTTTTGGGTGGATTTTTCTATTAGTGATTATAAAATCAATCATAGATTTGTGCCATCTGGAGTTTTTAAAGATAAATTTATACTGGAGCCTATGGTCGAAAAATGTAGTATTGATTCTGAGTTCGTTGAAAGCACAGAGATTAGCCATAAGTAGAAGAAAAAATCAAAGAAAGAAAAATAAGAAAAAAAACCAAGACTATGACAAACCAAGAAGATCAATTAGAAATAGTAGTCAAACAGAATAAATTAGAGCAGGTGGCAGAATACATATACCTAGGACAGATTATAAAGCTGAACAGGGACAATCAAACAGAAGAAATAAAAAGAAGAACTAGACTAGCATGGGCCTCATTTGGTAAACTATCATATATTCTAAAAAATAAAAAGTTCCCTCAATATATGCGAACGAAAGTATTCAACCAGTGCATTTTACCAGTTATCACATATGGCTCACAAACATGGACTTTCACAAAGGAGAACATCGACAGGATATCCAAAACACAAAAAGACAGGATAACCATCACAATGGAAAGACAGATGCTGGGTATCGGTCTTAAAGATAGGAAAAGAAACTCGCCCAAAATAGAGACCAATGGATATTAACAGGGGAGGCCTATGCCCAAGGGTGAGCGTCTAAGGCTGATTAGATAGATAGATAGATAGAAGAAAAAATATTATTGGGGTTAATATGAAGTTGTGCGGATATAGGGGAACGGGGCAACATTGGGCATAAAAAGCATGGCATGATGAGAGAAGTCATGCAGGGGTGAGGGGGGTTAAAGAATGAAATTTTGATATATGCACTTTTAGATATAAGGAATTAAAATGTGTGGGTGTGTGAAATAATACAAAAAGGTTGGAAGAAGCTAAGTTGTATAATATACTTTTCTTTTATTATTTCCAAGTCTTTATATAGGTCCAATATTAAAAAGTTTTGTTGTGGTATGTCGTGTATGAGAATATCAGCTTCTGGGTTATTAAGAGTGTTTCCGACTGAGAAATCGTAAGACACAAATAAGATCTACTTTGACAGTTTATGACTGGCTTATTATTTTTTCTGTTTATTCGCCCCCACCTTCCAAAATGTCACATTCTTTTGCACTGCAAAATTTCAAATCACTTACAGTACAATAAGAAAACCTTAAGACACAATGACTTTCAATATTTTTATTAATTTAAAATATCAATAAACATGTGTATTTTCATTGCGAAACTAGGATAAACTCAGGAGCTATAGATCTAAGAAAACAAAACAACTTAATCTTCAAGGTTTTCTCAAAAAATACTGAAATACAAAAGGAACTAAATTCATATGCTCGAATGAGCTTAAGTATAAAGTAAAATGGTTTAATTTTCATCTAAGTCAGTATTTTTACTGTCATCTGATTCTGGTATTTTATTTATTTTATTTTTACGCACAACATTTTTTACAACATAATCTTAATATTAACTAATTACAATTATTTTAAACAAAACTTTAACTTAAATATGTATATATAACATTATTAACTACTCTGAAGGACCTGGTGTACAATATTTCTCCATTTGCTTCTATTTTGTACTTTCATTTTCCAGTCCCTCACCTTCACGTGTTTAAGGTCTTTCTCCGCTTTACTAATCCACCTCGTTCTGGGTCTACCTCTTCTTTTGGGGCTGATTAATTTCCTGGTTATTACTAGTTTAGGCATTTTGTTTGCTGCCATTCTTTCCACATGTCCCAACCATCTGATTCTTTGTGCCTTGATGAACTTGGTAATGGTAGGTTCTTTGTATAAAGCCATTAATTCATTTTTGGGTCTTCTCTCCCAACCATCTTCTGTCTTCCGTCCTCCGAATATACGTCTTAATATTTTCCTTTCCCATCTTTCCAGAGTATCCTCTTCCTTCTTATTTAATGTCCATGTCTCACCGGCAATATGTTACTGTGGGTCGAATTACTGTTTTATATATTCTGAGTTTACCTTGTCCAGAAACGTATTTTGAGTTCAGTACGGCTCTTAAACTACCTTATTTTTTATTCCCTTTTGCTATTCTGGCTTCGAGCTCCCATTTCTCTTTTCCATTTTCATCGAAAAAACTACACCCAGATATTCAAATTTGTCCACTCTTTTAAAACTATAGCTTTTACCACTTATTGACCTCACACTAAAGTCTTCTTTTTTCCCTTCTGTCCCTCCCATGATCATATATTTGGTTTTGTCTTCATTGAGTTCCAATCCGAATTTCTGTGCTTCTTCGATGATTTTCTTCACAACTCTTCTTAATTCTTTCTCGGTTTTTGCTAGAATCGTTAGATCGTCAGCAAATGCCAAGCACTGATGCTCATTTTTCATGATTGTTTCTTCCACCTTCATGCTGCAGTTTCTAATTACAGTTTCTAACACTAAGTTGAATAATGTAGTGGATAAAGGATCTCCCTGTCTCAAGCCTTTTGCAACCGTAAATTGATCTGATATGTGACCCTGCCAAGCAATTTCACACGTAGAGTTATTAAGTGTCATTTTAACTAGCCGGATCAGTTTCTTTGGTATACCCAAATGTTCCATTGCTCGATACATTTTGACTCTATCGACTTTATCATATGCTTGTCTAAAATCCACAAACAAAATATGCAGGGGAACTTTACCTTCATAACAAGTCGTTTGTATCTCCTTTAATGAGAAGATTTGGTCTACAGTAGATCTGTCCTTTCTAAAGCCGGCCTGATATTCATGCAGGATTCTTTCCGTGTAGCAATTTAGTTTATTTCTCGATATTCTTGCCAAGATTTTGTATACCGTGTCTAATAAGGCTATACCTCTATAGTTGTCACACTTCAGTTTGTCTCCTTTTTTATGCAGAGGGCATATGCGGGCCTCATACCACTCCAATGGCATTACTTCCTTTTCCCATACTTGCACTAGTAGCTGATATATTTTTCTTTGTAGTTGTTCTCCACCAAACTTGATCATTTCTATGCATATGTCATTTTTACCAGGACTTCTGTTATTTTTCATTTCTTGTATTGCTATCACTACCTAATCCTCTGTAGGCTGCCTTTCTACTATCGCATCTTCTCCAACTGTCCAGTTGTCTATTGCTTCGTGGTCCTCCTCACCATTTAATAATTCTTCAAAATGTTTTTTCCATTCCGTTATTATTTCTGCCGGATCGCTAATTAAATTTTCGTGTTTACCTTTCATATAACTACAGTGGCTTTGGTAACCTTTTTTCATATTTTTACCTTCTTGATAGAACGACCTCACCTCTTTGTTTTTAAACTTTTCTTCTATCTCTTTTAATTTTAACTCATTGTGGTTTCTCTTTTTCCTTTTACACAGAGCTTTCAATCTTCCTCGAACAATTCTATATTCTTGTTTTTTACACTCTCTATTATCTGTTAATATTTGTTGTCTGAACTTTTGCTTTTTCTTTACTATCGCCTGACACTCTTCGTCAAACCAATCTTTGTTTGTACTTCTCTTGGAGTCACACTTAACTATTTTCTCGCTAGCTTCTCCTACGGCAGTTTTAATTTGTTGCCAGGCTTAATCTGTCTGTAAATTTTAATCATATATTTACTTTCCTTCTTCTATTTACCTTCTGAACGATATTCATATATTTACTTTCAATCATATCATGATCTATTTGATTCACCGTCCTTCCATCTGGGGAGACCCACGTACCTTTGTATATCTCTTTTCGTTTTAGTTGTGTGCTTCTCACCATCATGTTTTCTCCATGGCAAATCCAATAAGTCTTTGACCATTATCGTTTGTTACTTCGTGTTTACTGTAGTTATCTGGTTCTGGTAATTTATCCCTTATATTATTATCAATTTTTTCGCGACTTTATCCTAATATTTTGGCTTCGCAATGGGTAACTCACATTCGTATGATTTTTTTAACTCCGCTGTTTTTTGTCGACCGCGAAATTTTTTTATGCAGTTTATTTCATGAAATTCTTGTTTAAAATCTACTTTGTAAAACACCTTCGTCATGTTCGATTTAAGATAACGAATCCAGCAAACCTTACGCTATGGTATTTTGTTCATCTCAAATTTTTGCGCTGCAAATTCTTTAAAATCATAAACATCATCAAAGCTCCTGCTCCACACTTCAAATGGGCGTGGTTTCATACGATCATCTCGTATTACTTGCGCCCAACCTTTAGAAATGTATACAAGAACATGCTTAGCTTTCTGCTCAACTTTAGAGTGTATGGAATCGCATTCCATTTAGGTGTGTCCGCTTTCGAAACATTTATGATCTGTGATTTTCAAGCTAGAATGAACAGAAATAAGGTGCATACACGTAGCAGCAAAATTTGAATTTTTTTGTTGGCCACCACAGCCATCTGACATCATTCTAACTTCTGTTACTTCTATATTAGATAATACGTATTCATAGATACAAGAAACGATTTAATTTGAACCCCTTTTACTCTGGGTTTCATCCCATAGATAGCAAATACCATCTTGATTTCAAATATTATAAACTCGTCGGTCTAGTACTTATTTGTTCCATATGTCAATTTCTCGTTTTGAGATATTTACATTTAAATATTTTGGTAATATTTCCTCGTTTATTTTAAAACTCAGGAAAATGATGTTAATTCTAAAAACAAATATTTAAAATGGTGTGCTGGATTATGACTTCAAATTTTTACTGACTCTTTTTAAATTTGAAAAAAAAAACCTTTGCTGATGGAACAAAAAGTAAAACTAGTACAGGAATTTGCACATATGTCGATACATTTTTTCAATAGAGAGACACGGATCTAAATACAATCTAACACGATCTGATCGACAGTAATGAGACTCTATTATGGGGGAACGACTCAGTATGTTTTCGTACCAGTGGCGGCCGGTCAGGGTCGGCAGTGCCGACCCACATCTTTATAGATATTATAGACTTTTTTAATATTTAATTTAATCAGTATTTCAATAAATAATTGTGGCAGGTAATCAGTTGATGTCATTTGTTTTTGTGAACTAAAAAAATATCTGTGAATTTTAAATTTCAAAAAATGAAATTTGTTTTTAAAAAATATTTTTATTTCTAAGCTACAATTTTAATACATCTAAACTGAACAAGACCAAGAATAATAATAATTTTACAATGCAAATAATAAACAACCAATATGACAACTTCTGGGGTAAACTGTAGAATAAGCTGCAGGTGTTGGTTGCGATTCTGACAGGTCCGGACTTTCGTACCATGTAACTTGTGAGATAATAAAGACTAAATTATTTTATTCATGGTTTTTAAAAGAATTCGTCCAATCTGAGCGTTAAGTGATCCCTGCGTAGACACTTTTCAAATAGATTATTCGATATCGGAGACATTCATCCGCCTATGAATTCTTGAAAATGAACTTAATTACCAAGTACGGGGAATTTAAATTTGCCGATGTTTCATTTGGATTGGTGATTGGTCGCGAACTGTATATTGCGAGAGTGGGACGAAATGTTATTTCATATATATAGTAAAGTGAAGTGATATTTAGTGCACGAACTAGTCTTTCTTTTTGTGATTTATTTTTATTTTCTAAAGTAATACTGTGATACGTTACGTCTGCCGTAAATAGTTAAAGGTTAAAGGGTTTTTTGATATTAGAAGTTTTTTTTTTTTAAATTAAAGTGTAAACAAATTCAGGTAAATTAACCTAAAAAATGCAAGCCATGGGAGAAACTGTAAGTATTGATAAGTCTGATATTGTAAATTATATTTTGCATAATGGGTTTTCGTCTATTCCATACGAAGAACAAATTGTTATTAAAAATAAGGGTCGTCCTTTGTCTAAAATGTCCCGGCTTATAAATATTAGTGCGGGTAAGGGAAGTAATAGATCATTTTCAGATAATTGATACATCAAGTATTCATGGCTTACCGGGAGTGAAATAAAAAACAAACTTTTCTGTTGGCCTTGCATTTTATTTTCGACAAATAGGGACAAACATCAAAATCCGTGGTGTGAATCTGGTTACGATAATTTAAAGGAATTATTTAGGGCTTTACATAAACATGATATTTCGAAAGATCATACTTACAGCCAGATTAAATTAGATTTATTTGAAGAACAAAATATCTACGTTTCATTAGATAATGCCCAACCTGAAAATGCTATTAAACATAACGAAATTGTAAAAAATAATCACGCAGTTTTACGTCATTTAATTGATATTGTAATTTTTTAAGTTGTCAGGAATTATCTTTTAGGGGACACGATGAATCGTAGCATTCGTTAAATCAAGGTAATTATGGAGAACTAATAAAAATGTTTAAGAAATACGATTTGGAATTTTCTAATTTACTTTCTGATTCGAAGACATTTAGCGGTGTATCTAAAACAATCCAGAATGAATTAATAGAATCAATTAGTTACATTTTGAGTAACGTTATTGAATCTGAGATTCAGGAAACCATTTGCTTTTCACTAGAAGCAGTTGAAACTACCGACATATCATGTCATTCACAATTATCAATTGTTGTTCGATACGCGTTACGTGGTAATATCTATGAGAGGTTTTAAGGTTTTACAGACGTGAGTAAAAGCCATAAGGCAGAACATGTTTTTGGTGTTTTAAAGGACAGATTAAAATTTTTTGATATCAAAAATAAATTGGTAGGGCAAACTTATGACGGTGCTGCCGTGATGTCTGGTGAATTAAATGGTCTCCAGGCAAAAGTTAAAACTATTGCACCGCAAGCTTTATTTACTCATTGTCATGCGCATAGAATGAATTTAGTTTTGCAAGATACATGTAAAAAAATTACAGAATGTCGTCTTTTTTTTGTCAGTTTAAGCGGATTTGCTTCATTTTTCTCAAGCTCGTCTAAACGGACTAATGTTTTAGAACGATTTGTTTCGAAAAAAATGTCAACAGTTTGTCAGACGCGATGGAATTTTAAATCTCGGTTAGTTTTCACTGTAGCAGATTTTCGTGAACAGCTTTTGGAAGTTTTTGATTTTATTATTGAATGTGACGATTTTGAAAGTGGTGATATCTCGATCCGTGAAGCAATCGGTTTGAAAACTTTATTAAATGATTACTCTTTTAACATACTTTTAAATATTTTTAAGAAAGTGTTTACCCAAACCGATTTGATATTCAATGTTGTTTAAAATCAGTTAACTGACATTATTCATTCCAAAAATAGAATAACAAGACTGGTGCAAAATCTCAGAGATTTTCGTAATGATAGTAATTTCCAGTATATACGCAGTGACGTTTTGGACTCGCTTGATATTTCCGAACCCAAAAAAAGAGACTATTCTATCTAAGATATTAGAAAATATCTTAACCCTATGGAACAACATAGCCTTCTTCTTCTTCTACGTCTGTGGCTGATCTTCTTCATACACGGACTCCTAAAAGGGCTTGTGCATCTCTGTTTACAGTGTCTTTCCAGTGCTTTCTTGGCTTTCCAACCGGTCTGTTTCCCTGCATTCTAGTATTCAGTGCTCTTTTTGGTAGCCTACCCTCTCTTATTCTTATCACATGTCCGGCCCATTGCAATCTTTGTGTTCTAGGACCAATATAGTCTGATAAGGCAATATATCTGCTAGCTCCATCGGACTAATGTGGTCTGCTAAGGAAGTATTAGTGTTGGTCCTATAGGATCAACGTGACAGTGTAATAAGAAGTATTTATAAATTTTTGTTTAAATGTTGAAAATTTCCACGTTGCAAAGCAATGCTTGTGCGTAAATCTGTAAAAAGGCTCATCTCACATAACTCTATTTATCTGTCCGTTATTTTAAAGTGGGAACCTTTCAAACTTTAAAAGTGATATAATTGTTGAGTTTAAAGTCACTAATGTCGGTTATTTTCTGCAAAATTAATAAAAGTATTCAGAATGAATATGAAAACACAAACTTAAAATTTTTGAATGTTCTATTTTAGTAATTAGCTTAACTAATTTTATTAACAAGTAATAGTAATAAGCTTCTTTTTCATTGTTAATAAATAATATTATGAAATTAGTTTTCTATAATTTTAAAAACAACGACTTTCTGCTGTAAAAATGGGAAAAATAATAAAGTAACTTTTTTTAGTGCTGCTCAAGCTATCAGAATTTTATATTCTTTAGCCATATTTATAACATATGGTCTGCAAGGAATACCCGCTGTGCATATCATACAAAACGACTACATTATTCCCCATTTAGGAGAAGATGCTTCAGAAAAAAAGAAAAAGATGTATGATTATGGATTACGTATAGCTCTAGTGGTTGTATCGAGTAAGTTTAAATTTTATACATACCTGAATAAATTAACAATCCTATCAACACGTAATTAAATTAACTCTTTGAGGCACATAAGTCTGGTAATATTCTAGACCGTGGTTACACACAAAATAACGTTTTAAATAAGAAACATTTTTTTGTGTTTAAGTTGGACTTAATAGTCAACAGAAGTAAAAATAAGAAATTCCATTTAACAAACCTGTCACTTTGACAAATAGATGGTGGTACAACAGTTGTACCACTGTGCAGCATTAGTATTTTCTTTGTGTATTAGAAATAATGAATATTGTTCTAAAAATCTTTATTTTTAGATACAAAAATTATAAATTTTTTATGATATTGTTGGAAACAATCTTTTGTTTTGCTGAGGCATAAAGGAACCTTACCAATGATACAAGTCCATTTTGTACGGATTTGCTGTGTTTTAGTACTACATCGGGCATACCTTCTTCTTGTTGACCGTATTGGCTGGTGATCTGAACACGTAAATCTTACTTCTTCAGGTAACTTTCTTTGTCGTTTATTTATTGGTACTCCACTACTTTCTTCCGACTATGTTCTCTCCAAACTAGACTCTGACACAAGAGGAATACAATGGACGTTAACCACACGCCTAAGCGATCTAGAATACGCGGACGATATCTACCTATTAGGTCAGAGGTTCCTAGATCTGACTTACCAATTGGAAACACTTTCCACTGAAGCCAATAAAATCAGTATTAGTAAAACCAAGTCCATGAGAATAAATGCAAGGAACAACACGCTATTTACTATCGACAATATGCAGATTAAAAATGTGGAAAACTTTACGTATCTTGGAAGTGTCATAACAGAAAACGGAGGTACAGAAGACGATATTCGTATGAGGATACGAAAAGCCCAACAAGCTTACAGCACGCTTAACCCTGTTTGGAGATCTGGCGAGAATACTACAAGGACAAAGATCCGAATATTCCGATCAAATGTCATGTCTGCTCTACTCTACGGATGTGAAACCTGGAGAGTGATAAACACCCTCACAGACAAACTGCAGGTCTTTGTTAAAAAATGTCTACGAAGAATTGTCTGTATATTCTGGCCTAACACTATCAGAAACGAAGATCTGCTACACCTGACCGAACAAAAGAGAGTACAAAATGAAATTAAGTCCAGAAAGTGGGGTTGAATCGGTCACACACACCGAAAAAATAGTTCCAGTATCGCAAAGACTGCCCTAGAGTGGAATCCCCAAGGGAAAAGAAAAAGAAGTCGCCCAATACAAACTTAGAGAAGATCCATCATGGACGGGAAAAGAGGCCAAGGAAAGTCTTGGAATGAGGTGAAGGCCTTAGCGCAAAATAGAACTCGATGGCGGGTTTTCACTGAAGCTCTATGATCCACTTCAAGAGCTCCACTGAGTTCAAGAATATGAGTTCAATATATATATATATATATTTATATATATATATATATATATATATATATATACATATATATATATATATATATATATATATATATATATATATACTACTTTCTTTCTTATATATACTGCTTTCTTTCGAATTAGCTGCAATAATCCATCTATTACTCTTTTTCGACAGACTTTTAGACATATTTCTTGTAGACCGCATATCTTATGTAATATGAAGGCGTTTACAACAGAACAGTCTAGAAAATGGAAAAAAATTTTCATTCACCATTTTTTGCTTTTCCTATCCAACTCGTATAAAGACTCCATCTGGTCAAACCTGTCTACAAAAATTCATGTTAAGATTATAATCAACCAAAGCCGTAGGACATGGAACAGACATTTTCGATCCATCTTTTTGTCTTCTTTGTACACAACTTGTCTGGGTGTAATCATGAAAATTAGAAAGAATATGAACAGACCTCCTATCTGTCCATTTGATTAAAGTTATTTCATCACTACGTGCAAGATAATCATACCCACCTTGCTTTAGTTACTTATCTTCACGTAATTTTGGCAAATGCTTTCTGGTAACCAAACAACAAGAGCTCCACTCGCTGAAGGTACTGCGCTGAAACATCAGCCGGTGCTCACTCAAGCGGGACGACCGAGGCAGCGCATAAAATGGACTGTGTCTATAAATGAAAACATTTTGCGTTTCTATTACAAGGTGATGAACCTCGGTCGAGAAACAATCGGCTATCGACAACAACTGTATGCCGAATTTTGCAGGGAGTACCCAGAGATTGAAGTATCTGAATAGCGAATAGCAGATCAATACCGGATAATTATACGAAATAATCTTATCCCAGAGGCTAGACGCGATACCATCAGAAGTAAAGTCGAACGGGAGATTCATAACAAAGAGCTAGTTATGGATCAAGTCCATAATAAAATCCCCAATGAGCAGATTCCTGAGCCCATTATACAAGAAATTCCCAGCAGGACAACAGTGTGTTGGACGATAGCCTGGTAAGAAAAATGGCAGGTGCCGTACAAGAGTTTAACGGTACAAACCCACTTAGCAGACCATCGCTACCAAAAATAAGCTCTTGTAAGAGACTAGGTGCGGTGTTACAAATGATGAACACTGAAGTCCTACCCAAATATATCGTGAAGCACATACATTAGAATATTTGCATATGCTGATTTACTGAGCAGCAATAGCAATTGCTAATGTTAAGGTCATTAAGATTAAAACACGACGGGGAACTAATATCGAAAGGCCTGAAAACAGAATTGCCCCTTGAGGAAAATTGAAGTTAAAAAGTAATTAAAAATGCTGAAAAAATTATTCTGAATACTTCAAGTCTTTTGAGTCTCGTCCCAACCTTTGCTGGAGACGGTCGCATAAATTTGTTTCTCTAGTACAAAAATATCTATTATTATAGTAACCAGTTCTTATTGTAAACTATATCGTTAATTACTAATATTAATTATCAGTGTTCTAAAAACGCAAACAAAATAAAACAAGTGGTATTTCCAAACGCCAAATACCGGCAAATAAAAGTCATAGGCGTATCATAAATAATTGATCGTGATGTATAAAATATTTAATCGTGATACAGGATGGACATAGACAATCCCTTCTTAAATTCAAACAAAGTGAGCAGATCTCCGCCGAGATGTCCAACTTCAGAAAAACACATTGCTAATCTGCAAATAACTACCATGCAACAACCATCGAGCAACAGAACCTTGTCTAGCGAACAACAAAGCAATGTAAATTGCTCAACCAATATACTACTCCAAGAGACAGAGTCAACTGAGAACCAACATGAACAACCAGGTAACTCTTTTCTTTCTAATCATGCTTCTTCTTCTTCTTCTTATCTACCGTCACAAATATACATCTCTACTCCACAAGATAGCCAAGAAAACCAAGAACATGAATGGAAAACTGTTCAAGCCCACAAACGAGCAAGAAATGACAGCCCTGGAGGTGATAAACAACTAAAACAAACAATAATGAGCGATTACTGGCTCAAAGCACCCACACCAACGTCTAATAGATTTGCTAGCTTAGATGAAGTACCTGATGAGACCAACCAAACCAGAACTGATGCAGTTAAAGAAAGTATTCAACCCCCACCCATATTTGTTTCAGATGTAGGTGATATACAACCTCTTCGACAATTGTTAGAAACAATATCCCCTCTGGGATATTCCATCAAATGTCTCTACAACGACCAAGTAAAGATCCAGCCCTCAACTTCTGAATATTACCGAATCATAACCAAAGCACTCAATGAGAAAAAAACACAT
The DNA here is from genome assembly GCA_918026665.1 of Diabrotica balteata. Classification (NCBI taxonomy): domain Eukaryota; kingdom Metazoa; phylum Arthropoda; class Insecta; order Coleoptera; family Chrysomelidae; genus Diabrotica; species Diabrotica balteata. The sequence continues at coordinate 48,135,772 of OU898284.1, forward strand.
TATTACACCTACCAAAAAAAGGAAGAAAGAACATTCCGAGTTGTGCTTCGTAATATGCATCAGACAGCAGATAAAGACGCTTTAGTACATGAGCTGGGATTAATGGGACACGAAGTAACCAACATAGCTAATATATATAAGAATGGATCAAAAATAGCGCTTCCGCTCTTTTATATAGAATTAAAAACTAAGCCAAATAATAAAGACATATATGATGTGAGAGCACTCCAGAACATGATTGTGTCCTTCGAACCACCATATCCCAAACGTCAGGTTCCCCAATGTACCAAATGTCAACGCTACGGTCACACACAAAAATTCTGCCATATGCCTCCAAGATGCGTAAAGTGTGCAAGTAATCATCTTACTTTACACTGTCCACGAAAAGAACGCAGCAATAACGTAAAATGTGTACTTTGTAACGGAAACCATCCGGCCAACTATAAGGGCTGCAGCGTATACAAACAAATACAAAAAGAAAAATTCCCCCAACTCAGAAAGAATCAAGAGACCCATAGAACAGACACCTATGAAACTAATAGTCAAAGAGTAACCCCTGGTGTTTCTTACGCTCAAAAAACTTCAGGAAATAGTCAAGCGGATGAAATCACAAATCAACAAACTAATGTCGGCTCAAACCATTCAACGAAAATTGCCAACCTTGAAAACCTGATGACAAAACTAGTAGAGAGAATGGACACCATGCTTAATCTTCTTATGACTATGATTTCCAAAATGCACTAATGCAACACAGACTTAAAATAGCCGTCTGGAATTCAAATGGCCTAACGAACCACATCCAAGAAATAAAAATTTTCCTCGACGAGAAGAAAATTGATGTTATGCTTGTATCAGAAGCTCATCTAACAGACAAAAACTATATAAAAATTCCAAAATACATTGTCTACTACACAAAACATCCAAATGACAAGGCACACGGTGGCACAGCTATCATTATCAAATCTAATATAAAACACCATGAGTTAAATAAGTTCAGTGAAAAGTACCTGCAATCAACTAGCATTGTCATCGAAGACTGGTTAGGCAACCTTACCTTATCTGCGGTTTACTGTCCTCCTGGTCAACCAATCAACGAAAACAACTTTAGCACCTATTTTAGTTCTCTTGGACACAAATTCATAGCAGGAGGAGACTTTAACTGTAAACATCATCACTGGGGCTCTAGGATAATTACAACAAGGGGTAGACAACTGCTGAAGTCAATAACAGGAAACAACCTACAACACATATCTACAGGAGAACCAACTTATTGGCCTACAGATCCAAATAAAACACCAGATCTCTTAGACTTCTGTGTGATTAAAGGTATCTCTCTTAACTACTTAGCAATAGAATCATGCTGGGACCTCTCTTCAGATCATTCTCCCATTCTAATTGACCTAGACTCCAAAATCATACTCAGAAATAAGCCTCCAGTCCTAACCAATAATCAAACAAATTGGAAAATATTCCGAAGCGCACTAGCAGAACAAATACCAACGAACTTGCCACTTAAAACAGAATTACAAATTGAAAATGCGGTACAACAACTTACTACCTCCATACAAAAGGCAGGTTGGATTTCTACTCCTGAACAAACAACATGGAAGGAAAGCATAAACTGTTCGCAAAGTGCAAAAAACCTGATCGATGAGAAAAGAAAACTTAGGAAAAAGTGGCAAAACACACACGCTCCTATTGACAAACAAAATTTAAACAGAATTACCAGAAGACTTAAAAATCTATTAAAAGAAGAGAAAAACAGGGGGATCCAAACTTACTTAGAAAATTTGACTCCGTCCAAAGACACCAATTATTCTCTATGGAAGGCGACGAGAAAGGTAAAAGGTCCACAAGACGCCATACCTCCTCTAAAAAATGTCAAAGGTAAATGGGCAAGAACAGACACAGAAAAATCTGAGACATTCGCAGAACATCTTTCTACAGTATTTAGTCCATTTAACAGAGTAGTGCCATTAGAACAAGAAGAACCATTTAATTCTTTTCTTGAGGCTCCATATCAAATGGAACTACCAATCACCAAGTTTAATATTAAAGAAGTAAAACACATAATAAAGAATGAGATACAACCCAATAAGGCTCCGGGATTCGACCTCATAACGGGTAAGATCCTTCAGGAACTAACCAATGACTGCTACAGAACAATCACTATGATCTTCAATGCTATGCTTAGTCTGCATTACTTTCCTCTGCAATGGAAAGTGGCACAGATTATACTCATTCAAAAACCTGGTAAAGATCCAAAAGATGTCAACTCATACCGACCGATTAGTCTACTCCCAGTCATCTCTAAGGTCTTTGAAAAACTTCTGCTACGAAAAATCAAACCAATATTGGACGAAAAGTGTCTCATACCTGACCATCAATTTGGTTTTCGTAACCAACATGGTACAATCGAACAAGTTCACAGACTATACACAACAATAAGAAGTAGTCTCGAGAACAAGCAATACTGTACTGCAGCCTTTTTAGACGCCTCTCAAGCTTTTGACAAGGTGTGGCATACAGGACTTCTGTACAAATTAAAGAAAAATTTACCTTACCCTTACTTTAAACTGCTTCAATCATACCTTACAGAAAGGAGATACCTGGTAAAATATAATGAAGCCCATACAAAACTCTACCCCATCCTATCTGGTGTACCTCAGGGTAGTGTGCTCGGACCGATTCTGTACCTGATATATACAGCTGACTTGCCAATAAGCAATAACCTAACGCTTGCAACATTCGCAGATGATACTGCTTTCTTGGCCTCTCATAGCAACCCAATAATAGCATCAGAGAGACTGCAACTACATCTGAACAAAACAAATGAATGGCTTAAACTCTGGAGAATTAGAGTAAACCCCTCAAAATCCACACAAATTACATTTACTCTAAGAAGAGGTACATGTCCACAAGTTAACCTCAATGGACATCCTTTGCCCCAAAAGCATGACGTAAAATACTTAGGTATTCACCTTGACAAACGTCTAACTTGGACCAAACATATATGGACGAAAAGGCTTCAATTGGGAATTTTATACAGAAAACTTTACTGGATGTTAGGAAAAAACTCTCACCTATCGATCGACAACAAGCTGCTGATATACAATACAATAATAAAACCCACTTGGACATATGGCTCGCAGCTCTGGGGTTCAGCTAGCAAATCTAATATTATGATAATACAAAGATTTCAATCCAAAACTCTGAGAACAATCGCTAATGCACCTTGGTATATCCAGAATGATGCAATACATAGAGATCTTCAGGTACTAACAGTCTCTGAAGAGTGCAAAAAATCTTCTGAACAATATCAAAACAGGTTGCGGGTGCATCCTAATACCCTGGCACACAACCTTCTCAACAACCAACAAGCGAAGAGATTGAAGCGACATGACCCCTTGGACATACCTCACCGATCCTGACAGAGCCTACAGTAGTGGGAGTTAGGCCATCAACAGCACCCAGACCACAGTATAGTGCTTTAAAAAGAATCTTAAAGCACTATACTGTGCCCAGACATTGTGATCAGTGCCGCTTTTAGTGCTCGCGTATCAGTGTATGTGCGCATCCTACCGGTAAAAAAGCCAACTTGTGTCGTGATGATTTGGTCACTGGACCTTACATCTCTCTGTCATGTAAAGACAAAAAGTTTTACTTATTGTTTTCACTGCAAAACAGATTGTAAAAAATCTTAAATGTTAATAAAAAAAAAAAAAAAAAAAAAATACTTCAAGACACTCACAACACGATCCAGAAAACAACACAGCTCAACACTGCCTAGACACATTAAAACAAATCTTTTCGTTTATTTAGGTCGCCTAAGGAGATACAAAGTTAGTAACAACCGTATATGCGACAATATACTTTTTGAACATGCAGAGAAGGCTTAAAAGGAAACTAAATTCCACTGTAGAAAATGTGAATAAATCCTACCCAAGTCAAAAAAAAATTCTTTGGAGAAACCAACTTTCGACGCCAGCTACTCATAACAACAAATTCTGGATGGATTGAAGACACGACGAACTGGACGATTGGACTAGACGGAGTTCAAAACTTCTGGCTAAAGAAGTTTTGGAGTGTTCATGAGCTTTTAAAAGTATTTATTAATAATATTATTTCAATTTCACAAAAAATACCATCATTTCTTACTCTGGGCACCACTTATTTAATACCGAAGGATCAAAATAACACGCAAGATCCAACCAAGTACCGCCCAATTACTTGTCTTCCGACACTGTGCTCTGAACAATATCATAGAGCCTTAACAGAAAGGATGAGCTAACGGCTCTATGGACTTCAAAAAAGAACAACTTATTATCGACTCTGTCATTTCTAACCAGGCATACACCAAAAAATAAACCTTTTTACTGCCTTCATTGACTACAAGAAGGCTTTTTATTCAGTGCCGCATGAATAGGTTATAGATATACTAAAAATATATATAAAGTCGATGATAATCTTGTGACCTTTTTGAAGCATATAATGGCAGAGTGGAAGAATAAAATTCACCTACAAATACCTGGTGAAACCAATATCGAAACTGAAGATATCCCTATTAACCTGGACCTTTTCCAGAGGGACTCGTTGAGTCCACTTTGGTTCTGCCTAGCAATTAACCCACTATCTCAGCTACTGAACACCACTGACTCAGGTTTTATCATAAAAAATAACAATACTATTATGGCTAAGCTTAATCGTCTGTTGCATGTGGATGATATGGCCATCGAGGCAATGGGTGAAAATGATATGTATAAATATCTCAGAGTAAAGCAAGTGCGGAAAATTAACAATAAAAAAATGAAAACCGAACTAACTTCGGAGTTCGTACGAAGAGTAAGACAACTAAATCGGCCATACCTTAACAGTAAATATTTAAGGCATTAAATACGTATGTCTGTTCCGCGCTGAGCTACTCATTTGGTATTATAAAATGGTCAAAAATATATATAGGAGGTCTTATAACTAACTCTAACTCCCTCTAACTGAGGGAATAAGAAATGCGCATAAACCATTTGACTAAGCAAGAAAAAATGCGCACCTGAATGGGTAAACCTCTACATGAGCGACATCTCAATGATATCAGCAAAGAATATGTCGACAATACAGCGTCGAACTATTGGTTGATATCAGGAATGTTGTTTCCCGAGACTGAGGGTTTCCTACTCGTCATTCAGGATCAGCTTATTTCAACCAAAAATTACTTGAAATATATTGTTAAAGATCCTCAAGTCCAAAATAACAAATGCCGATATGGATGCCAAGCCAAAGAAATTATCCAACATCTTATCGGTGGCTGCCAGGCACTAGTTAATAAAATTACTAGGCAAACGACACTTATTGATGTGGCGATATCCAACACCAATAATTTACGTGTTAAATACAACAATACAAATCAGGCGACAATGGAAAATGGAAAGTAACCACCAGGAATGGAAAGTATAGACAGTAGACTCCGACAAACTTAAGTTTGGGAATGTGACGTCGTGTTTCGCGCAGAAAGGCGGACTGTTTCTACCAGTGGCGGACGGAAACCGGTAGCTTTAAAATAAATTTTTATAAGTATATTCAATTAAAGTGAGAATCAGCCATTCAATAAAACAATGAGTAAACTATTAGGAGTACTTTAATAAATAACAAATTCCTCAATACTTACAATTTATTAACATTGCCAGGAAGGAAGAAAGGGTTTCAACAACTCAAAAAAAATAAGTAATTTATTTTAACAAATTAAATAATGTATTTATTTTATAAAAAATATGGATTTTAAAGACTTCTATATTTTGTTATATGACAAAGGAATATCACACAAAAACACGTCTATTCCGAAATTTTAATTACTATCTTCATCATCAGAAAAGCTTTCTTCGGATGAACCAGTATTAATAAAAAATTTTAAGTGGTCCAGCGTAGAGTCTAATAAATGTTCTCTTGCGATTTGAGTGTTTTCATATTTTTTACGTGTTTACATATTATTATATGTAAATGGGACACGGGAGAGATATATGGGAGAATATTGTTGAAAACTAGCAAAATACATATTTACAGATACACCCCACTTTACATTTAAATATGTAAAAATAGAAATATAAATTAGTATAATTTCAATGACTTATAAATATACCAAAAAATCTAAAAAGATCTAAAAAAAGTAACAAACAAGAACAAACAAAATATTTTTAAACATAAATAAAACATTATGTGGCTAATGGACTTGTTTCCGTGTCATATTTTTCACACACACACACACACACACACACACACACACACACACACACACACACACACACACACACACATACACACACATAAGAAAATAAAATATCATTGACAATACTTACGTCAATTTCCTTAAAGGTATTAACAAGTTTTAGGTTGCTTCGATATGTGCTGCCTCTTGTTCCTTAAATGTAGTAACATTATAAATTATTGCCTTTGCTTGGCTATTTAATCCCAGCCCTTTCGTTCCTATCTTTTTAGTCAGTCATATTATAGCTAGAAAGTCATATTATAACTATTATTAATAACTAAACTAAACACACTGTAAATAAACCAAACTAACACTAAATGACTTAATAATTCACTAATTACTACTACCTATATTATACTAAGCACTAATATAAAATTAAATAATAAAATATCCAACACGATCAAATCAACAAGTCAAACACTCTCTGCGGTACACAACTACGACACTGGCAAACTGCAAACTGGCCGTTTCTATGGTAAAGCTAGTAAACAAGAACCACTGCGCACCGTCGAGCTATGAGTCATATTCCCAAACTAAACTTTGTCGGAGTCTACCTATTATTCTATCTACTACTGGTGTTATTTCCAAAAACCTCCTAGAGAACATCAAACAGCTGGGTCTAAATGAACATCTCTATAAGACCATGCAAAAAGCTGTACTCCTCGCGACGTCCAGATGTGTACGAAAATTTTTGGGAGATACTCCAACATACCAAGTCACCTAGGGCTCGATAACACGGAAAGAGTCCCACCAGAACTGAATCCTGTTGATACCTTAGGTATCTGAGATGATTGAATTTTTAAAAAAAATTGTTAAAATCCTTTATAAAAGGTATATAAAATTGCCTCAAACGGGCTATCACAAACACATTGCAAAACGTTTTCGGATTAAACAATCCATCATCAGTGCAAACCTGAAAGTATATAACCACTTTAATTAAAAAGAACGTTAAATGAAAATGTTGACAAAGGTTAGAGCAAAATGTGGTTAATACTTACGGTTGTACATGCTAGTAGCCACCAAAATATGTGGGTAAAAACCCCTTAAAAGTTATAAATTTGAAATTGTTTTACATTATTAGTGTTTCTAATTTGTGATGGTTAAGTTACCGTTGGATAGGTAACATGGTGGCGTATGACTCTACCTGAGTAAAATGGTCCTGAGACGAAGTGCCTACGAGGACCTGTTGATAACAACTGATTATAATGACATTGTTGACAAGTTAGGACGGATGTTGTGTCAGAGCAGTCAGTGTAACTTATGGTAGTTGTCTAAAATTGACAGATGTCAGCCTTATTTAAAATTAAAAAAGTTAAAATTATAATAATGTAACAGTATCAACCATCAATATTGTAATCTGTATTGTAAATTAATCAGATAGGTATATTTGTAACATTGAAAATTGGTTTTTTAAAAATTAATGTAGGTCAACTAGAATTTATGAAATTTTGTGGGATTGATAGGCAACCAACTATACATGTGTAAGGATATATTTATTTTAAGCTAGAGATTTTGTCAAAAGGCCCTGTATGTTGTGAGACATTTGGTACCTAGAAAATGGTAAAAAGACACATGTAGGAAGATAAATTTGGTAGAAGTTACATTGTCCAAGCTGTCCTGAACAATTATTTGAATGATGTTCAGGACAGATTGGACAATGTAACTTCTACCAAATTTAATAAACTAAAATCAAAATTAAACAATCTCATTAAAAATAAACATAGTTCATCAAATCATAACAGTAACAACACCAAATTTTCTAATTTTTCTTTTCACCCAAGATTAAAAAATCTCTCTTCAGTTACCTTTGACAACAATGAACTCTACCTACGTAATCTAGGCCTCAAATACTCCATTCCTAGTAAGGTTTCGGAAAAGGACCTTCAGAGTCTCTCCATTGAGCTAGACATCATCATTCAAAACCTCTCTATTTCTTTAAATCAGAAAACTTCAATTAGAAACTCCTGTTTTAATACTATTAACAAATTTAAAAATAAAAATTCTTCATCAAACTCTTCAACAGTCTCTAATTCCAACACTTATTCATCTATCAACTTTCCTTCCACCCATGATAATAGCCATTTAACATCTAACTTTCCCAAATTTTCTCACAATAAACGCAATGAACATTTAAAAACCCTCAGATCAATCATAACAAAAATCAAATCAAACAACCTAATCATCAGCAAAGCTGACAAAGGTAACTGTCTAGTGATCTTAGATCAATCTTCATACAATGATAAAGTTTCTACTTTCCTTAATAATAATAACTTCACTCTACTCACAACAGATCCTTCAAAAAAGTTTATAATTAAATTAAAAGATAACATCAAACATTTCACAGATTTCTTCTCCGAACATTTCGCACCATATTACAAACTTCCAAGTAACCCTTTAACACCCAGACTGTATGGTGTACCTAAGATACACAAGGAGGGCATTCCTATTCGTCCAGTTGTTAGTTTCATAAACACTCCAGTTTCCATCCTATCTAAATTCATATTGAATCTTATCAGCAACTTGACAAACTTTACCCCTCGATTCTCAGTCAAAAATACCAGTCATCTAGTCAACAACTTACAACATATCAATCTTCACCCCAACATTACTATGCTATCATTTGATGTCAGCAACTTATTTACCTCTGTCCCCAAACAAGAAACAATTAATCTGGTTCACTCTCTTCTAAGAAACAATTCCATCACCCAGTCTACTACGAACTCCATTATCCAATTATTACAACTTTGCTTAGACCAAGACTTTTTTGTTTTTAACAACAAATATTATAGACAACCTGATGGCTTAGCCCTGGGCAGCTGTCTTTCCCCCCTATTAGCTGATGTATTTATGGATCATTTAGAATCCACACAGATTATGACAAATCCTGAAATACTCCATTGGTTTCGTTATGTTGATGACTGTTTAGTCTTCATTTCAGGTAACTCCAATTCAGCTGAACTATTACTTTCTAAAATTAATCAAATTCACCCCAATATCAAGTTCACCATGGAACTAGAATCTTCCAAGTCAATTAATTTTCTTGATCTCACCATTACCAGATTAAATGACCACTTCGACTTCAGTATCTTTAGGAAACCTACACAGACTGACCATGTAATACCCTTCTCATCCAATCACCCCATGTCTCACAAATATGCTGCTTTTCACAGTTACATCCATCGCCTGGAAACCATTCCACTTTCTCATTCAAACTACACAAAAGAACTAAACATTATCAGACAAATAGCAGTCAACAACGGTTATGATCATAACATCATCAATAAACTCATTTATAGAAAACGTCGTAGGAACTTGCAGGAGACTGCGTTCCCCAGAGATCCTACCACCAAACCCAATTATGTTTCACTTCCTTATCACCATGAGAGTCTTTCTGGAGATATTAGAAATCTAATTAAACGTTCGGTTGAAAACATTCATGTTTCATTTAAAGTACCTAATAACTTGGGTCAGTACATATCCAATTCCAAAGACCCCATCAACTATATGAACCGTAGTGGTGTGTATAGATTAAAATGTTCTGATTGTGATGCTACCTACATAGGAAGAACATGTAGATCATTGTTTTCACGCTCTTTAGAGCACACAAAAAGAGAAAATACTTCCACTTTCTCTCAACACCTTAAAGAACACAACCACACTCTCAATATCCCAGAAGACGTCTCACTTATTCACAACATCCCACAAAAAAACTTTCTCAAATTAGACCTATATGAAGACCTAGAAATCATTAAAGAAAAACAGAGAAGTCCAAATTGTGTCAATCGCCATGTTTCATTTAATCGAGACTTTCTTCCGCTCCACCGTCAATTATTCTCATAACTTATTATCAAACTTACTTCTTCATTATTATTTAAATTCTCATCCTTCTCTTATCACCTACTAATCATCCTTAGCCCCCTCAAACTTTGTTCAATATATCCAACTCCTCACTTCTTTCTCTTCTTTCCTCACTTCTGTCTAGGCATCCAAACGTCAAATCTGACCTAATAACCAATATTCTCCATGCTCCTTCCCAACTAAATAATTTCAGAGCAGTTCATGCCACATTCTCTCCAAAAACAATTTTCATTAATATACACCATCACCCACTCAATCACACATCTTCACCTTTTCATACTGCGTTTTTCATTATCATTTACAACTTCTTTTCACTCATCCAATTTCCCTCAGGGTTTGGTTTTCGGGTCTCTGTGGTCCTCAGTCTTTTGTAGTTTTCCCATTCATCTTCACAATAACATTTAAACATCACACATCTTTAGTAAACTTGACAGATCCACCTTAAACACAATTACTCTTACATTTCCACATATTGTCACAATACACTCCATAAGCCTGTTAACTTTTCACCTACATACACTCTAACTTATAACTCATCCTTTTTACTTTTATATTTCTTAGGTACCAAATGTTTCTTTTAACATATAGGGCCTTTTGTTTTCTTGAGTTATAACTCGAGCAATGTAGGAACAATATCACACCTAACCATCTTTCAGCCATCAAATTTCTTTCAGTCTGGCATACTTGCCCACACACATAAACAACCTACCATCTTTACTTTACACACATAACCAGTAATTCATGTTTACTTACTTATAACTTAAAAATCTATTTTATTTATCTTTACTAGGTACCAAATGTAGTTTTTTGACATAAAGGGCCTTCCATACTTAAGTTTTAAGTTGAGTACTACATGAACACCATATTATGATCACATTCTTGTCACATTTACATTTCACCTCAATAACAGATCTAAACACACTTCCACCTATTACATCAATACTCAATAATATATCTTTTAGGACCCATCTTCCTACATGTGTCTTTTTACCATTTTCTAGGTACCAAATGTCTCACAACATACAGGGCCTTTTGACAAAATCTCTAGCTTAAAATAAATATATCCTTACACATGTATAGTTGGTTGCCTATCAATCCCACAAAATTTCATAAATTCTAGTTGACCTACATTAATTTTTAAAAAACCAATTTTCAATGTTACAAATATACCTATCTGATTAATTTACAATACAGATTACAATATTGATGGTTGATACTGTTACATTATTATAATTTTAACTTTTTTAATTTTAAATAAGGCTGACATCTGTCAATTTTAGCGTTGATTGAATAATCCAAAATAATCCATTGGATTATTCAATCAACGATTTTAGACAACTACCATAAGTTACACTGACTGCTCTGACACAACATCCGTCCTAACTTGTCAACAATGTCATTATAATCAGTTGTTATCAACAGGTCCTCGTAGGCACTTCGTCTCAGGACCATTTTACTCATGTAGAGTCATACGCCACCATGTTACCTATCCAACGGTAACTTAACCATCACAAATTAGAAACACTAATAATGTAAAACAATTTCAAATTTATAACTTTTAAGGGGTTTTTACCCAGATATTTTGGTGGCTACTAGCATGTACAACCGTAAGTATTAACCACATTTTGCTCTAACCTTTGTCAACATTTTCATTTAACGTTCTTTTTAATTAAAGTGGTTATATACTTTCAGGTTTGCACTGATGATGGATTGTTTAATCCAAAAACGTTTTGCAATGTGTTTGTGATAGCCCGTTTGAGGCAATTTTATATACCTTTTATAAAGGATTTTAACAAATTTTTTTGTGATATATGGTATACAGCCAGCTACAGGAACTTAGTTTCCTCGTGGAATTGAATTTTTCTCTTAGAGGGAGTGTGAGCCGTATGGCTAAATTTGGATAATAATACTAATTATTATTTCTAAAAAAGTGAAAGTTATTCTACCCATTTTCAAAAAGGGAGACAGACGCGAATGTAATAACTACAGAGGAATAACACTACTGAGCATCCCATCCAAAGTATATGAGAGAATACTAGAAAAACGTCTTTTACAAGAAGTTAATTCTAAAAAGGAACAATCACAGAGTGGATTAGAAAAGGCAGAAGTATCCAAGACAACATTTTCACTATCAAGAAACATACAAAATGCACGGAACTCAAGTACTGAGTTATACCAAGCCTTTATAGACTTAGAAAAGGCATTTGATAGTACTCCAAGGAAGGTGATTGACATATGTTTAAAAAAGAAAGGTGTGAAAATGAAACTTAGGCAACTCATTATGAGTATATATAGACATACAAGGAAAAGAATCAGAACCGATAATATGGAATCCAAAGAGTTCACAGTAAATGAGGGTCTACGTCAAGGAGGAGTCCTAGGCCCCATACTGTTTAACATTGTCTTGGATGACATAATTAAAGAAACTAGAGCAGAAACATTGAAATTATATACCGGACATAGAAATATAGATGCAGTGTAGATCTCAGAGTGTGCATACGCAGACGATCTAGTGATATTTGGGATAAATGAAGAAGCACTCAATCTTAATTTACAAGTATGGAACGCTGCATTAATTAAACGAAATTTGAGGATCAATAATTAGAGGACGAAAGTAATGGTATGTAGAAAAAATAGAAAACAAACGTAGATAACACTTAACGGAAATACACTTGAACAAGTCGATACTTACAAATACTTGGGAGTACAAATAGAGAACAGAGAAACTGATGAAACTGAAATAAGTTCCAGAATAGAAAGTGCTGCTCGGATGTACCACGCAATTAAAAGTACGTAAAAGCTACAGTCACCGTTTCCAGAGAATACTCCAATCTAGAAAAACCATTTGAATTGTGGACACAAACAAAATAATAGTTCCTCTCCAGAGATGGATTGTATATCATACTCTATTTTATATTTTTTACCCACAGAATACAAATCATTATTATTACAAATTTTTAACAACACATGGCAACATGAGAATTTAATTCCCAAAACATGGAAGGACTATATTGTATTGCCTATAAAGAAGCCAGGAAAGCCAGATAACAACGTTGAATCTTACAGACCTACATATATCTTTAAGTTCTTGTATACTAAAAACTCTAGAGAGATTAATCAAAAATCGGCTTGAATCCGAAGATATCCTTCCCAACTCTCAATATTTCTTTCGGAAATCCAGGTCTACACAGGATGCTCTCGCTTCACTAGTTTCCCCTGTTCAGGTCAATTTCACAAATCAAGAATCAACAGCTGCAGCATTTATAGATGTAACCTCTGCATTTGATAACATAAATTTATATATTCTACATAAGAAATTTTTATATCTTGGAATGTCAGTTAAAATTTCAGATTTCATTATATCCTTGTACAAGAATAGATGGACTTACTTAAAAATAAATGAGGCACTTTTAGCGCCAAGGCTAACCAAAATAGGTATACCACAGGGTAGTATTTTAAGTCCACTTCTCTTTTCATTGTACAATATAGATCTAGAACAGATAGTACCTCTACACTCTAATATATTGCAGGTTGCAGATCATGTTGTGTTGTATACCTCCCATACTACCCTTGATATTTGTAGGCGTCAACTCGAATCTACACTAGATTGTGTACACAATTAATACCATTCTCTAGGATTATCATTATCAACTACAAATACTGAAATTTGTTTTTTTTCCAAAAAACGCCAAACTCCTCAAGGTAACTTTAAATTAGGAAAAATAGAATTTCCAATCAAAAATTGTGTAAAATATCTAGGCACATATTTGGATCGTAAACTGTTATGGAGATGTTATGTAAAACAACGGAAAACTCCATGAATATCCTTAGAGCATTTTGTAAAACCAGTTGGGGAGCTGACCCGAATATTGCATTGCTATTTTATTGCTCAATGATTCGACCAATTTTTGACTATAGTTGTCAATTATATGGGTCTGCGTCAACTATGGCTGTCTTGGTTACTTAGAATCTACTCCTATTAGTATTATTGAAATTGAAGCTAAAGAGCCACCCCTTACACTACGCAGACAGTTTTGTACAGATAAGTTTGTAGCTAGAGCTATATCAAAAAACTTCAGCTATTTAAAAAATATTTGTAACTTGAATATATTAGACTTAAGCCATAAATATTGGCGTAACAAAAAAGCTCCCATATACTTTGAAAGTTAGAGGAAATTGACAATATTTGAAGAACAATTGTATCAAAATAAAATACCACCATACACAACCTCCTAAGACTCTCTTCTCTAAGATAATAGAAACATACTATATCCCTAATAGCACATGTACGTCCAGTGGACGTCCATAGTACGTCCCTCGCGGACTTTAGGGACGTCCCTCGAACGTCCCCTTTGTCCTATTTACGTCCGTTTTACGTCCTATATTGGTCCGAATGTCGCTGCGCCAAACGTCCTATGGACGTCCATTTTACGTCCCGAGCGGACGTAAAACGGACGTACCGGGACGTTAATTGGACCTTAATCGGACGTCCATAATACGTCCAGAGGACTTACTTGACGGACTTTTGTGATGATTTCGGAGATCTATTTTAGCGCTGAGGATGTAAATTAGATGTCAACGCCATTGTATAAAGTACTAAAAGTGGTGTCATCCTGTGCATATTAAGAATGTATTTTGGGAAATAAAACGTAAATGTTTAAAGAAACTTACATTTATTATTACATTTATTTATATTTGTTTATTATTAACAAACGGGACAAACTCATTGTCAAAATTATGCAAAAATGCAACATTATAGAAATATAAAATAATTTTGTGTAATAAAACATAAATGTTTAAAGGAAATAACATTTATTATTACATATATTTATTTAATAACAAATGGAACAAATTCACTGTCAAAATTATACAAAAATGCAACATTATAGAAATATAGACAAAATTACAGATACAATAAAATATACATGAATAAAATAAATAAGTACACATTTATAATAAATTTCATTTAGCATTTAAGTGCTTCAAGTAGTACCTACCTAAAGCTATTGATATGAAAGTTTTAGACCATCTCTATGTGTGAAACATAATTAGTTCTGTGGTAAGGAACATGGAAATGTAAATTCTGACACAGTGAATGGGAAGGAATATGAAAACAAACTAGCTGAAGCAATTCAGTAGATTGGTTATTTTATAAACAAGTTGAAAAATAAAGATTAAAAGGTAACACTTTTGATAAGAGAATCCAGATTCAAGAAATTGATCATATCATAATAAAAATATGGTCTACACAATTTACAAGACCAGTTGATGCTTGTAGATGAGTCAGTATAAATCTAATCAACATAAAAATGGTTTTTAATGCAATTATAACATAATCAGTGTAAATTAGTTGAAGTTGAACGACTAGACAGTAAGTAAACCACACTGACCAGTATGAAGCTGATTCTTCAAATTTACTGTCAAAAAATCAGTCAGTAAAGCCTCGACAATTTTAGGAATAGCAGAAAGAATTATAATGGAACGATAATTAGGAATCAATGAGTCAAGGATAAAATCAATAAATAAATTGTGATGAAAAGTGACCCTCAGTCAGAGATTTATAAAAAATAAGCCATAGATGCCTACATAAAAAGAATGCACAATTCCCTAAAAATAAGTTTAGATATTATGTCTGGACCAAGACCTTTATTGGTATTAAGACACTGTAAGCATGCGTCACAAATTTTAATAGTTAAAAGAGTGAATATGGCTGTGACTGATATGGGATCTTTGACTACACTTGTCTACACAAGAGAAAGAAGGATTGTGAATACTGCTAAAGAAATTGACAAAATTGTTGAAATTGTGGTTCTTAAAAACAGAACCATTCAACTTCTCTTATCCCTTCCCATTCTGATTTCCCTTACAATTGTGTGGTCAGCAATTAAAAGCAGACAAGTCAATTGTTGAGTTTTAAAGTTGAAATCATAAGTATGAAAAAGATCAATACCTAATATGGGTTTTTTTTTCAACAGTAGATTAATTTTTAGGTATTTATTTTAAATATATAAAACAGTCTCAAAAATTGGACTGTTCCTTTGTGTCCATGAACTACACAATTTAATCATTACAAAATTAATCATATTTGCTAATGCAACATGCAAGTTAAATTTTATTTGCCCTCTCTTTAAATATTTCCTCAGATATTTCATTATCAAGTTTCAACTTCCTTCCCCATGGCAACGCTGGTTTTGGAGTTTTTCCAAGCAACATCTGAAAACAAAATTAATGTACATTCATAAATTGAACAAACTAATTTCAGATTTAGTTCATTATACTTTGCTTCTTGTGAATAAATCATAATTCAAAGTAAAATTAAACACACGAATTTCAAGTGCTGTAGTTTTAATGAATCTCACCTGAATTAGAAGAATACTAACCCAACCATTGGTATTTATTTCTAATGACCAAATGAGCAGTAATTACACTTTTATACGTAAAAAATCAAAATAACTGTATAAATAAAATATATGGCCAACAACAAACCTTTATCTCATAAGCTAGCTGTAGTTCTTAAAGCAATCTCATAGCCAGACCTGAACATTTATGAGTTGGTAAAATTTGCCATCTAAATTACATATAAGACACAGTTAACAATATGCTTAATCAGCTGTATGTGGTCACTTAAGTGATAGTGTAAATTCTTAAATGTACCTTAAATTGATTTGTTTATAAGTTACAAACCTTTTAAAATCAGAGCTATATGTGTGTCCTCAAAAACTTTATATTGCTTTTTCCCTAGCCAACTATCTTTTGCTTGAATTTTATTCGAGATCAGCTTCTTATGGCTTCTCCTAACAAATTCATTTATGCTCTCCTCACCAATTTTGGAAAGCTCATTATCCTAAAATATAAATCAACATGTAACAGTAATCTAACTACCCCACAAACTTGATCATCCATGCTTAATTATTTTAGCTTAAACTATCTAATAAAAAAACAGTCCCTGTTACAAAATCAATCAAACATTCATTTGCAAATTTTGGTTTCTCATAACCATGGTAAATGCCTATTAAATCTACATTTTTAGGATATATAAACAAGATAGGATATGATTGACTACTAAAACTTTTTTTTAGTGGGATTCCATCAAAATGTACACAAATTTCTATAACATTGTTTTCTTGTGAAGATAAAAATACCATTGAAATTTTATTCATATGGATCAGAGTATTTGTTCTCTGGGTGAAGCGAAGCAAGAAGGGTTCTAGCATTTGAACTCAAATGAGAAAGGTCAGGAACTTCTTTATGAATTTTTAATAAATCACCTACATAAGGGATTGGACAAACCTCGGTGCCCATGCACTTTTTAGAGCCACACAAAATCGAGAGGAGTATGCCATAATTGTTGTTAACATTCACTAATTGGATAGGGCGCCATAAGAAGAATAAATCACCTAGTATTAAAGGACAAAGTCCAGTTGAATAACTTATTAGAAAAATTAAAAACATCTCGATAAGGTTCTCCAGAATTCTCGTTGCAACCATGTTTAGACATTTCTTCAGTTTCATTGAAAGAAGAGCTTTGTAAAGGATCACCAGAATGGTCGTCCACGTGGTAATTTGCATTATTTTAGGTACTTAACATGTTAATAAAAAGTTTAAATCGGAAGTATTGTAACCTGAACTATTTGAACTGAATGATCAGTCAGGGATTCCGAATAAAAGTTTGAAGGAGATGGAATATCGAGGTTATTAATATTTTCAACAATATTTTCTACGTTTTTCGTAACCTTCCTCTGTTGATGACGCTTAGAAACAAATCGTTTTCTTTTAAACATAATTAATAAGTAAAAATTACACTTACCTTTAAAATAAAACCAATTTCTGAAGTATAACCTAACACGTGGTACCAAACCTTTAACAATATACTATAACCACAACACAAAGCCAAGCATCAAAAAACCAATGCACTGTATACTGCTTAAATAGAATTCTTTTATTTCATTTATTAAAGCATTAATAATATAAATATAATTAAACTGTGCCATTTGTTTAAAGTTTAAATAGGTATGATATGACAGACAATGACATTATCATCATTCATTATTTTGTTCAGCCAGAGTATATACTACCACTTGTTCATCTTTGAAAAATGATTTCAAGATTCATCTTGTTGATACAAATCATATTTTTACTTATTAGAATTAGCAAACATATATCATCGTGATAACTAGAATAATAAAACAATTGTAACGAATTATCTAGAAATCAAATATTTTTACACTTTACTTTAAAAAAACATGTTTTGGATATATTAAACTATACAATTTTTAATTAATCATGATTTAACATTTTCGTTTTTAATTATTTTATTAACGTAAATAATTTTTTATTTTATTAAAATATTTGCTATTTGATCCCATAATTGGTAAATGTCAGATGTCCAGAAAACGTCCGAATTCGGACGTCCATGGAACGTCCGAGTATGGACGTCCATGGAACGTCCGAGTACGGACGTCCAGAGAACGTCCATATTTAGTCCACCCAAAGTACGTCCCACTTCGTACGTCCATAGTACGTCCATTTTACGTCCAGGGACGTCCGGACCAAAACTGGACGTATATTGGACGTCCATAGGACGTCGTGTGTTACTAGGGATGGATTCAAATCTTCCAGGTAGTATGATCAACAAAATAATTAAAGATTGGCCTGCATTTCAATATATTTTTACTAACGGCTCTAAAATTCAAAATAAAACGGGTTGTGCAATATATCACTGGAATCCACACTAATGAAGCTTCAATATATACTGCCGAACTATCAGCTTTATTACTTGCGTTAAAATATATAGCCTCTATTGGTATGAATAATTATATCATTCTGACTAATCGTAGAGGCAATATGGACAAACGCACTTCTATCAAAATCACAAAAAATCTAAACCATGTTGAGACAGATATAAAGAGGTTACATTATGATATTATTTCCGCAGGTAGCTCGATTATTATTTGTTGGGTAAAAGGACACTCTAGAATAATCGGAAATGAAGAAGTCGACAAACTAGCTAAATCTGCAGCTTTAACCAAACATAAAATAAACAACATACTTCTTCCAGTAGCAGACATAGATAATATCAGTAGAAATAACTGCAAACAAAGATGGCAACGTTTATACAACCAAAGTTCAACTGGAATAAATTTTAGAGCTTGCCAATCACTAATACCTAATGAGAGATGATTCAAATATGAGACAAACAGGTTATTTATAAAATTAATAAACAGAATAAGATCAAACCACGCACTCACTCCTGCATACAAACACAGCATAGGTATCACTGATAACTAGAGACTGGATTATATGCTCTAAAAAATGGTTAAAATATGCATGCAACATGGTGCTTTTAAAAATACTTTCTTTACATTGTTGTTTAAAGTGTTTACATTTGGAAACTCGAGTCTAACTTTCTCTGCCATCCTATTTAAACCATGCGCTAAACATATATAATGAATCAAATTTGGAAAAAAATCTCAAGACTAGTAACAGCTTTAACCTTGTAGAAAGCGGTATCGCTAACTAGTAGCAAAATTTTTTCAGAAGGTACTTGATTCGGTAAAAATAAAATTTGTCAAAGATTCATTAACAAATCGAGCAATTGTTGCATAGTTAATTTTTTCTAACCATTTTACACTGATTAAATACGACTTGTTAAAATCATCAGCTGAATTGTCTAAAACTCCAATAATTAAATTCGCGATTTGTCGACCCTTGGCGTCAGTAATCTCGTCGTCTGCTATCCACAGATATTCATCTCTTACTCGGCTTTTAATACTTTCAATAACGTCTTTGTAAGATATATTTCTTGGGAATAGTTGAAGAACTGGGTACCTGTACTAACTTATTTTCAACTTTACAATATGTTTTCAAAAAATTTTGGCACACCTTGCTATCCAATTTATACAGTGGGATATTGCAACTTACAAAAAAATTGCATCCATCTTTTACAAACATTTTTTGCTCCGTCGATGTGTGACGATTTTGAATATTGTTGTTCTGCAGAAACTGCTGGCGTGATTTCTTGAAGTTTTTAGATAGTTTATATTGGTGGAGAGCCGTTTTCAGGTGTTGGGAAATTTGGAATTTTTTTTCACATGGAATCTGTAATAAAACGGTTTAGTAAATAGGAGTCTAATGTAATAATATGGACTTCAAAATTTTTAAGATAACATATTTTTTTTTGAAACTAATACTACCGCCAATAGTCAAACTATTACATGTTTAGTATTAAAATTTAGAATTAAATTTAAAAGTTTAAAATTTAAAAGTTTATTAAATTTTTGAATCGTTAAAATATAAGTAGACTCATCTTTTTATCACAAATAGGACAGAAAACACTTTCATTGTCTATAATCTTCATTTCACTGTTGCCACAAATCCAACTCCGCAATAGACTTGATTTTTGTTTCGCTACTTTCGGCATATTTTCAAAAAAGACATTATCTTTTATTTTATAAGCACAATATTCACAATTACTAGTTGCTTTGCCAGCCGGTAAAGAGAATTTAAAAACGAATTTACTGTATAATACCTACCTATGTTGGGCCTATTCTTATGATAAATAATTCCCAGATGGGTTTTCCCAAACAATAAAACTTGTAGATTTAGTAGATATTTGTAATAAAATTATTTCGTAGTTACCTTACCTAGTACCTGCTATGAATAATTCTAAGAAACTATTATCTAAATATGTATAGAAAACCATTTTATTTATGTGATATTTTCAAATATGTGCCAATATCCAAGAATATGAGGACGAAGTTGTAAATTTTCAAAGATTTCAAAAAGAAAATGAAGAAACTTAGCAGAATTGCATTCCTTTGCTGACAAAAGAGAGCTTCCTTACATTAAAATTCAAAATCCCCCTCTTAAACTTCTTATTGATACAAGAGCCACTAAATCTTTCCTTAATCCTGATATAACCAATAAATTCCACAAAAATAATATTAAATATGAACCAGTTGCTACGTCAATTTTTCAGAATCATTCAGAAGGTTATTATGTCGAAATTCCAATTTTTCCCGAATTGAACTCAAATATTAACTTTATAAAATTTTATATTTTCAGACATTTGATGATCTTAATCTTAAGGCTTCTAAAAGCAAATCTCGATTTTACCCAAGCTATTCTTACTACAGCGCATTCTATTCTTCCTATTAATTACTATGGCACAAATAAAGCCCAATTCTATACAGTCCACCAAGAGCCCTAAACAATTATACAAGTCAAATTTACAGTAAAAGAAACATCAGTTAAAATCGTCATCCCAAGACAAGAAGTCGAAGGTGCCATCCTTAGAGAAACTCTCACCGTCGCATGTAATCAACTTGCCTTGACCGAGCTAGTCAATAACACCGATGAATATATTCAAGTAGCAATAACTGACCCCATCAAAAATCAACCATTAAATCTAAGAGATGTCGATCCTTTCCTAAAAACCGATTATTTTAATACAAAAGAAGAATCTCACCGAAGACGACAGTGCAGGAAGCTTGCATCGTGCATATTTCATCATTCAGACAGCCGGTTTACACCAAGTCAAATCGGTATCCACACATTCATAAGGATGATCGATCAAGAAATCATCAAACCGAGTCAATTGCCCTGGTCGTCCCCAATGTGGGTCATTCCAAAGAAACCAGATGCCCCAAGAAAGATTAAATGGCGAATAGTTGTCGACTAGAGGAAGGTGAACGAGAAACCATCGACGATCTATATCCAATTCCAAATACAACAGACATTCTGGATAAACTAGGACGCTGCCAATATTTTTCCACCCAGTTGTAGCCAGCGGATTCCATCAAATTAAAATGAAGAAAGAAGATATCTAGAAAACTGCATTGAACGTTGAAAATGGCCACTATGAATACCTAAGAATACCATTCGGACTCAAAAATGCACCCTCAACATTCCAGAGAGTAGGTAATGGAGAACATACTAAAAAGACTTAAGGCGAAATATATCTAGTATACAGGGACATTTTCAACCTCTCTTTAAGAACGTATAGTAAATCTTAAAATTTTTGAGAAATTAAGAGAAACAAAATTTAAAATACAAGTTGACAAATGTGAATGTCTTAAGAAAAACTAATGCTTATACTAATATAAAAATTACCACTAATACGTTATGCAAGCAATATTATTGTTTATAAATACTAAAATAATTAACTAAAAACGCCTAAATAGGTTTTTAAAAACTAAATACGTTTTTTATAGATATATTACTTGTAGATAGAATAGTGAGTATCTACTATTCTGTTTCAGCATGCCAGATAAAATTTATTCAAACCGATAACATTATTATTAAATCTTGTTGTAATTTGCCAAAGTGTTGTACAAAATAATTGATATGGCAACCCTGCTAGTATGACGATTCGCTTGAAGCGTTTCGAGGCCGAAAGTAATGCAATCTATCGATGATAAATACTACCAACGTTTGAGATGGAGCCACCTCTCTAATATACAATTTGATGTCGGCAATTCAAGATATAATTATTGTTTAACGAGATTTTTCATATGTTTAGGAAAAAATATTCAACGTTTTATTGCAAATATTTTCCACTTTTACAGTTTTATATATGTTGTTATTTAATTTTTTTCCGGTTTCTTAAAGGTAGCTTTATTATAAGCCGAAACGTAATATTTTTTTCCATTGTGACATAACTGTAAATTCGAAAATTTTCAAAAAATTCATCAGGAATTCTTAGGGTTATATCTTTATGCTGTAAGAAAATTAACAAAATTGTATGTCTGGTTTTCCCGCTTTATACTTGGAAAAAAGTAGTTTTTTAGAGTTTTTTCGAAAACGAAAACATGAAGTTTATTCAAAATTTGTCAAAATACTTCTAGTTGTCACATATAACTTCTCAATTTTTTTCAAATTTTTTGAATTTGTAGTTTATCTTTTGGGGGGTGCAGATCAACCTTAATCAAGTAAATATGAATAGCATAATGCATTTATTTATAAAGAATCCCACAAATATGCTATATATATATATATATATATATATATATATATATATATATATATATATATATATGCACATGCATTTGCATATAACCCAGTCTCTACTGATAATCCATATTGCTCCTGTGGTAAAGTGGGAGATCTCCAGCACCTTATATTGGAATGTGGACAGTACAGACAAAGTATCAAAATGATATATTATTATGAAAAACTAATTGAGCTAAAATGTCCATTGCCTGTCAATTTAAATACAGTTATTTTTTCAAATAATAAGCAGATATTAAAATGTATCTCCGAATACATAACGTCCTGTAAATTTAAATTATAAGTAGTTTTAGGTATTCAAGTTAAAAATTGTAAATATGTCAAAAATTGAATATGTATACGAACTTTACTTCCAGTAAATTTATAATATATAAATTACAAATTATATACAATAAAAAAAAATCTTTCAATAAAGTCATCTCATGAACGCAACTCAAAAATATTGACAATATGATTTTAAAATTATCTACTTTAAACCGTATGTCGTAAAGTCAATATGAATGAGTCGTATAAAATTAAATTACCAAAAGATTTTTTTATTAAGTAATAAAAACAAAATTTGTTTGATTTATTAATGTTTTGTATTTTAAGAATCCAGGGTGGAAACTTATAAACTTATTTTAAAGTAACATTGTGGCTAATTAGCAATAAAAATAGAAAAATGACAAAGTTGGAGACAAAAAATTTCTTTTATGTTTATTAAGTTGTTACATTGAGGATATATTTTACCATTTTAATTTATTTGTAAATCATGATAATAATAATTATATTTTATGTTTAGTAAATTCTTCATTTTATAGTTGTTTTGGCCATAACAGTACCACTTCTGGGACTCATAATTTCGTTGGTTGGTACATTTTGTCTATCTGCACTTGGAATAGTTTTCCCTGCAATCATTGAATTAGCAGCTCTTTGGCCTGATAGGCTAGGTCCCGGAAAAATTTGTCTATGGAAAGATATTTTGATAATTATTTTTGGTATGTATAGAAATAGAAATGGAAGTATAAATATAATATCTAATTTGAATGTGATTTTTTAGGTATATTCGGCCTTTGTGTTGGGACATATACATCTATATATAACATAGTCCAGGAATTGATTAAAAAATACTCGTCTGAAGACTGAGTCTGAGGTCAAAGAAGCCGGATTTAGAAGATTTTTATGATTTAACTACGGTTTTTTATAATGTGTCTATATAAAACTCTGTACATATCTTAAAGTTCCTATAACTATAAAAAAAACAAATTTATTCGTTTTATTATTTTTGCATATCAGATTTTTAATTTCTCGTTTACACTGTGTCTGCACTTGTTTACGCCCGCAGTACCTGAATGATGGTATATAGATTGCAAATGAAGTAGAAAACCAAAACGATTTTATTGAAGTTATGGCATAAATAAAACAAATAAAAAAAATAGCGTGTAGCGGGTAGGAACTTATTTGGAGTATTTGTGGAGTACATCCTCACAACACTCACCAACACGTCTAGCCAGCGTGGTGTTTAAAGGCTAAATACCCCTCACGAAATTGTCAGTTGAAAATACGCAAATACCCCAGGCAAGTAGAAAATTATTTCCAGAATCTTGTACTGATAAATTATCAGTAGACTTCGGCAAATATGCATATTGCATATTTTGCATATTGTGCATATTTTATGCAAATATTTCATATTTTGGCATATTTGTATAAAAGTTTGCATAAAGTGCATAAAAGTTCAGATTTTTATACTGTATTTGAAAATTTTTAAACATATCAATTTATTTCAATTCTTGTATAAAATTTTGGAGTCATTTTAATTAAGAAATGATCTAAGTACGTAATCTCTACAGGTACAAAACATTTAAAATTTCAAAGAAGATCAATTTAAGTAGCCCTCAACATTCTTAGAAAGTCTCGGTCACTGAGGCATTCAGTTATTGGATAATCGCTAAGGGTTTGCTCATTTGCATTTTATGATCTAATCCCCAAATCTATCTACAATTTATTGTATCTTAACAGCAGGTAAACGGCTAATAGTTATGTTCCTAATTTAGGGATTTTCCAAAATCTCCCAGTTTATTGAATTAGGTACCTAAACATTTCTAATTTGATACTCAGATTTGTAAATCATTTTTGTTTTGATATTCAAAGCGTAAACACTCGTTGTGCGTAACAAAAAGGAAGATTGTGTTTTTATAATGCCTAAAACAACCAGTGCTTCAACTTGGATTAAACCTTATAAAGAGCTGTCTATGGATATGGGAAAAATCTACTGTTCAGTCTGTGGCAAAATTGTAAGTATCTAATATTTTCTATTAAATATCTAATATTTCATACATACAGGGTGTTTCCAAATGACACTTACCACGTTTGACTGTAGATACTTCTCGAAAAATTGAACAAAACGATATAGTTAATGAGGGGTCAAACTTATTTACTTTTCGAGATACAGGGAGTTAAAATTAAAAAAAATTAAATTCTTTTAGTTAATAACAACAATAACTTTAAAACCAATAAACGTATTTACTTGAAATTTAGTACTCGTAGGTTGTTTTTAAATGAAAAATAGCTTCCTTTAGTGAGAAAAAATTGTCTATGGTACAATACAATGGTGTTTATTTAGAAAAATTTTTCACCTTTACTTTTTTTTATGAAGTCAGCTATTCTAAAACACAATTATTTTTATTGTAATTGAATTAACAAAAAAAAACTTTGGTTGAATTTTAAAATAAGTTATATGATGTACTAATGGTTAGTAACAAAAACTAATTTGTGGATTAATACTGCATTTAAAACACTTAGCGAGTGTTTTTTTCCAAACTAGTTATTTGATTAACCAAAAACACCTTGTATATTTTTACATTTTAAAGGTTGGGTTAAAATAAAGGTTTTTATTTTTATTTATAGATAGCATGTGAGAAGAAATTTCAGATAGACCAACATGTGAGAACTGCTTCACACATTGCAAAAAAAGGAAAAATAGGAGGAAAACATCAAACTTCAATGGCTAAATGTTTCCAATCTACTTCAAAAAAATTAGATGAGCAAGAAACTTTTTTAGTTCGTTTCTAAAAAAATATTGCAAACTTAATCTTCCAAGTGATCGGTCTCTAAGAAGAAATAATGTGAACGGGCTATACTCGTCGGTGTTAATTAATATTAAGGAAGAAATTGCAGATAATTATTTTTACATATCTGTAGATGAAACCACTGATTCCTCAGGAAAGTATATTGCTCATTTATTGATTGGTGTTCTTAAAGAAGATACATTACCAAAATCTTATCTTATTTCATGCCAGCAACTTGAGAAAACAAATGCTTTAACAATTTCGCGTTTTATACAAGAAACATTAGCAACTTTTTTTCTTCCGACAACTATTCCTTCTAATAAATTACTGCTTATTTTATCGGATGCTGCTCCTTATATGGTGAAAGCAGGACAAAATTTAAAAATATTTTTCCCAGATTTAATACATGTTACTTGTGTAGCGCATGGATTAAACAGAGTTGCAGAGGAAATACGAAAAAAGTTTCCTCTTGTAAATACCATGATATCCAGTGTCAAAAAAGTATTTCTTAAATCTCCTATAAGAATTCAACTTTATAAAGAAATGCTACCTAACATTCCTCTTCCACCACAACCTATTTTAACGCGATGGGGAACATGGTTAGAAGCAGCTAATTTTTATGCAGATCATTTTGTTAAAATAATGAAACATAATTGATACGTTAACAGATGAAAGTTCCCAATCTCTTTTGGATTCTAACCAAACTTTTCAGAGTAACTTGCTTCAACAAGAACTTTCATTTATAAAATCAAATTTTAGTTTTGTTCAAAAAACAATTACTCAGTTAGAATCACCAAAACTGTCATTGTTCGAAAGTACAGCATTAATAAAAGAATTTGCGTCATGTTGTCGGAACGTTAAAGGTAATATTGGAAAAGATATTTTAAAAAAAATTTGAAGCTACTATGGAAAAAAATAAAGGTTACCATATTCTTTCTGAAGTAGTCAGTGTTCTAGCTGGAAATATTTCGGAAACAATTAATTTAGAACCAAATGTTTTGGTTAGTTTGAAAAATGCTCCCGTTACATCAGTTGATGTTGAACGAAGTTTTTCCATATATAAATATATGTACTCAGACAGAAGCCACAAGTTTTTGTTCGAAAATTTTGAACACCACTTGGTCATTTATTGTTACCATAATTCTAAATAAGTTTATTCATACTTAAAAATGATGTAGTTACTTAAAATAAATGTAAATCTTAATAAATAATAGGAAATATTTAGTTATGTACACTTTTTTTTTAAATAAAATTGTTACTATTTTACGATTTTTTTATTTATTTGTATGCATATTTTTTGCCCGGGTAAACACGGGCATATTTATGCGCATATTTTCTACATTTTTATTTGCATATTTGCCGAAGTCTAATTATCAGTCTGTCCCATGGATTCTAGGGGGGGACAAAAAATTGACAAAGGCAAGCAAAAGTTACCCGAATAAGACGACACTTTATATAGGAACATATAATCTACGTTCCCTACTATCTGATGAAAGACTTACTGAACTTGAGTCCGAACTGGAAAATATGAAGTGAGACATAGTCGGTCTCAGCGAAGTCAGAAGACGTGGCGAACACTTAATTAAACTAAAATCAGGACATAGTTTTTACCAAGTAGGTAACGACAATAATTCCTTGGAAGGAACCGGCTTCATTATACAAAAGCGTCTCCAAACAAGTATAGTATCACTAAAGAAATTTCCCTCAAGAGTGATTTGTCTTATTCTTAAATTGAATACAATGTATAATATGAAAATAATACAGGTTTATTCACCAACAACAAACCTGATGAAGAAGAACCACCAAACATGATGAAGAAGAAGTGGATCTATTCTATGATGATATCAAACCTGCTCTTAAAGACCATCTAGGACATTTTTCTTTTATATGTGTTGATTTTAACGCCAAAACAGGAATGAAATCCAATCCTACAGAAACACCATTGGGAAACTATGGCTTGGATGGTAGAAATGAACGTGGCGAAATACTGTTAAGGTTCATGCTGCAACATGAACTATTCCAAATGAACAGTTTTTTCAAAAAGAAACCACAGAGAAGATGGACATGGCAAAGTCCTAATGGAAAAACTCAAAACGAAATAGATTTTATTATTACGGACAGAAAACACACCGGTAAAGACATCACGGTTTTAAACAGATTTGTTACCAGTAGCGATCATAGAATGGTACGAGGTAAAATAGAAATAAGCTTAAAGAAGGAGAGGTATAAGATGATTAAAAAGAAAAACAAATCAAAACCATGGATGAAACCATCAGATGTAGATAGTTTTCAGCAATGTATTTTCGACATACTTAGTAGTCCTGAAACAGAAAATAATATAAATGACTTAAATAATAAATTAACAAATGCTTTACTGGAAAGTCAAAACAAATTCTGTCCTAGAACTCAAAAAGAAAAGAAGATTAGCCAAAATATTAGACAACTAACGCAGAAAAGAAGAGAAATGAGAAGCGAGACGGAAACTTAAGCCGACGAACTACGAACTACTACAAGACTCTCGAAAATACAACCAAGAACAAATCGAACATACCACTGAGAACAATACAAGTATTGAGTATAAGTATTGAGAAAAAGACTAAAAATGGGGACAAGGCAGATCATAAAGATTAAAGATAGATATGGTCATTCTACAACCAACAGAGAGGAAACTATTAAAATAGTTGAAAACTTCTACAAATTGCTGTACATAAGTCAACACAAAGCAAATAACAGAGAAGATCAAGTACCAGAAATATTAACAAAGAAAAAGGGCATTGTCAACCAAGGATCAGAACTACTACCGGAAATCACAATGAACGAAATAAAACTAGACCTAAGAAAAGCTACTACTACTAAGGATTTCCACAGTTTTCACTGTCTTCCTTCACTCAACCGTTTTCTCCAATTTTCCCTGTTATTCCAGTCTCCATCTCGCAGGGTTCTTTTCTCCATAGCCTCGTCGATTTCGTCTCTGAATGACCTTCGGGGTCTTCCTCTCTTTCTTCTTCCGATCGGGTTCCATTCTATAATTTTGTTTATCCAGCGTCCTCTGTCCGCTCTTCTGACGTGGCCGTACCAGGATAGTCTCTTCTCCTCTATATAGTCGATTATGTCTGATTGCACTCCCATTCTGCGCTTAATCTCTGCGTTTTCAATTCTGTCTCTTTTTGTAAGTCTACAGCTTCTCCCCAGGAACTCCATTTCTACTGCTCTCATTCTACCTCTATTTCTCTTGTTTATTGTCCAGTTTTCGGACCCATATGTCAGGATACTTCTTGTCAGGGTATATATATTTTCTTTTTTGTCTTTATTGTAATGTTCTTATCCCACCACTGAATTTAGTTGTCTTATACAGTTTCTTGTTTGTCTTAGTCTGTTGTTTATATCTTCTTCTGTTTTCTCTAAGTTTATTTCCATTCCATTGTTTTTATATTCATCTTCTAGTTTTCTGAGCATAAAGCTGAGATCTTCTTCATCTTGTGCGATGACTACTTGATCGTCGGCAAAACTTGGTGTATAGGTATTCGTCTCTTAGTGGTATGCCCATTCCTTCGCACTTTCTCCTCCATGGTTTGAGTGTCTTTTCCAAGAATATTTTAAACAGAGTAGGGGATAGAAAGGCTAAGAATAACAAATATCCAGGCGAAGATTGTGTAGTTACTGGTGCAATCAAAATCGAAGGCACTTGCCTACTTAAGAAAATAAAAAACCTTTTTAACATGTGCCTTTTGGACAGTAATATATCCGACAAATGGCACAATGCTGAGGCAATTCTATTGTACAAAAAAGGAGATCCCCATAAATTAGTAAACTATAGACCTATAAGTCTTCTTAGTCACTTATACAAACTCCTTACAAGAATAGTAACCAATCGTCTTGAGAAAAAATTTGATTTCTACCAGCCAATAGAGCAAGCGGGATTTCGTACCAGATTTGGAACAAATGATCACCTAGAGAGCATTAAAACAATAATATAAAAGACTATCGAATACAATTGACCACTTGTTCTGGCTTTTGTAGATTTCCATAAAGCCTTTGACACGGTAGAATTTGACAAAATCATGGAAACACTACAAGCATGCCGCATTAACTACCGATATACAAGGTTAATTTACAATACATACAAAAACGCAACTATGTCAGTGAAACTACATGAAAAGACGGATCACATCCCAATCGGCAAAGGAATCCGACAGGGTGATACCTTATCGCCTAAACTGTTTACCGCAGTACTAGAATATGCTTGTAAAAAACTTAACTGGGAAGAGAAAGGCCCGAACATTGATGGTAGAATATTAACAAATATTAAATTCGCAGACGACATAGTTTTGTTCTCGGACAACCTCAAGGAAATATGTACAATGCTACATGAACTTCAGTTAGTGTGTGCTAGTGTGAGTCTTAAAATAAACATTTCCAAAACAAAATTTATGAGAAACCTAGTACCTAGCGGAAATATCAATATTGGAGACAACGAAGTAGAGCTGGTGGAAAAATACATATATCTTGGACACGAAATAAACATCACAAGAGACAACCAAACATGCGAACTACGAAGATGAATAAACCTAGCATGGGCAGCCTATGGAAAACTTAAAGACATCTTTAAAAGTGATATACCAATTTCTTTGAAACGTAACACATTTAACCAATATGTGTTGCCTGTGATGACCTATATGTGGTGCCAAAACTTTGACATTGACAGCTACAAGCTCTAAAACGCTGCAAATAGCTCAGGGAAAATGGAAAGATCAATGCTGAGTATATCGCTTCGTGACCGAGTTAGAAATGAAGACTTGATACGGAGAACAGGAGTTACCGATGTAATTTCCCGAATTGCCACACTGAAATGGAACTGGGCCGGACACGTCGCCCGAATGAGTGATGAAAGGTAGACGAAGAGATTGCTTGAGTGGAGGCCTAGGTTAGACAAAAGAGGTAGAGAAAGACCCCCTACACGATGGACTGACGATCTCAAAAACATGCCAAGAAATTGAATGAAAAGTGCTCAAGACAGAGCACATGGACAAAAATTAGGGAGGCCTATGTCCAGCAGTGGACGCAAGGGGCTGGGTGATGATGATGGTATAAATGGTAAATTAGTAAATTTGCGTAGTACAGCACCTCGAACTTACTTTAAAGTGTAAGCTACGCAAAACTCTTTACAATTAAGGACAATCAATTACTAGTGTTTTTCCATCAAGAAATCAAGCAATCGTATTTAATGCAATAGGCAACACTAAAATTGAATATTACCTTCACAGTTTAAGCCTAATAATTCGACCAATCAATATTAATTTCTGTTCAAGACTATCCAACAACAGAATATGCATTTACTAAGCAAATGAAAAATTGGTCGATGATTTTATTACCAACCACGGAAAAATTAACATTAACCAACAATTCTTGCAAGCACGACGATTAATCACCCCCAGCCAACGACTAGTACTTTCTTACGTATATCCGTCCATTCCACACTTAATCTTGGAATCTGAACTGCAAGCACTTGGTGTCAAACTTTTGGCACCGCTATCATTTCTACGGATAGGGACTTCAAGTACTAAATTCCAGCATGTATTAAGCTTCAGGCGGCAAACCTACATATCCCCTTTAACCAACCATACCTTACGCGATTCTTTTGTTATTACTTATGGGGAAACATCATATATAGCATTTTTCAGATAAAAAAGCTTGCATGTCATTCAAGATTTACGTCTTCAGAACCCCACAGCGTTGCCAAAACATCAGAATAGTTAGTAGGTGAGGAATTTTTAAAATATCAACTATTTGTCAAACTATTATATTAACAGTAAATACACTTAGTTTTAAGACTACTGCAACACAATAAAATACATAAGAAAACATTTTAATACAAAACTATATATTCTAAATTTTAAACTTACCTCTTTTAGGGCTTTAATAAGAAAAATATCCCGCCATTATTTCTTGTTCAAAATAATCTATCATATATGAAAGCTTATCAGCTTTTTACAGCCTTTTATTTGTTTTGCCATATCACAATCACAATAAGCAACAATAATTAGTTTTTAAACCTATTAATCTAAATTTAAAATGCACTTATAAATACAATTTATTAATATATATTATATTATGATCAAATTGTGTAAGAAATCCAAAACATAAACGAAATTTCTACTCTAAAAAACCGGCAGCATTTTATACACATTTGCCACCCGCTGAACTGTCAATAATATTTGATATATTTCCGTATCAGTTGCGTACAATTGTCTAATATATTTAATTAAAATTATTATTTTGTGGAATATTAGACTTCTAGAGTTATCTCATAAAATTTATATTAATACTAATAATAAATGTTTTTGGTTATTTAATCAATATAATTCTAAAATTTACAATATATTGATGATTATATTTCTCTGATTATTACACCATGTTGACGCCTATGAACGATCAAGCAGTTCTGTATGGGTTTCGTATTATTAGCTGTGTTAGGAAAATTTGAACTATAAGGTTGATGTTCTGGAAATTTTAATTACAACTGACGTCACTTTGTATAAATCGTGACGTGCAAGTGTTTTACTTTGAAAATGGTATAGAATATACTTATTTTTAGATAACCAGACTTGGCAAATTTGCAAAAACACCAAGTACTTAGCAAAATACTTTTTATTTTTATCTTCGTAAAGTAAGTTATGTATATTGGCAGTTTTAAATACTTATGAATATTACATTTTAATTTATATTGTATTATTATATTGAAGTATGTTGCAGTGTATTTATTGTATTTTAATTTTTGTATAAATAACAAAATAAACAATGAATTTTACTGCAGAGTATGTATAAAAAAATTTTTGCATTCAACTCATTTTATACATATATGAAAATAAAAATATATATTTTCATTAAAATATTGATAGAATCCTTCATTTACTATACTCCTATTACAGGTCAAGTGTTTATATACAGCAAACAATGCACCATATACCTATATAATTAATTCTTTTTCTCTTTCTGTTCTCTCTTACCTATAGCATTACATATGTAATAATTGTGCAGATTGACTCCCATATAAATTTGTAACGGCCAACGCGTGTATAGAAGTATAACTTCTACCGGCAGTCCCACTGGACTGCCACACCCGTTATTTTTTTTATTACATTCGATATTCTGTGAACTTGATTTATAGTGGAATGTTGATATTTGAAACCAAATTGATGATTTGGTATAAGATTTTTTCTTTCTATTATTGGTTTTAATCTTTTCAATAGAAGTTTTTTAAATAGTTTTGGCATCACCGAAAGGAATGATATTGGTCGATAGGATCTCACCTCATTACGAGGTTTATCTATTAGGTGTGTCAACGTACCTATGGCTTTTCTTGGTAGATTTTTTAATAGTTTTTCTTTTATGAGATCATATCCTTGAGTTTCTTAGAATTTGTATTCTCTTTTATGTCTGTTGTTACTTCTTCAAATGATTTCAACGTTATTCTTTCTTTAGTTTGGAATGGTTCTTCCCTTCCCATCTCAGTTCTTCACCATCATTGTCGTTGAATTTGAACGTGCTTTCTAAACAATCTGCAAATCGTTCTGCTTTCTGTTCGTTACTTCTAGCCCAGTTTCCGTTTTCCAACTTGATAGGAGAAAAATTAATAATTTCTCCCTTCATTCTTTTTGTTGCCTTCCATAACGAATAATCTGTGTTCTAGTCAGCTGTTAAATTACCTAAAAAATAAATTAATTGTTGAATTTTTTATATTTTGTATCTCCCTTTTTAGTTTTTGTGTAGCATTATTTAGACTATTTTTGTCTCGTGGAGCTCTGTGTTGCCGTCATTTTTTTCTTATCTTCCTTTTTCTACTATGAGTTCTCTGATTTGTTTTGGATAGTTGTTTTCTTTTGTTCTAGAAGTTATTGTAGGAGTATTTTCCCAAGCTACCTGTTCGTTATTATTTTTTTAAACTTCTAATTCGTCATCAAGTCGCCTCCTGTTTCCCAATGGCACAGCAACAATAATTTTGTGTTCAATGTTTATTTTGAAGCTCTCCTAGTCAGTTTTTATATCTGATACCCCTTATAATTTTTTATATCTATACCCCCTAAATTTTACATATGCCTGTTTATTGAAGTGAAGTTGTGTAATAAATAAAAGCATATTATGGAAATAGTTATAATTTAATGGGATATAAAACTAAGCAAAACACGTATCAAAATATATCCAAGTTTGTATTTGGTAAAATATTCAGTTAAACAAAAATTGTTATATTTGATATAAAGCTAAAAAACTTTCATAACTTCATCTAATTTACTTACCGTTGCACGAATCACTTTACCGAGTACACTGGCATTACAGCCACTAGACATATTTTACTATATACGCGTAGAAATAATAGTTAAAGATTTCTATTATTGTTAACTTAAAGAAATACACAATGATATGTTTCATTTAATTTGTATAAATCCATTACAAAGCGTTTTTATGAAGAACATTTGTTCGGAACACACTGTAACTGTAATCGAACGAAGGTGATATTTTGGCATAAATTGGTAACATTTATTTGACAGTTTCGGTGTTGATACTTTTTGTACTTTATTATTTTGAATTTTAAAGTGAATGCCTCTTGTTTTATATTTTTACCTATTTAATAAAATCTGTTCTTTTTAGAACAAAATTAGTGTGTTTTATTTCAAAAGTCACGTAAGAATTTAAATAGTCGTTGTAAAGAGATGGTTATACTTTTGCAATAACTATGTGACCTATTTGATTTAAAATGGAGTCAGGATTTTTTTGTACCTTGGCAACAATGTCAACTTCGATCTCTGTCAATGATAATGACGTGCAACCATCGAGTTAGAATCTATGGAGAGGGCATCACGTGACTAAAAACGACCTAACTTCGGCCATATTGGTATTATTGTTTTGAAACTTTTGACAGATCGTATATGTTTGGTTATATTTGTTGTTTTTCGAATATTTTCAATATTGTAATAATTTTATAGAAACTGTAATATATTGTGATAGTGCATAATAATGGTTTCTTGTTCTTAACTTAGTTGCAGTAGCAGAAGTAATGTTAATAAAAAATCTTCAGGAATATCGTTCCACACGTTAGTATACAAATATGTAAACAAAGTAATGGCCCGTATTTCAGAGAATAAATTAATACTATTTGACTGTATTAATTTATCTTAATATATAATATATCGTGTTTTTAGTGTTTACCGCAAGATAAATAAATCATAGTTTATTAAAAATGTATTGCACTTTTTTAGATTATGATTAAATCTTCTGAATAACTAGTCATATTTGTATAGTAGTTTTATTATTATTGAGTCTGGCCCTGATGTCACCGTCATATTGGTATTATCGTTAGCCACTCCTACCTATGCCGTTTTTAATACATACGTTAATATGCTCATAGCTTCTCCATAGATTCTGCGATCTAACACATATTATATTAGAATGTGATTTACAAATGAATAATATAAACGAACTTTATAAGGAACTAATAAATTCTAAGTGTTGTTTTCCAATAAACCTTAATATTTTATTATTTTCAAATAATATGGAAATTCTTCATTGCATTTACAAACATGTTAAAATATGTAAATACAAGTTGTAAATAGTATATAGTCATAATCTGTTAATATGGTTTGAAAAAATAAAAACAAAAAAAAAACAAAAAAAAAACGTTACCACAAATTAATAAAAAAAAAAGAATTAAGAAAATAGAAATAGAACAAAAACAAAAGATAAATACAAAAAAAAATAACAAAAAAAAGAAAAAAACAATATAAAAAACAAAACAAAAAAACCAAAACAAAAAAATTAAACAAAAAAAAACAAAAAAAAAAAGAGAAAACAAAAACAAAAAAAAACTAGAAAACAAAAGAATAAAAAAAAACAAAATAAAAATATACCAAAACAAAATTTATGTATCTATAAAAATATTAGGTATATGTAGTAATAACATTGATAACTGATAAGAAAATTTTGACTATGAATCTGCAATTTATAATAATTAAAATTCAGTCGATTTTAACAATCAACACAAACAAGTCTGGCTAATTGGCTCTGCCAAAGCCATTTTTCAGGAAAAAAAAAAAAAAAAACTCGATGCGTGCAACGGTAAATAAATTAGATGAAGTATACTTATACACTATTAGTATCCATAACCACACTATTTGGAACGTTGTCAATGTCAAGTTCTTCTAGGACATCTAAGTCATTCTTGGTATTTCTATTTCTTAGATTAAACATTTTAATCATCGATACTTTTACATTTAGATCCGTCCTAATTAAAAATATAAGTAAACCTATCGGGTGTACTACTAAAGAAAGACCATTCAGCTAAAAATGCTGTAAATGAAAAAATACTATGCCACGTAACAGATTTTCCGTAGGAGTAGTAAATCAGTACATCGTATGTAAAAAAACGGTATCCAGAAAAAGATAATAATATTTGAAGGTATCAATCCGTAGCTTTTAGAGTCACTTTCATTTTTTTTACGTCTGTAATCCTGAACACCAAAAGAGGTACCGATCTACAAATATAAACCACATGAAGAGTAAATATCATTGGACGAAATTATTTAATAATAAATATTATACTAGCAAGTAAATAAGTGAAATAAATACCATATTTCTTAAACAGTGCAGCAGATTTTACGAAATTTTGACTATAAATATTTAGAAACCAGTCTAAAGCAAGACAAAAACCCAACAGATATATTAGGGATACGGTGAAAATTTTTATGTTCCACGTTATAAGGAAAACCTCTAATGATTCAGTGCAAAAGGCACTGGAGACGATATTATAAACACTATATTCCATATTGCACAATGAACAATGTATATGTTAGCGCTTGTTCTTAAAATTAAGTTTTTTATAATAATTCTAATGATGCAGATGGCAGCTAGTATGGACAAAATGTTTAATATTATCTGTAATGTCTCCGTAACATAGATCGTGTAAGACTATCATAAGTTCCTTTCATTTGTTCGTAAAAAGGTATATTTGCTAAATGATCTTCCTCGGCGACTGGAATATTAGCTGAATCTGCCATGGTGAACCTGAAATAAATGAATAAAAGCTAACAGCAGACTAAGTTTGGCAACGATATGGAAGATATTGCTGTGTTGGACTCTGATTACGAGTGAAACCACGATACATAAATACCGGTATACTACTCAAGGAATAGAAATGTGTACTCCGTCGTACATGACGTCACCTGCAAAGCAATAGTACAGGGTACTGCGGTGTTAGAGATGTAGGATTCCCTGCCCCGGTAGATGTATTTGTTCATCGTGCGGTAGATGAATTGTTTTTACAAATTGATACCTCTTGTGATAAGTCTTTAAATATTTTTATTTTTGCAGATCCTCTAAATTTGATTAAGCTTGCCCGAAATCATGAATTGATCATGGTTTTATTATTGACAATAAAATATTCAACAAGGATTACTTTGGTTTCCGTAACGGGTTTGGAACGAAAGAGGCACGACAGAGATTTACATTGGAATCAAACAACATCAGTTTTAGTAGATGGTGTGTAATAACAGGCTTTCAATAATAAAAGAGGAGTGTGGCAGTGATACCTCTTGCCACCCCTGCTTTTCAACGTTTACTCCGAAAGAATTTTCAGAAAAGCACTTTCTCAAAAACAAGAAGGAGTACTTGTGAACGGTGAAGTCATCAATAATTTGCAATATGCGGACGATACAGTACTCCTAGCTTCTAGTCAAGAAGATCTGCAAACACTACTTGATAGTGTCGTTGAGAGTTGTAGATAGGCAGGTCTGGATCTGAACATACGGAAAACCAAAATAATCGTAATAAGTAAACAACAGCATATAAAACCGTCTATAGATGTAAATATTACCAAACTTGAGCAAGTTGATAAAATCGTTTACCTTGCACAACAATTAAATTGTAGCGCAGAAAGTCACGGCGAAATTAGATCTAGAATAGAGCAGGCTAGAGTTGCTTTTAGAAGGATATCCTATGTCCAAGGTGTTACGTAACAGAGACCTAAAATTGTCATTGAGGATCCGCCTACTTCGCTGCTACGTGTTCTCGTCTTACTTTATGGTGTCAAGTCCTGGAATGTGAATAAAATTGATCTAAATCGCCTTGAGACTTTCGAAATGTGGTGCTATAAAAGAAGTTTAAAAGGTTTCTGGGTAGAAAAGATTTGAAACTTCACAATACTAGAACGTCTTAGCAAGACTACTGAGATCATAAAAAACATTAAGCGATTGCTGGAGTATTTCGGACATGTAATGAGAGGTCCCAAATATACGTTGCTACAAAATATCATGCAAGGAAAAATAGCAGGCAAACGCAGTCCACCTATTTAGGGTGGCAGTGAATAAAATTAAGATAGCTATAATGGAAACCAACGTTCTGAAAGTACATGGTACATGAAGAAGAAGAAGGATTACTTTGAAGAGCTATTAAATATGTCAACTTCGGAATTGACAATTGCGCATAAATTGACACTATATCAATTCTATTTAAAAGGATCTATGAGGTAAAGAGTGAGACCTACAGTTCAATTATTGTCAAATTCTGTAGCAAAAGCTATTAGTTATGCTGGAGAAAATGGAATTATACCAAGATAGTTACTGGAAAGAAGCTGCTGTAATTGTTCAGCTATTTATTAATTGGTTTTATCTATTAAATTCTATATGTAAGTTTGTTGCCAATTTTCCAACACAAATGCATATGGTGCAGACTTAGATAGTCACGTCTACTGGATGAAATGTCAGAAATGGTCAATTCGATGCCGTTTGGTAAACATAAAGGACCATTTTCATTTCAATAAAGGATATTATTGCTTACTTATAGAGTTTTGAAAGAGTTACTCTCTTACCTACAAGCAAAATACAACGTTGACTATATTTCAACTTTGAGGTTGAATCAAAACGTTCTAGAGAACTTTTTTCTTATATTTGAGGAATGATTGGTACAAATGATCATTCTTTGCAAATAAATTTTTAATACAGAGTAAGGTGGTATATTTTAGGAAAACATTCGGCGGCGTTCTTTACAAAATGTGAGAATACTAGTGAAACTAGTGAATCCTGCGTAAGTAACAGCTCAATAAAAAGTTCTCAATTGCCAAGCGATCCCAGTCTGCAGAAGACAAAATACTGCAAAATACATTTATAGAAGCTCAATACTTGAAGGAGGATCATATAATTGACGATGACATTTTTAAAGTTGCAAACAGTTATAAAGTGGAAGAAAAACTTCATCGGGACTCTTTGAAGTGTGTTGCTGGTTTTTTTGCATACAAATTCAAAACAGTCTCTAGAGGTTCTCTTTTGTATTCAAACGAAGAATTGTGAGAAGCTACACTAAAAATGAAATCATTGTTTTGTAACATCCATGGAAGTTCTTTATTAAAAAACCTAAAATCTTTCAACAGATGGTGCAGAAAACTTTATATTGTTCTGAAGCTATTATTTTGTGGCATTTAAAAGTAATTACTATTTAAATGGGAATAAGCCACAATTAATAAGTTAACACTTTGACTGCCATGAGAAGCATGCCGTGATGCACGGCCAATTTGATTCTGTTGCCACGATAATCAGCTTTTGATTCTCGCTTGTATGATATTTATATGGGATAGAAATATGTCCGGCTGGAAGGACCCTCTTTTTTTCACTATGGCGGCAGTATAAGTGTTAAAGTAAGTTTATTGACGTTTGCTGTAATGGCCATCAACTGCTATATATGTGTTGGACATTACGTCATCAGTGTCGGAGCGACGATTTTTTTAAATACAAACCGAGATCACGCGACAGCTTACTTAAAAGGTCTCTGCATCGTCTTTACAACGATATAATCATTGGTATATTTCTACAGGGTTAACCAAAACTGTTGATTTATTAATACAAAACTTAGAATAAATGTTTACTTAAATACAATTAAATTGCAACAAATGTTAAAATTTACGACCGTCGACAATAATACAATGTGAAAGATTGGCAATAAATTCTTTCCTAACGTTTTAGATAACTTCAGGTGTTATTTGTACAATTTCCGTTCTGATGCGATCCTTCAACTCTTCTACATTATTCGGTCGATTTTGATGCACTCTGCTCTTTAAATATCCTCACAAAAAAAGTCTGAAGGAGTAAAATCTGGAGACCTTGGTGGCCATTCGATAGCCCTCTTCTACCTATCCACCTACTTGGGAAAACATTATTAAGGTAATTTTGTACCTCAACGCCGTAGTGTGGGAGAACCCCATCATCATATTGGTACCACAAATTATTTCTCTTTTGGAATACCTGATTCAGCTGTGGCAACAGATAATCCTGAAGAAATTCTAGATAACAAAAAGCAATTTTACTCAATTCCTGACCGGTCATGGATCTTTCAGATCCTACACATATGGCATCAAAAAAACTAACGATGACATATGCACCTTGCGTGACGAGAGGGACGATGCGGAACATTGCATCTTCCGGTGTAATGTTTTCGCCTACGAACAACAAAGGCTGCAGAATAGATTCGGCGCGATCGCGCCCAACAACATCATGCAGATTGCAATGACCAGCAAAGAAAATTTTGAATATATAATCAACCATATAACAGGTATCATGAAAAGGAAGACCATAATAGAAAGAGCCGAACAAGCTGGGTGAGGGGTCAAATACAAAAATAAATAATAAAAAAAAAACATAAACATTCCTTTTTTTCTTTCTTTTTCTTTTCTGTACAAAAATGTATCAAATGTTACCCTCTACGGTAACCCCCCTTTTTAAGCTCTCAAGTTTTCTCCGCTTGGGAACTAGGTCTCCTTCCCTACACGCTTACTGCTTTTAGGTAAGTGCTGTAACTAAAATAAATAGCCATAAGGGCACCTTTAACCCAGTCTGCGCGTGGTATCCCCATGTTTCGTTCGCTAATGAACTCGTCAAGGGATACCACGGGTCGAAGAGGGGGTGGTTTTAGTTGGTAGGCGACCTGGCAGGGATGTCCGAAGGGGGCCCTCTGTCACATAGTTTGACATCGTGCCGCCGGCGTATGTCTCTGGTCCTTATGGTTGAATCCAACAGTACTAGGGACACCTTCCCTAGTCGATTTTACGAATCTTTCCACCTCAGTCCAAAAAAAAAGATAACAAAAAGCAGTTAAGTTATCCTCAAAAAAACATGGCTTGACAATTTGATCGTTTATAATGCCAGCCCAATATTCACCTTCTCGGGATATTGTGTCTATACTCTTCCATCCAATATGGATTTTCACTTCCAAATATCGATATGTCTTTCAATTTACGTGACCGTTCAGCATAAAAGATGCTTCATCAGAAAAAAGTACCTTTTGTATGAAACCCTGATCTCTGTTATATTTTTCCATAACGGTTGCGCAGAATTCGATTCTTCTATCGAAGTCATCTTCTAATAACTCCTGGTCCAGATGTGCTTTATATGGATGCCACTTCTTCTTTTTTATCACTCTTACAACAGTTTATTGGTGGACATTATTATCTAGTGCAACCTGCCTAGAACTGGCATGGGGATTTTGTTGAAACGCCAGTACAACGTCCAGTTTCTTGGCTTCGGATATTGATTTTCTACCACTTCTAGGAAGATCTTTAACATGACCTGTTTCTCTATTTTTTTTTAATTTCTCTTACTGTTGATTAAGTAATTGGTTAGCAATCGGGGGATTTAGTATTAAATAAATTACGAACTTCTGCTTGAGTTCTCACTCTATCTCCATAACCAATCATGATTAAAATCTCGATTCGTTCTATTTCTGTTAGTTTTATTTTTGTAAATGCTGTTACTAATGTCGACAAAAAAACTCGAAGAGTAAAAAAATTGACGTCTTTTATTTGACAGATTCACAGGTAATTGACAAATAAAAACGAGTCAATGATAATATTGATTTAAATATTTTTGAAAAATAACTTGATTCTTACTACAATAATTAATTTCAGATTATATTGTAGTATTGTATGTTATCAATATATTTTGTTTTCGGAAGCAGCAAAAAACACTATTTTGTTTTAATCCCAGTGGCGTTCCTTAGCGTATTTTAGTTCAGTGAATGAATATTTGTTGTAATTCCATGTTACTTAACAAAGTTCATATTTTGGTGAACCCTGTAGAAGTAAATATTGACGTGATTACATCGTTGCAAAGACGATGCGAAGACCTTTCAAATGAGCTGTCGTGTGACCTCGGTTTGTATTTAAAAAAATTGTCGATTACGTCATTACGCCGACACTGATGACGTAATGTCCAACACACACACACACACACATATATATATATATATATATATATATATATATATATATATATATATATATATATATATTGTTGTACTTTTGAATGTCTGTTAGCAAAAAAAAACCGATATACAAATTTTATTACTTAAATAAAAATTAAAATTATTGAT
Organism: Diabrotica balteata; assembly: GCA_918026665.1. NCBI lineage: Eukaryota > Metazoa > Arthropoda > Insecta > Coleoptera > Chrysomelidae > Diabrotica > Diabrotica balteata. The sequence continues at coordinate 48,178,345 of OU898284.1, forward strand.
ATTTCATAATGACACGGGCATATAAATTTTCAAACATCCTGTATAAGACAAAATATGTATTTTAAGTTGTTCAAAGAATTGTTCATTAGGCCTCAGAGACAAGACTTTCAAATATTATCGATAAGAAATTTAAATAAGTCGGTTATTGTGAAATGGATTTACCCGTAATAAAAGTGTATATAGAAAGTGTTTAAACAATAGACCGGGATGTGCGGTGGTTTTTCCCCCCGAAAGAGTATATCGGTAAAAGTTTATTAACAAAAGACATTGAATTGAGAAACAGGTATCGTTTGTAGCTATTAGTAAGAAATATTTGTAAAGCAGATAGATTTAGTTAGAATAATTAAAGAATGTTGTTTTCTGGAATTACCCGAATGACGTTTTAATAGAGAGAGTTGGTTGATAACGATATACGTCACAGAGGTAGAAGATTTTTATTGGTCAATTTTTGAATGCAAGGAGGGGTGGTTTTGGCTATGAGATAGGAGAGAGGAAAGAAGCAGTCAGTTTTCGTCGCCCAAGAAGGAAGGAGCTTTGTGGTTTGTGTTTGTTTGAAGTCCCGAAGACGTAATTTACCGGGTGTGTTTATTTGCGGTGTAAAAGCTGATGAGTGTGAGGAACGGGGTACAGAGAGATAGAAAAACCAAAAGGTTATAAGAATATTAATAGCAGACGAAGCCGGAAACATTATAAGTTATAAACAGGCGCGGAGATTGGTTCAAAAGGAGGCTGCATAGAATTACACGAGTTGTTGGGTTGCAGATACAAGGACAGAGAGGAGAAAGGTGTACGTCTTCTGGACCAAAATAGGAGCAGAAGCAGAGAAAGGTTTTTTTTTATGGCGTGGCCATAGAATTGCAACGGCAGATAACGAAAGGTCAGTCAATTTTCATTAGAGCAGGAGTGTGGTTTTCATTTATAAATTAAATAAATTGAATAAATTATAGAGACAGTTAATTTTGCGATCATTTAAAAAAGAAAAAATTATAAAGAGAGCTTAGTTATAACACATATTAAAAATCAATGTAAAATAACATTTGGGTCCATGATAGAAAACAACTTCTCATATATTTAAAGTATTGTATTGCAAATATTACCGGATTGATTGTTATATAAAATTTCAATAAAATAAAGGACATCTCACATATACTTCAGTTGAAATTCTGTGTATTTTATTCAGGTCATATTACCTATCCCAATTAGGAAGCCAATTGGAAAATATTTTGAATCCACGATCAAAGGTAAATAGTACAAGTTAAATATCCTGAGATTGTAATTAATTAATGCTGATTTATTGTGATTAATTGGAGATTAGATCATTTAATAAATATAGACAGGATCTTTTCTAAATAAGCAATAGAATACAATTTAAATAGCATAACAATATATATATATATATAATATATATATATATATATATATATATATATATATATATATATATATATATATATAGAGTTGATGGTCATTCAAAAATTAAAATTTACTTGTTTTAAGATTTTTTTTAAAGTCGTCTGTTTCTGAAATAATGAATTTATTCCATACATTTGCATCATACAGTATTAAAAAAAATCTACTGTCGTTATCTAGATCTGTAATGATTCTTCCTTTAAGCAAACTATATGTATTTATATAAGATCTTTTCATCCTTAAAACATTGGCAACACTGTTTTTCCAGCTGTAATTGGCTATTTTCTCCATTTCTACTTTAAATAAACGAACAACAGATGAATTTAGGGTGGGCGAAACATTTCTTCTCCTTACCGAAGCATTTAGCTCATACCATATGTATTTAATCGGATTGAACATGCAATAGTAAGGAGGAAGTCTTAATACTGTTACGAACATGCATGCAGCGTGGCCCGCCTAACGGTTGTACCTCGAAGCATCTCGGGCATCGAGAACCATCGATAGATCCCTCGGCCGCAAGAGAACAATCCGTCACGTATTTGACTGAATTAGAATTAGAGGTGGGAACTTTCTAGAACATAGTAACTTTGGTATATATATGTAACGAAATTAGGAGTTAAGTTTAGTTGATAAGATAGAATCGAACTGTAAAGTTATAAATAAATATATTTATATAAATTCGAACCGCTCGTTTTATTTAAAAACGGTACAATACTGTATGACCCATTTCTTCCTCCAACCTGTCGCAATAATATTTTTTTCTGATGGAAAATGATTTTAAAGTTTCAAGTAATTGTTTTTTAGAATAATTATCTTCATAATATATATTATTTTTCAGTATATATTCCTGAAGTCGAAGTTTGGTGTCGTTAGAACATGGAACTTTATTCAGACTACGACTGTGGTAACTGGCATTGTCCATCACAATTACACTATTTGGTGGTATATTTGGCAATAACTTCGTTGAAATCCATTTTTTAAATAATTCTGACGTGGTGTCATAATGATAGTGGACACGGTAGTCCTTAATGTTTTTGCATGACGAGGTTAAAGCATTAGGTATAAAACTATTTTTTGTTTCTGCATGGATTATTGTAATATGTTTTCCTTTATTTGATGGAATTTTTGTTGTACAACGACCAGAAGAATCTGCTCAACCATATTTTGGAACGTCATGGCTGTCAAACTACGTCTCATCCAGATAAACAATTTCTCTTCCACTTTCTCTGTATATATGAATTTGAATTAAAAAAATCCGTCCTTCATATTTGTAGACGAACAGATTCCATAATCACTTTGCGTTTATAAATCATTTTTATTTTAAAGCTGTTTTTTAGAAGACATTGCCTTACTGTCTCACCTCAGCACTTGATTCTTATGTCCTTTTTCTGCAACTTTAGCATGATGGTTTTTAACGTGGGACCATCTGTTTTTCATATTATAATTTTTCTTTTAAGGCTCATCCTCGAAAATCCTAACGGTAAATTTCAGTGGGCTATCTCTATTTCAAAAATTTCATTCTTTACGAAAACAAAATCTTTTCATGAAGTAATATTCTAAACTTCGTTCAGATATCTCTCTCAAGCCCAGGTCAAAAATGCGTTTATCTTGTACTCGATCCGATTATACAACCCCTGAAGTGACAGGTATGGGCCTTACAATAAAACCATAAATTTCTTTTTAGTGGTGTTTTGAGTAAATAGAATAACAGATCAAAGTAATATAATCTATTCATAAATTTACAATGTAACAAAGGTACATACATAATTTATTTGTTACTTTTTTACGGAAAATAAAAATTATAAAAAAATATTATAATTATGTATCATAAAAACTTGATTAGTATCACGATCATTAAAATTGATAAAATGAAACTATATAAATATAGAATTATGTCTAATTTTTCTTCAGAAGGTGTTTCAAATAAAAATTATAATAAAAATCTTGCAATTTTTGTAGCATATTTTCCCATAGTTCCATATATTTATCAATATTTTCGAATAAAATATTTTTGGGGTCCATACCGCAAACTAACAGTATTCTCTATTCGATATAAATAACAAAATAACTGTCCTTGCACTGGATAGTAATAGGAATCAGTTCTTTTTAAAATTTCTTGAAGAAAGGAATAATTTAGTCACGCTATCATTTCCAATTTTTATTTTTGATATCGAATTTGATAGGTTGTGGTTTATTACCCCAAAATCTAATAGAATATATCGTGACACAAGAAATAGTTTCAGAATAAGTTTGATGTGTTGTTTATTATCATTCAATAAGAGACTCATTTACTTATTACAATACTAATCTAACTATTGTAAAATGAAAGAAATAAGATAATTTACTTGTGGTTAGTAAACGTCGGCCCTATGCAACTAATTGTCAACAAAGAACGGATTACAAAAGTTTAGATTTATGAGGAGCATTTATGAAACTTAGATGTATACTGAGTACTTATTTCAAAAATTATTTACAACTAAGGATTTAATTTGTTATAGACAAACCGGCAAATTACATACAAATTAAAAAAAAGAATGATCAAAATCCATTAAGTAGATCCGGAGATATAGAAAATTTTATTAGTTTGAAATTGCTTGTTCGGTATGGATTTGTAGGTTCTTCCTAGTCAACATTTGAACTATATTTTTGAAAATTTGTAGAGGGTCCTGTAAAGGTACAACGTTTTTGTAAATTTTTTAACAAAAAATACAAATCCCATTTCTTAACATGACATCAATGAAGTTCCTTAATTATTATAATCAAATTAGCTGTGAATTATCATCTTTTCTCTGACTTTATCTACTACTTGTTGTAATTGGTCGTAAAACGCTTCCCTTGTTGTTTGAGGCTTATTATTTTCTGGGCCGTATACTCCGATAATGTTCAGGTTTTTCTTCTTCATTCTTATCTTTGCTGTTACTATTCTTTCTGATATGTATTAACATTCTTTGATATAATTTTGATATCTTTGGTGTATTAGTAAGGCTACACCTTCTTTAGCCCTGTTTTCTTTTGCTACTCCACTGTAGATTAGTATGTATTGACCTAATTTTGATTGACCTTTTCCTTTATTTTTTGTTTCCTGTAGAGCACAAATGTCTATTTATTTCTCTTTCAACACTTGGGTTATTTCTTGGTTCCTTGAGTTGAGTGATCTGATATTCGAAGTAGTAATTCTCATCTGGGTTTTTGGATGTTTTTCGCTTGTCCTTATTTCTTGCCGTAGTCGTCTTCATAGTATAAATCCGGTTCCGAAGCTGTACATTGTTTCTTTGAGCAGTAGATCTTTGATCTCCACATCACTCTGGTCTAGTTTTCTAAACATACCAGCGTCTTTTCTTTTTTGTTATTGACCACACTGTGTTCATTGGTCTTCGTGTTAAGGCTGCCACTTCTTTCACTGCATTAAATTTGGTCCTCAACCCTATAGGTAGGTAGGTACCCCTACCTTCAAGGAGGGTAGTGTTAACGTCAAATATCACTTTTTTGTGTCAACTGACAAAACACTCCGCTTTACGGATTTGTTAACACTGACGTCTATTCTTTCCAAAACTTACCATAACATCAAAACTCTTGTGGACTACATACCATAATCTACTGTTTCCTGTTTCTGTATATTTACTTACTTGTATACTTTGCATTGTCTTTAATTTAATTGTTAAAACTTTGTAGGAAAAAATAGTAAGTACTAATTTTTATGCTAAAATCTAGAAATAATAAAATATGATGCACAATAAAATAAATGAAAATTACTGAATATTTTTTTATTTAATAATTTTAAAGCAAATACAGCTAGTTTTGTTATCGATTGTTTTGTAGACATTATTTAGGTCAGATATAAATGGAATTGTAACTATGCATTTAGGTATAATATGGAAGTTTCTACAATCTATTATTTAGATAATTATTCTTGCATCTACTGTAATTTACGACTAACTATTTTATTTGCTTATTGTTAGTATTGATTCGAGTATTAACAATAAAGGTATTCAATATTGAAGTATTAAAAACTAAACAACATAGATTTCCATATAGCTAGTAAACATGACAAAAAAGGTTCTTCTTTTGGATATGTAGATGTATATAACATGTATATATATATATATATATATATATATATATATATATATATATATATGTATATATATATATATATATATATAATATATATATATATATATATATATATATATATATATATATATCATTGTGATATTTAAAGTCTTAGTGTGCCAAGCAATTAATTAGCTAATTAATTAATTAATTAAAATTATTTAAATGATATGACTATGATTCTATCACACTTTTTTATTCTCTTAACTCAGGGTTCTATTCGTGCTTTAATATCTATGCTATTACATGTGAAAGGTAAGGTCCAAAGAATACCGGAATAATAAAAAACATATAGGATCTAACATTATATATTGAAATAAAAAATAATGAAATAAAATTCACACTCAAATGTTTTCAATAAACAATATCTCATATTATGATTCTCAAAATTTTGTTCTACGTACGTGAACCTTCAAAATTAATGGTACAAACAATATTAGTTAAAATCTCAAAATTCCAATTATTATTCTAAATCTCCTAATCAAAAATTTATATCTTTTCTAAAGTAATTGTAAAAATTGTGTTATCAATAAAAGAAAAACTGCAGAAAACAAAACTGTCTCTCTCTGATGATGAGTGGTCCAAATCCTTGTTCCTTGTAGACTATACTATTTACTCGTAGCCGCTCCCTAGGTAATCAGCAATCTTACAACAAATTATTGCAAGTTTATCGTCCTTAATGATCTCCTTCAAATGCACGAATCGTTCAAATTATGCTAGCTTCTTCTTCTATCAATAAACTGAATCTCTCATTGGCCTGAGTGAAAAATGACTCTTAGAATATCTTTTCTTTACGATAAACTGAATCTCTCGTTGGCCTGAACAGTGACTCTTGGAATATAAGTAGAAAATATAACTTACAATCTTTTACTGGATCAGCTTCTGTCAGATACACTAACTACACGAAAACTCATAAACTTTCACTGCTACTGCTTCCTACCTCTGGGAAACTACCCGAGAACAACGGCCGTTCGCCTTGCACCCTTGGAAACCAACTGACTATCTTTTCTATTTTAAGAAACTAACTAAAGTCTTATTCTTAAACCAATCATCCCACCTTTTTCAATCTCATCCAATCAAAACGCTTCATACATCTCCCATTTCTTCATTTCGATAACACACAAATTTTTACCTACAATTATAAAATTTCCTAAAACTATTTTACAAAATAATCTTTTCCTACCAATTCCTAAGAACTAACAAAAACATATCTTTCTAAAATCTATTCTATTGTCCTAATTACTGCGCAACATTTATGTAGAAAAACCGCTTCAATTGTCTATGGATTTCACTTAAAATTATGCGGGTCACTCAAGTATATTATAACAAAGAAAATAATTTATGCATATCTTACGTTTTGTTCAATACAGGTAATCCAAAAATTTAAAGACTTTCATTCTTCGAAATGTTTGTTGTTCATTATTTGACTTATCTGAATTATTTTAATGTTTTTGAACTTTGAAATATTTTAAGCAAACCAATACTTTTCTCGATTTTACATATCATAACAATATATATATATATATATATATATATATATATATATATATATATATATATATAAACAACACAGTTTATTAGGGTTGCAGTCAGCATATTGGCCGGGATGTTAAAAAAAACACTCTTTTGACTTTTTGTCGAGCTTTCGGAATGGTTTTATTCCTTTTTATTAATTTATTAATAAGTAATTTAGTAATTATTACAAAAATTTTTTACTAAGCAAACCCCAATTATTTTTCAGTTTTTTACCTGAGATACTGATACCTAAGACACTGTAATAAGACAAATATGTAAATATTGAAAAAATATATCACAATTCTTCAGTGTAACTTACTAGTCGTTGAGATTATTTATATAAGCACTGACACTCAACATTTATAACTGTACCCTCTTGATGATTGATTGGGGGTTACACAAAGAACGGTACTAGGCTCGGCCTTCAGTCTGGTAGAGGTATCTTGGTCGGGGTTCTTGTTACAGCTCAAATATCACGGATCAATTAAAGAAGTACTTACAACACAAAGACAAGAAGTTAGAAGAGAAGATAAGAGATAAGAGAAGAAAAGTTATTTGGGCACCACCCTATTTTTAGAGGAACAGAGAAACCTTAAGGCACATAGAAAAGAATGACGAGAAAGGTAAGGTACAGCTAGAGAACTAACGCGAGAATAAAGTAAACCGTGAGAGAAAAGGTATCGGAATTATGCGGTACACTCCTAATATTTCGACACATATACTCAAAGTTTACGATCAAACAAATAATAATATAATTCAATAAAAAATGCCTGGAAGAAAAATACAAAAATATAAATTCAAATTATATCAAAAAAATATAAAAGAAATAAAAAGCAAATAGTTCTTTAACAAAATTATATTTAGGTATATTTGTTAAAGTAAATGTACTATACCAAATTTTATTGAACAGCTAAATGGCATGATTATTGCGCAACTTAATATTAATTACAAACAAAAAATATCTCTTTGAAAAATAGTTATAAATAATTTAGTATCCTCAAGAATTAGAAAAAGGCAAGGAACATTATAATTATATCTACGTCAATATTTGGCAAGCAAGTGAATTTTACGCCTTGAGGATAGCTAAATATGAAGTTACTAGGTTTTTGATCGTGATCACTTCAAATCTAAGAATAAAATTTATCAGAAATATAATCTACATATAAAATAAATTGTACGTTATTTATACGTATGTATTATCCTTTATTTTTATAAAATACTCAGTCAAACTAAACCTCCATAAATAAGAAGGTACACTGAACTAGAGTCATAAATCAACTTCTAAAGATTTCGTTATCACAGTTTAGTCAATAAAACTTATACTCACAAAACAGGTGTATTCAGATAATGGTATTACGCCCTCAATAAGGCACTTGACTTCGGTCCGTACAAGAGGTAGTTGGGATGACACCCACAAATAATTGCGGTCTTCCTAACGTAATCCCTTAGAGTGTCTTAGGCCGACGAAACGAGACAGCTAGACTGGAGAGTAGTAGAATACGGTGAGAGAAGAGTAGTAGAAGGACGGTGTAGAATATAAAATGGTGTAAAATCTGAACGGTGTAGAATCTGAACGGTATAGAATCTGAACGGTGTAAAGTAGAATATGGACGGCAAACAGAAGTGACTTCAATTGGAAGACGTCTGTTTGACAAAAGAGAAAATAATTAATATAAGACACACTGTGTAAAGATAAATAAGGGTGAATTGAAAATCCACTTACCGCCGATTGTCGAAGATAAGACCGCTTGCCACAGGAACCAACTTGGAAATGAACATCGAATTGTGAACTTAGAAGGGCTTAGACAAGCGAAGGTTGAAAATGGGGAGAGGATATTGGCTGAAGGATGCCACGCCAAATTGACATTAAATTGCTGGGCTACTGGGGTTTATTTTCATAGCTTTTACCAATGGAAAGTAACTTTCTACGAAAAACAACTCTTCTGTTTTTCTGAGAAGGCAGCTTGGAGATTTCACAATAGGACCTTTTTCCTTTGTTATTAGGAAAGATTTATATGTACCAAAACAAGATAAAAAACAGAAGGAGCATTTGGTGAAGTTATTTCTTTGTTAAAAAAAGGCGTAACGAATCGCTCGATAGTGTCGGTTATTTGAGGAAGATATGCAGGCATGGGCGGCGTGAAAATTATTTACTAAAAGAAATAATTTAAAGAAATTATGAACATGCTTCATAACACACATTAAAATATACAATTATGGACAGAATACATTATAAAATTTTTAAAATTTATTGTAAAAATAGTAAAACTTAGTTGATGGCATGTTTTACTGGTGTGTATTAACTCATACAGAGAATGGAAAGTAAAAACACTGTATTTAATATGTAATTAGGTGTAATTGATGTTATCTTTGTTTTCAAGAAATACTAGAGGCCCTTCTTAGGTGACTATACTTTTTAAACCTGTCTTAATGGTATGCATTATATTATACATAGAGGTGTAATTTATGTACAGGTAAATATTTATTTTATTTTTGGTGTTTTTCTAGTAAATAACAATAAATGTTGCTTAATTTGTCTATGTCGGACTTTTTGTTGATGCAAGATGTGCTAGATTTTATGAAACACATTTCCAAAAAAACGTTTTGAATGGTTCTTTTCTTTTGCTAAAATACAGGAATCATCGAAATTGAATTCATGTTTCAGAGTTAGTGCATGTTCTGTCAATGTACATGCATTGATTTTTTTGGTTTTTATATCACTACGATGTGATATCACCCTGCTGTGAAAATTATGAGATGATTCTCCTATGTAAATTTTATTACAATTAGTACACGGTATAGAATAAACAACATTCGATGACTCCTGTATTGTGAAAGGATCTTTTGTTTTTGTGTAAAGCTTCGATACTGTTTTCACATTTTTGGTTGTAATTTTTAAGCCACTAAAATTTTTAAAGATGTTCATTTGCTTAGGTGTCAGAAATGGAATGTAGAGTAGGCAACCATAAGTTATTTTAGATGGTAATAGTGATGCGTTATGTGTCAATGTCAATTGTCGGATCTCATTGTTATGAAAATTTTGGTTGACAAAAAGTTGTGAAGGAAAAGGAGAACCGAAAATGAGTTTATTTAACAGCCCTATGGGATAAGAATTCTCTTGTAGTATAGATCTCAACTTTTTTAGTCCCTTGTCCCTGAATTCTATGTGTGACAAGTTGATAACCCTAGTTTTTAAAGCCAAAACCAAATTTGTTTTCATCCAGTTGCCAGTATATATATATATTATATATATATATATATATATATATATATATATATATATATATATATATATATATATATATATATATATATATATATATATATATTATATATATATATATATATATATATATATTAATATTTTATTATATTTTATTGACTCCAACCCATAAAAAACATATTTATACAGGGTGTTTCAAAACTCCCGTCTCTAGGGTAGGTAAAAAACTGAAAAATAATTGGGGTTTGCTTAGTAAAAAATTTTAGTAATAGTTAATAAAAAAAAGTAATAATTGATGCTGGTATAAAATAGTTAGTAATTAAACAAAACTCACAAGAAGAAAATTAAATTAATAACTAAGAACATAAAATAAAATTCAATTACAATAAGTGTTCAAAATGCCCTCCGTTTTCGCGAATACACAAGTCTATTCGTTTTTCTATTAACCTTCTAAACGGTAGGGGATCAGCTATGATGTCATTTATTGACGTTTAATTCTTTCTTCCAATTCTTGGCGTGAATTTACCTCTGTAGCATAGAATTTTTCCTTAATATATGACCAAACTGCGTAGTCCAAAGGGTTAAAATTGCATGACCGAGGAGGCCAATGAATCGTAGCTTCTGCACCTCTACCAATCCATCGATTCGGAAAATGATTACTCAAACAATCACGACACCTCTATCAAAGTGTGGTGGAGCTCTATCGTGCATAAAAAATAAAGATCTTCGCTCGTTTAGCGTTAAATCTTCTAATATCTCGAATAAGGAATTGTTTAAAAAATCAAGATACATGTCACCATTTAAATTTCCAGGTAGAATATACCTATTAATTTGTTATCTAAAATTGCTACCCAAACATTAACTTTAAATGAGTGTTGGTAACGTGATAACCTTTTGACTCGTGGATTCTCATCACACCAGTAGTGTGCATTATGGTTAAACATACCTTATCGCGTAAAGGTGGTCTCGTCCGTAAAAAGAATGCATTTTAAAAAATTTGGATTGTGGGCTGTCCTTGATAATGATAAGGATGTAACTGCTGTTTTTTAAGTATCCGCCAAGTACTTGAAGAAGAAGTATTTGTTTGTCTTGCTATATTCCTTACGCTAACTGTTGGATCTTGATTAAGTAAATTTAAAATATTATTTTCTTTATTAATTGTTCTTGTTGTTCTTGTTCTACCAGAATTTATTTTATTTGGTCTCACATTCCCAGTTTCTCAACAACGTCGTTCAACGGCTCTAAATGTTTTTTTACTTGGTAAGTTTCTTCTAGAAAACTTTTCTGCATAACGTGTCGTAGCTGCACTAGAAAATCCTAAACATTCGCCTAAGGTTAATAATATGTCAGTGTATTCAACATTTGAGTACATTTTGATTTAATTTTACAAATAGCAAGGTTTCAAAACTCTAATTATTGTTGATTTATTGTCATAACAATCAATAAATGTCAGATTTCCATGGCACACTTAGAGAAAATAGAGGTATACCTGTACAAAAAGGGTGTACATATGTGGGAAAGTATTAGTATAATTTCAGTGTATGTCGACTGTATTATATAGGGCTGGTTCAAATAAATTAGGATATGTATTAAAAGGTATACAGACAATAGCAAATTATGTTTATACAAAGTCTTACCAATATTTCTGCTCCACGCTCTCGCGGTTTTTCCTCTTATGCGGAATATGTCCGGGCACACTCGCGGTTTTTCTAAACACGTGTTTCGCGGTACTACACTTTGCGAGATAAGACACACTTTGTCTGTACACGATTTAAAAACAGTAGTGTCGGTATTTCTCGCGTAACTAAGGCGGGAAAGAGGTAATTGTAATAGAAAACAGCCAAGATAGATGCTGTTCTTCTTGATAATCGAAGAGAGAGACAGAATGACTGTCTTGAGCGGTAGCCGAGAATCCAAAAAAGCACGACTCGCCTTGGCGGTAGTCACAGGGTTGCCAGATGATTTTTTTTAATTCCCTAGAATTTTTGCCAAAATTTCCCTAGATTTCCCTAACAACTTGACAACCATATTTAGCCTAGAACGGACCCCCTAAGTCTGACGTCAAAATGAGCGGGATTTGTAAAAACCTTTCCAAAGATTTCTAATTTGAGTTTATTGGTCACATAAGAAGTTGGAAATATTGGTATTTTAATTGTTTGTAGAATAAATAAGGACTTTTGTTTATGAACATTCATTCCGTGCGATTGGAATAATTTGTTGTTCGTGAATTTGTGAGGTAAGAATCCTCCTTAATATTTTCTACTTCGTAAGAATATATTGGTGTCATGTAATTTTTTTAAATATTTTTGTCCAATTATCTCTTTCCTATGCCTGTTGTTTTGCTTCGGAGAATGAATAACCAGTCATCTCTTTTATTTGGTCCGACCATCGTACTGGAGATCTTCCTCTGGATCTTTTACCAGCTACGTTACCTTTAACTATTATTTGCTCTATGCCTTCTCTTCTTCTAGTTATATGTCCAAAATATCTCAGTATATTTGGGTTGATACTTGTGATGAGTCTAATTTTATGTTAAGTTCTGCTAGAATTGAGTTATTTGTGCGATAAGCGGTCCATGGTATGCGCAACATTCTACGGTAGACCCACATTTCAAAGGCCATTATACGCTTTGAATTGGCTTTTGTTATTGTCCAAGTTTCTGAAGCATAGGTGGCGATAGGAAACATCAATGCTCGAACAAGGCGTAATTTTGTATTTTTTGTGATGCCAGTGTTCTTCCAAATTTTTGTGAGTTTAGCTGTTGCCGATCTGGCCATTGTGATGCGTCGACGGATCTCGTCTTCGCATTCTCCACTGTTAGTAATAAAGAAGCTTAAGTAGTTAAATTGCCTAACTACTTCGTAACCTGCGATGTTTTTTTTATCTCTGCTTGGTTTTTTCTGATTCTATCGATGATCATCACTTTGCTTTTCTGCATATTTATTTTCAAACTATATTCCGTACTCACCGTGCCTAGCCTATTTATAATTTGTTCCAGTTCTTCTGGCGATGACGCCAATTAAAACAGTGTCATCAGCATAACGCAGGTTTTTAATTTTTCTTCCTCCTATCGTTGCTTCACCTTACCTTGCCACTTTCCTCAACAACTTGACGGATATGTTCACTATATACATTGAATAGAGTAGGGCATATTATGCATCCCTGTCGAATTCAAGATTTTAATTTGACGTTTTTTGAAATCACATTATTCTTAACTCGTACATTAGCAGGTATTATTTACCTATAGTTTTTGTAATAAATAGATTAGATGTTCGGGAGTACTCATTTCACTAATTTCGATAATTTGACGAATATTAAGAATATGTTCTATTGTTTTTTTACCTGGGATGAATCCGCATTGTTCTTGGAGAATTTGTGGTAAGAGAATTAATTTGGGTCTTTCATTAATGATGGTTAGAAGTACTTTGCTCGCGTGTGATGTCAATGCTACTGTGCGGTAAATACTGCAATCAGCTGTCGGTAAACCTTTTTTTATATATGGGAATAAACGCAAGTTTACCATTTGTCCACTTTCCGGTATTCCAAATCTCATTTCAAATTCTAAGCATTACTTCCGTCCCTAATTCTCCCATTTCTTTGAGTGTTTCAGCTGTTATTCCATCTTCTCCTTCTGCTTTTCTGGATTTTAGCTTTTTAATTGTCACCTTTTTCATAACTTATTTTCTCTGTATTATTGTCTCGGTCGTTGTTAGAAAATACAATTTCGCAATATTGTTTCCACACCTCTGCGAGGCCGTCTGGGTTTTTTATGATATTTTCACTATTATCTTTGATGATCTATGTTTGCGATTTGAATTATCTCGCTAGATACTTGACTTTAGAGAAAAGTTCTCTAGGTTCTTGGCGGTCAGCAAGTTCCTCTAGTTGTACACATATGTTTTTAATATAATTATTTTTGCCCCTTATGCGCAAGTGTTTTATAGTTGTATTTATGGTAAGAAGGGTAAGAATATCAAAGTATAAAGTATTAAGATATTTTAGTCCAGGTGGATCCCCAACGTAATTCGCCCTTTGTGAAATACCACCACTCTAGTCATCGACGGGGAATGACATAAACAGTTAGAGAAAGACAAACTAGAAACCAAAAATTGCCCGATGCTCGACGCCAATTCATACTTTAGCCCAGGTAGATCCCCGACGTAATTCGCAGTTCGTGAAATTTCACCACTATAGTTTCCGACGGGAAATCACATAAACAGAATTTAGTGATTCCACGAATAGTATGATTTCCAAGTAGATGATATAATATGTGCAATTGTGCAATTTCGGAAAGTTTATTAAATAAAACTGATTTTTTAAAATATTCTCACAAATATTAAGAATTCCCTAGATTTTTCATAGAATTGAATAAAAATCCCTTTTTCCCTAAGCTCGCTCAAAATCCCCTAGGTATAGGGAAAATTCCCTAGGTCTGGTAACGCTGGGTAGTCACATCAAGAGAGATCGTTTCTTCTTTGTTATCTTAAAAACTGCCTGTCTTTGTACTTAAGAGGGGTTAAAATGTGAGTGGGGAGGATTCAAGGGTTGAACTAAGATAATAATTGTAAAATTGTGATAAAAGGGTAATTATTAATACAGCGAAAAAATAACATGATTTTTCGCATGTGAAAAAATTGAACAATACCTATTAAAACTTTATCATTACTACCAGCATCAATTATTACTTCAGAATTTTCAAATCAAAATATTCCGAAAACGGTACACAGTATCGAGTTTTACCAAGAGTACCTTTTTCGTGTAAAATTGAATGATGTTTAAGTTTACTTGAAATAATTATACTAATTAAAAAAGTTATATTGACTAATATTTAGGACGATCCGTGTAACTAGCGCCCTCTATGAGAAACATGATATAAAAACAAATTCATGGGATGTATCAGCTTCCAAAACATATTCGTATAAAATTTCATTACAATGTTGCCAGTAGTTTCGGCAAAATCGTAAAAAATGCGTAAAATTTTTTTTTCTTCAACGCCCTGTATCTTGAAAACGGATGGCGTTAGAAAAATTGTTGACTGAGTAAACCCCAATTATTTTTCAGTTTTTTACCAATACTAGATACGGGGTTACTTTTTTTTGAAACACCCTGTATATTTTTTCCAAACGAGTCGCAAGTACTTCTTTTTTCTTACTCTTGTAGAAAAATATGGGCTTTTTTCCATGACATCCGAAACAATTATGGGTAATCCACAGTCAGAATTCTGAAGGAGTGGACTAGAATAACCATCAAACTTGCTGATTTACACAACCGGAAGACTTTTTTGTTAAAATGTAGATCTAATGGATGTTTTCCTGAACATGTTACAAATGGCCTTGTTAATGTTTATTCCCTTTTACATCATTGCACCGGGAATATTCATCATGATGCTCAGAAATTATGTGACAGGTTTAGAAGAAATATTATTAATTTAGAAATTAAAATCACTTTTTCTGATATTAACTTTTTCGAAAAACAATTACATGAGTTACGTACCAAGGCTTATAATGTCTTAAATTTCCATACATTTAATGAATTTAATCGTAGACAGAAAATTAAATACAATACATAATTTCATAAAATTAAAAAAGTACAAATTAATAAGTTTAATAAATTAAAAATAGAAGCTTTTGATAAGATAACATTTCAAGAAACTATTCATTTAGAGTTCCAAATTTACTTTCTGATATTGAATCGATAATCAGACCACTTAATAATAGTCAAAAGGATGTTGTTAGATCTTAATGTACAAACTTTTTACATAATGAAGTTAAAAATCATTTTTTTAATAAATACTATGTACAAACTAAACTTTTTCTTTAAAAACCATCCTGAAACTTACATTGTCAAAAGCGATAAAGGTAACGCAACTGTTGCAATATACAGGGTAAGTCATGAGGAACTTTACATACTTCTACCATATGTAGAGTCCCTCAGGGAGCATATCATGTGGCCACTAAAAAATGTCAACTCCTCTTCTTTATTAATTAACAGGGTGATTTGTGTAATTGACCATTTATTTCATTTTACTGCAGTGTTTATACGGCTCATTTGATTTTTTTAATTTTTGCATGATACAGTACACTCCTATCAAGCATTCGACTGGTATTAGCTAAACTAAAAAGTTCCAGGACTGGCTTTGGAAAAATTAATTTAAGGATTCGTATTAAATATTACACCCTGTATATATATTTTTTAAAATGCAATAAGTGATTTTCAAACTACATAAATAGCCAATGAAAACGACATATGCGACAATGTTGTCGCACTTTTATTAAATTTTCAGTGAACGATCAAATCTTACCAAAAATAGAACAACCATAATGAAGTATCAAATTATAAGGTATTAATTTAAACAAATGTTATAAATTTCAAACATTTTAATTGAAATGATAACCTGAGTCACTGCACAACAAAAAACAGTAACTACTAACAATAACGAAGAACAATTTAAAAAAAAAACTAAAAATATGTACATAGTTATGATAAACCCATTAATTAGAACTGGAAAAGATACAATAATAGTAACAAAATAAAAATAATTCAAAATAGATTTTCGAAATGGAACCCTGCAGCCTGTACACATTTTTTTTTTGCTGAATTGTTAATTGACGTATTGAATTACGGATACTCTGGGGATCGTTTCTAATAGTATTACAACAATGTATAATTCTATCAATTAATTGTTGTCGGTTATTAATATTCACTGCGTAAACTAGTTGCTTCAATCGTCCCCAAATATGGTAATCAACGGGATTGAAATCAGGGGATCTTGAAGGCCACGAAATAGGACCTTCACGTCCTATTTACCTGTTGCCATAAACATTATTGAGAGGTTGTCTCACTGCCAGTAAAAAGTATGGGGGTGCCCCATCATGCTGAAAATACATCCCTCGGATAGCAACGTTCGCGTTGGCAAGCAAATTCGGCAAAATATGTTGTAGAAAGTTCAAATAGACCTGCCCTGTTAAAGGACCATCAAAAAAGTGAGGACCTACTAATTGGTTATTTATGACACCAATTCACACGTTAACCGAAAACCTTAATTGAGAACGACGTTCACGAATAGCATGTGGAATTTCTTATGCCCACACATGTGAATTTCGTGAATTATTTATCCCGTCTCTGGTAAATTGGGCTTCATCTGTAAATAGTGTCCTGTATAGCGTTGGTCGATTATTGTTAATCCATCTACAAAATTCCAACCTATCGATCTCATCTGCAGCATGTAGTCGCTGACCCATTTGAATGTGATATGGGTATAGATTATTTTTTTGTAAGACTCTTCTTACTTTTGATTAAGTAACATTGAGTTCTCGACTTACTTGTCTAGTGCTTATTGTAGGGTTCATAGTAACGGCGTCCATAATGTCATCTTCCTGCGTTTCATCTACATATCGCTCTGTTGTTCCACTAGCAAAAGTGCCATTTTCTCGCAAATAATTAAAAACTGACCCAAATGTTGGATGACTGGGAGTTCGACGATTAGGAAATCTCCTGCGATATCCTCTACTAGCAGTCCTACTATTCCCATTACAGAATCCATAAACAAATATTATGTCTGCATATTCTGTGGTCGAAAACTGATGTGGCATTTTAACGAAAGTATCAAAAGCTATACCAAAACTAACACAATGTACTTAACGTAGATACGACAGAAGAAATATGTATTCTTGTACACATAAATAACAATTGATGACAATAATGACAATGGGTATAAAATATTAAGAAACGTCAAACGGTCAACGCCAACCTTTAGTTTAAACTTTTTTAGATTTATCCGTTGATTGAATAGGATTATTCAATCAACGATTTATTTTTATTTAGTACAGTTGATGCAATGTATTATTATTTGACATAAAATTTTAATCATTTACAATCAACAAAAACTAACACATACAAGAAGTTTGACTTTTTATTCAATTTAATTTATTATTTATCGAAAATAATGCCCCAATACGATCTATGAGTAAAAATTTAAAATTGAAAAACAATTGATTCTGTCGTAGAGATAGTACAACGTGACAGTAAAGATGTTAATTTTCTACATATTAGATTATGTTGTAGGAACTCATTTTAATTAAAATGTTTGAAATTTATAACATTTGTTTAAATTAATACCTTATAATTTGATACTTCATTATGGTTGTTCTATTTTTGGTAAGATTTGATCGTTCACTAAAAATTTAATAAAAGTGCGACAACATTGTCGCATATGTCGTTTTCATTGGCTATTTATGTAGTTTGAAAATCACTTATTGCATTTTAAAAAAATATATACGGGTTGTAATATTTAATACGAATCCCTAAATTAATTTTTCCAAAGCCAGTCCTGGAAGTTTTTAGTTTAGCTAATACCAGTCGAATGCTTGATAGTAGTGTACTGTATCATGCAAAAATTAAAAAAATCAAATGAGCCGTATAAACACTACAGTAAAATGAAATAAATGGTCAATTACACAAATCACCCTGTTAATTAATAAAGAAGAGGAGTTGACATTTTTTAGTGGCCACATGATATGCTCCCTGAGGGACTCTACGTATGGTAGAAGTATGTAAAGTTCCTCATGACTCACCCTGTATAGAGAGGATTACCTTCAAAAAACTAGAGAACTCTTAAATGATACTGAGTATTACACTACACTTGTAAGGAGTCCTATTTGTACCTTACAACAATTAGCATATTGTCTAGTATCCAAATTACACAAAAAGAAATTTATTGATAATAAAAAAGCAAAAAAACTCAAAATATATAATTCTATTGTTCCACGATTTTATGCTCTACCTAAAATACATAAACCAACTTTATCTATGAGACCAATAGTTGCATCTTTATGCCCTCCTAATGAACCAATAGCAAAACTCTTCACTGACATCTTAACTAATGCCTATTATTTAAACAACAATATTTATATTAAAGATTCATTTGATTTTAGTTCTTTCATTAATAATTTCCAATTGCCACTAAATTATGTTTTAGTTAGTTTTGATGTAACATCCTTTTTACTAATTTACCTTTAGATTTAATCATAAGTAGTGTTGAAAAGATAGGCTTGTTAGGCTTGTTATAACAAGCTTATCTTTCTTATATTCGTAGATTATTAAAATTCGTTCGATACTATAGATCATCATAAAATGCTTCGAGCGTTGGCTTACTGCCGCATTGACTACCGATATATCGCCTTGATTAAAAGTATTTACGAATCTGGTACAGCTTGTGTCCGCCTTCATGAAGATACCAAGAAGTTTCGAATAGAACGTGGCATTAGACAGGGTAATACTATCTCCCTTAAATTGTTTACAGCTGTTCTTGAATATATGTTCATGCAAATGGAACTAGAGGACAATATGGGAATTAATATAAATGGGGAAGATCTGAACCAACTAAGATTTGCAGATGATATCGTTTTAATATCTGATAGAGTTGATAAAACTACAAAAACGCTGCACACGCTCTATAAAGTGTCAAAAACAATTGGTCTTAAAATTACCACCTTAAAGACAAAATTTATGACCAACCTTGTAGTCAGCAGTAAAATTCTGATTGAGAGCCATAACATCGACCAAGTAATAGCTTACAAATATCTAGGGCATAAGATTCGCTTAGGCCAAGATAATTAGACAACTGAAATACAAAGAAGGATAGGTCTCACATGGTCTACCTTTGGTAGATTGAATAACATTTTCAAGTCTAGTATCCCAGTTTGTTTAAAACGAAGGGTTTTTAACCAGTGCTTTTTACCGGTTCTTACATATGATGCAGAAACACCGACTCTGACAAAAAGAACAATAGATAAAATAGGAGTTAGACAACGCGCTATGAAATATTGACCTATCACATTTCAAAACACTTATCAACTTTGTTTTTGATTCTAATATTTTTATATTTAATGGTGTCTTTTATAAACACATTTTTGGTAGTCCTATGGGATCTAGTCTTTCACCCATTCTAACTAGCTATGTCATGGATGATGTTATTAGTGGTTGTATCAACAATTGCACTTTTTTCATTCCTTTTATTAAAAGATATGTAGATGATTTAGTTTTAGCACTTCCTAAACACAAAATTCATGAAACAGTTAACATTTTCAACAATCATAATCAACATATACAGTTTATAGTTGAGGAAGGGGTAGATAATTCTCTACCATTCATTGACATGAAAATTGTAAGAACTATAGACAATGTCTTGAAAACTAGATGGTTCAGAAAACCCATATGTAGTAATGGATTTATAAGCTATTACTCATATCATCCAAATAAGATGAAAATAAACCTTATAACAGGATTAAAAGAACGTGTTTTAAGGCTTTCCTATCCAGATTATCTACAAGAAGATCTTCAGTTGTAAAAAAATATTTTGATTGAGAACTCTTATCCTCCAGATATGCTACATAGCATATCTGGAGGCATGCATAGCATGCTTTTTTCTAATATTTTTAATATAAAACTTAACACCATTTTTTCCTAAATCTCAGAACATTGTATCCAGTAATCAGAACTCCTCTTATCATTCACTACCTTTTATACCATCATTAACACCTAAATTAATACAAACACTAAAGGTTATTGACAATATAAAAATAGCAACAAAGAACATCAAAACTATACCTTTATATTCCAAAACTATATCCTATAGATAAAACAAATGTAATATACAGCATTAGTTACACTTTGTGTGAAGCTGTGTATGTTGGTGAGACCGAAAGGACTCTGTCAAACCGTATTATTTCCCACAAAAGTGACTGGAGAATTAAAAAACCATCTTGTGTTTTAGCAGAGGATGTAATCGACAAAGACCATATTATGGATTTGATAACCTTACAATTTTATGTAATGAAAGTCATAAATTCAAAAGGACTCTTTTAGAAATGGTTTGTATTAGCAGAAGTGATAATAATTTAAACAAAAGATCAGAAATTCATAATCTAAGCACAATTTAATAATTATATTATTTCTCTATAGTTTATTCATTAAAATATCACATTTTAATTTAATATTTCATATACTTGTCATATTGTTTAGACAATTATCATTATACTAAGTGACATAGACATCCGAACACCCAGTTTAAATTATTTTATTTCAATAAAATTTGGTGTAATTTATTTATCTTACTGAAAAAAACAAGTGATAAAGTTTTTAGCATTAGCATTATTAGTTGGAGATTCCGGTTTTTATATTTTTTTTCCTTATATGACGCATCAACCACGCAGGGTTATTAGCGTGTATGGATTGTGATACAGAGTTAGAACTTAACAGAATATTAACTATAGCAATACATAAATAGAAATAAACTTTATACCCAGTAAAATATTAGATTTTTGATATCAGCTGGCAGTCTTTTGAGAAAGGCGAAAATATTTTTAGTATTACTGTCTTTTCCAAGAGCACTGTTTAATGTTGATGGAATGTTATACATTTTGCGTTGTACATCGTACTTGGGGCACTGCAATAAACAATGTTTTACCGTTAAGACACTTTTACATATGTCACACACAGGTTTATCAGTACGTTTTAGTACGTAGTCCTGTGTTAACCGAGTATAGCCAATCCGGAGGCGAGTGAAAGTTACTTGTTGTCTTCTATTGTTAAATTTTGAGAATTTTTTATGATTCTTATCAACTTCGTACAGCTTGGTTGGAGAGTTCTTCCATGTATCTTACCATATTGAAATAATCTTTTCATTAAATAATGCTTTCAGGTCGGTGTGAAAACATTTCGTATTCTCTTCTGCGTTTGGGTTAGTAGGTGCATTTTTTGCTATTTTATCTACAACCTCGTTTCCTTCGATTCCAGTATGTGACGGTACCCATATAAAATTAACTTTAATGTTCATATTTTCTGCATGTTTTAGTTCTTTTTTAATGAGAAGGAGTAGTGGATGATTACAGTAGAGTTGGTTTAATGCCATTATTGCATAGCGTAGCATATATGCTACATAAATATATACATAGCATGTATGCATGAATGGACTGTAACACTTTTAAGAACTGGTTTTTTAATG
This sequence comes from Diabrotica balteata, assembly GCA_918026665.1. Lineage (NCBI taxonomy): Eukaryota > Metazoa > Arthropoda > Insecta > Coleoptera > Chrysomelidae > Diabrotica > Diabrotica balteata. Next base: position 48,200,610 of record OU898284.1, read on the forward strand.
ACTTTGTGCCAGTCATTGATGCCTACCTAATAAACAAAAATCTGCCTGGAAAAGCTTTGTTGTTGTTGGACAACGCACGATCCCACCCAGATGCGAGTGAATTGATTAGTGGTGATATACGAGCTGTGTTCCTTCCACCCAATGTGATGTCTCTCGTCCATTAAGGCCTGTCTCATCACAGTTAAATATTTGGTCTGAAGTTAGTCCATCTTTAAGGATAATGTCTTGTAATTTTAAATAAAATGTTCCAATTTCAGTTGAGTCAGCAGAAAGTTTTTCGCCACAAATATTCAATTGTCGGATGCCATATTTCTTTTTCCATAAGTGAATCCATCCTTCACTAGCACAAAAGTTTTCTCCTCTATCCATAAACTTCTTCTGGAATTCGATAGCTTTTGCTTGGAGTATTGGACCACTTATCGGACTGCCCAATCCTCTCATTTGTGAAAACCACAAGAACAATGCCTCAGAAATTTATTCATAGTCCCCTTTCTTCATAGTCTTCCGGGCCAATCCACTACCACCACTCACACTTCGGTTAACCCACTGTTCGATTTTATTCCGCTTACGCTTCCAATCTCCAACAGTTACTTCTCCGACACCTAAATCTGAAGCAACCTTCTTTATTGATTCACCCTTGTCCAACCTCTTAATTGCATTCACTTTTGTTTCCCAAGATACAACTACTCTCTTCCGCTTTTCACTCATATTGCACAGAAAGATGCTCTCTTACACTCACAAAAATCAACTTATGAAAAATTAATTATGAAACTTAAACTTATAAACTCGAATAAATACACAATCACATTTTTTATACTTGTAGTAAATTTGAAATACAAAGAGAAGAACTTATTAATAGTTTAATATTGCAAAAATTATACCCCCCTTTCAATCTACTTTATTTGATGTCATTAAATATGTACAAGGTATATAAAATTATCCTTAAGTTTATTAAAATGTGTAAATTAAAACTTTAGTGTAGGTATGTAGGTGTTAAGCTCGTTACCTCTGTTTAATCACCAAGTATCTTACCTTTTTACCTATACTTTCCGTGGTCTACACTTTCTGTCTGTGAGTCACCTTGAATGACCCCTAGGTGCGAAAAGTAATCCTAGTTCCTCTCTCATTGTAATTCTTCTTTTAATTTCCAGAATTGTAGTGTATTTAGTTTAGTTAGATTAGGTTATTAAGTGAACGTTATTACACATTTGTTGCTGATTAGATGGGCACTTAGCCCGATTGCCATTAAAAAAAAAAAAATACACAAAACAGTACATAAAAGCAAAAATTTTACCGTTCAGTAATTTGACTTAATTTGACGATCTGAACGGCAGCAAACAAATAATTTGACGATCTGAACGACAACAAACAAATGGGTAGTTCAATTCACACTGATTAACATAGAAAGTAATAGGAAGTTGTAGACAAAACACGACACAGAAATTTCTGGAAATAAGGCGGTGACCATTTTCTGAGAATACCAACTCGACATCAGCTTGACCTAAACACAATTCTCTTCTTATCAATAATCCACAATTTTCAATGGATTGCCCATATAACAGCTGCCGATATAACTTGTGACCATCGACCCTTTTTTTATTACTCGATATTGTGATTCACCAAGTACGGCTATAAAAGTAAACCCCAGGCAAAATTTTGCCTCGATTAACCGATGGGCTCGGATAACCAAGGCTCGGATAATCGAGAGTCTACTGTATTGTCTTCTAAATGCGAGTAGAATCTCTCCAGTTTCCCAGTATAAAGTTTGTACTGGACTTGTGTAGTGAGCTCCTAAGGAAATTCGGAGGCCTGTATTTTGAATACCGTCTATTGTTTTTAAGTACGTTTTTTTGGAGGAGTTGTAAACAATTGAGCCGTAGTCCAGTTTGGAGCGTACTAGAGCCTTGTAAATATGTAGTAATGTAGAAGAGTCGGCGCCCCATTTTTTGTTTGCGCGTGATCGTAACAAATTTATTCCAGGCTGGCATGTATTTTTTAAATATTCTAAATGTTTCTTTCAAGTTAGTTTTTGGTCAAAGATCATACCAAGAAATCTAACGTCGTCTACATATTAAAACTGTTCTCCATTTAAATATAAGTTTTTAGGTTGTATTTGGTGACTTTTCGTAAAACATACTGCTTTGGTTTTGAGTGTATTGAACTGAAGACCACTTGTGAATGACCATTCTTCAATATGATTTATGGCCTTTTTCACATGGTTATGGATGGTTGTTAGGTTCTTTCCTCTACAAAGTATAACTAAATCATCTGCATATAGCCTAGCTTTTACAGGATGTTTAATTTTTGCGGTAATATAATTCATAGCTACAAGAAACAGAGTGGTGTTAAGGTTCGAGCCCTGTGGTATACCATTTTCTTGATTTTTTGTTGTTGAATATACGCCGTCTACTCTGACCTGAAATTGTCTATTTTTTAATAATTTTGATATGTATTTGAGTATATTACTTCTTATTTTTTATTCGCTAAGCGTTTTTAAAATTAAATATTTCCATACTGAATCGTAGGCTTTACTAATGTCGAAAAATATTCCAATACAGTGTTGTTTGATTGCGAAAGCCTCATGTATTTCCGATTCTGCATCAATAAGGTTGTCTACAGTAGAACGACACTTTTGGAAGCCACTTTGTTCTGGTATAATTAGTTTCTTTGAATCCCACATACCATATAAGTCTGTTATTTATTATTCTCTCTAGAATTTTGCACATACTACAATATAGATGGGCTTACTTTTGAAGCCGGAGATATGCATATGCAGAATCTCGTGTTCTCCTAGTCTCTAGAGAGTCGGACGAAAGGAACATAAAAAAACTAATTTAGAGTCAACAATATATTGAATCTACCCTGAAGTTACAAATACAATCGTTAACACGTTATTCTGCGCGTCGGAAGTCGAGGAGCAAGAGAGTGAAGAGTTGACAGTTGTACTAATATAATTACACAGGTTAGTATAAAGAAATCTGTTACCTTATGTGTGTATTAGGGCTTTCAACCACGACACGTTCAGTCTTCTGGAACTCGGTCAGATGAGGGTCTCCTCTTGTGTTAAGAACTTACGAGCTGCCACAATAACCGGACTACGCGCAATACGATGTCGGGATGATAAGCGCTCCCCGGAGAATTCCCGACTGCCTCGTACGTACGCTCCCGGAGACAATTACTGCCTCGGCAGGCACAGCTGCCCCACTACTACGGACCGCTTCCGTCGTATTACTAATACTGATTACTAACTACTTATTACTGACTGCTTGCGCGTACGGGACGCTATCGCGTCCAGCCACGGTGCCCAGCTATCACTGACTGCCCATTACTAACTACTCGTACCCGACGCTACCGCGTCGAGAGTACCCGGAGCAGGCAATTGGTGCCTGGACGCCCGCCGTATCACTACTGACTCCTCGTACTGGACGCTCCCGGAGGCAATTACTGCCTTGGGCAGGCACAGCTGCCCCGCTGCTACGGACCGCTTCCGCCGTATTACTACCACTGACTGACTGGCGTCCTTAGTTCGGTTTTTATCAAATGGTGTCCTAGTTGACCGGTTGTAGTCCAAGGTTACGTTTTCGCTGAATTGTGGTCTTAGGCGTTATTACTCGTATTTGGGTCACGGGTGTTGTTATTTTTTTCAACAATAGTTTCTGTGTGACGTGCTTTTTATACGTTTAAACAATTATCAAACAATGCAATAACTAGGTCAATTTCTTTGTGTGATTTAAACTGCAAATTTTACTGTAATAATTATCCCTTATTTGATTTGGAATATATAATAATTATCTCGAATAATTATTATCTTTTCTATGCCACTAAGCCCTTTATTTCAACTTCTCACTCACTTGCTACGCTCACATTACAGTATATTTGATATTTCCTTTTGAGATTTATATATTACATTGTTTTGCTCTAACAAATTTATCGACTTGTGTGATTTTTTACCAGATATTCTTTTTACTTTTTTCCCAACAGTTATCATTGGAGTAGAATTGTGAATTGTTGAAACGTATGTGAAAGTGATATGATAAGTTCTGATAAACAAAAGTTGGTAGTAAATCCTGACCAAACCAGTTTGGTAAGCATTTTTCATATAAATACACAAAGTTTATTAAATAAAATTGATCAACTTAACATTTTTTTAAAAGATAAAACTTACAATATTTTGTGCTTTTCTGAACATTGGCTTAGAGAATCTGAATTAACAACAGTGCTGTAGAAAAAGTAGAGAACATGAGGGTGTTGCTATTTTCTGCGATGGCAAAATATCTACACGTCCAGTTTCTTTGAATGATATATTTGTGAATATGAAGGTGAATTTTGTGCTTTGGAAATTATAGATATAAAAACTATTCTAGTATCAGTGTATAGAACAGGTAACGCAGATTTCCAAATTTTCTTAGGCCTATTTGAAAAATTATTAATATTCTGTTCTAATAATTATGTTCAAACAATTATAATTGGGGATTTCAATATTGATTTCAAAGGCACTTCAAATGAATTAAAATATTTTTCCGATCTAATTTCTTCTTTTGGTTTAACTATAAAGATTGATGAATTTACAAGAATCACTGCTACATCAGCAAGTTGTTTAGATAATATTTTAACAAATATAGATAATGAAATAGTTGGGTGTGGTGTTGTAGACCCATGCCTTGCTGATCATTGTGCTCAATTCCTGAATTTTAAAATAAAATATGATCAAATTGACAATGATAGGATATTCAGAAGACACATAACATGTAAAGGCACCCAAATGTTAAAACAATTACTAAAATCTGTGGATTGGTCGTTAATAAACAATTCAATAACAGCAACGGAATTAGCTGAGTTCATAATTGACACATATGTAAAATTAACTGAGGTTTGCTTTCCAGTAAAAAAGTCAAGAATTCATTTTGAGGCACATACTGTTTTTACTCAAAGAACATAACGTGTACCCAGTTTGGTCAGAATACTGTCGATTTACTATCTACATATTATCACATTGTATTATTGCTATTAAAATGTACTAAGTTTATTTATTTATTTAGTCATCGATTCGGGAATATTCTTAATTATTTGTACATTTTTGTTGCTTCCATATTTCAAAGATTTTTTATGTGACAGTTTAGGTTTGTTTTTTTTTTGGTTAGAGATTTTTTTATCTTAAATTTTTAATTTTAATTCTTCTGCTAATACTTACATATGTATATTACTTTAGCCAATATGGTTAAGTTAATTTTAAGTTTACATTATTATATCTTTTATTGTATTTTTTATACGGACTTCAAACTTTATGTAAAGTAGTCAATAAACGTTCTATCTATCTATCTATCTATCCAAGATTCGCGCTTTGCTTTTTTGATAGTATATCTGGCTATAGCTCGTAGTCGTTTGAATTCTAAAGAGTTTTGTTCATTTTTCTGTCGTTTGAATTTATTAAATGCTTTTTTGGATTGTTGAATTGCTTGTTTGCATTTTTGGTTCCACCAAGGAACTGGATGGAATTTACTGGCGAAGTTAATTTTTCCAATATTTTTATCTGCTGAATCTATTATCAGTTTTGTAATAAAATCTACTTCTTCATTCATATTACTGTTTTGGTTTATGACATGCAAGTTGTGATGGATGTGGTTTTGAAATTTCTTCCAGTCAGCATTTTTCAAGTTCCATTTTACTTCAGGTATAGCTGTAGATGATTCTTCGTTATGGATTATAATAGGGTATTGATCACTATCGTATGGCTCCAGTAATACATCCCATGAAAGCATATGAGTTATTGATGGTTCGCATATAGACAAGTCGATAGCAGAACCTTCACCTGATCTTATGTTTGTTCACCTGTTTGTTTTAATGTATTTCTATACTATCAGTGTCGTTATTTATGTATATCGCTACTCCTCCGCGGGCTATTTTAGCATGTTGTCGATTTTTAAAGAAACAATTAAAGTTTTTTAGTTTATGTACAGTGTTTGATTTTAAAATTAGTTTCTTGTAAACATAGAATCATTGGTCTGTATTTTAAGATTAATATTTGCAACATTTCTGAATGGGTGTAATACCCACTTAGTTTCCATTGAACTAAACTGCTGAATGCTATTATTATGTTAGTATGTGTCTATAGAGGTATCGCTGTGTGCCTCGATATGGAAGTTTAGATCAATTTGTCGAAGAATTTTATTTCTAATTCGAGTGCATCTACTTTTAATTTTTCTGTCATTTAGTTTATGGTAAATTTTTGTCAGTAGATCTGTGACTTCAGAAATTTCATTGGTATATATTTTTGCAATACGTAGTGGGTCCGAAGATCCTGTGCAGTTTTCGAAGAAATCTTTTAGTTGTTCATAGTGTAAGGGATAATTGAAATTTTGTTCGCTAAATAATTCTTCTGTTGGTTTCAGCATTTCCTTTTGCGTCTTTTTTGGTATCTTTTCTTGGTATAATTTAGTCTTTTTCTCTTTGTTTTTTGGGTAATTCAAAGATGTGTTCTGATAAAAGAGTTGGGGACGGTGTAAAACGCTCAGAAATTGTGCGTTTTTGTGGTATTGGATCTGTTTCTATTTGATTAGTTAATAGATTTGTACTTGATGTTTCACGTTGCGCACGTTGTTCCTTCAGCTGAGTTTGATTTTGTTGGATGGTACTAGTTACTTCTTTAGTCACCTGATTGTTACTATTATCAATAGGGTTCTGACCGACTTCTATATTCTGAGGTATAGAAGTTGTGTCGCCTGATTTTGGTTATCTGGTTATCTAAATATAAGTATATTCTATATGATGTTTCCTCATGAGTAATAACAAAAGAATCGGGTAAGGTATAGTTGGTTAAAGGGGATATGTAGGTTTGCCGCCTGAAGCTTAATATATGCTGGAATTCAGGACTTGAAGTCCCTATCTGTAGAAATGATAGGGGTGACAAAAGTTTAACCCCAAGTGCTTCCAGTTCAGATTCCAAGATTAAGTGTGGAATGGACGGATATACGTTAGAAAGTACTAGTCGTTGGCTGGTCGTGATTAGTCGACGTGCTTGCAAGAATTGTTGATTAATGTTAATTTTTCCGTGGATGATAATAAAATCATCGACCAATTTTTCATTTGCTAAGTAAATGTATATTCTGTTGTTGGATAGCCTTGAACAGAAAATAATGTTGATTGGTCGAATTATTAGGCTTAAACTGCGACGGTAATCTTCAATTTTAATGTTGTCTATTGAATCAAATACGATTGCTTGATATCTTGACGGAAAAACACTTGAAGTTGGTTGTCTGGTTACGTAAGAGTAACTTTAATGTTGCACAGGTTGTTGGTCTGGTACAGAACTAGGTTGAGTTGACGTAGATGATGATGCTATGATGTAAAAATTAGTATTTTGTATGCCAAAATATTAATTATTTGGGGCCATAAGATACTGGCCTATTTATACAGTTGTCGATATTGTTTGAAATAAAGGTACCTTACCAATGTTTATCATTAAAATAAAACACTTTCACAAAATGCGTTTTTAACTTTGCAAAATAGGTAAACGAATAATTAAAATTTAACGTCTTTACTCGTTGGCTGTTCTGATAAGACTGCTTTGATACTTTTTGTTTTCAAATTCACTAACAATCTAAAAATGAAATATTTCAGCCGCAGTAAAGATTCAAATTTGGCGGATTGTGGTTCTTGACATTCTTTACCATTGGTTACGATGCCTAGAGTACGGAGACCTGTACGATTTAGTCAACTTAGTGAGTTTAATGGGGGCCGTATAATGGGACTTCGGGAAGCTGGACTTTCTTTTCGGGAAGTTGCAGTTAGAATGCAAAGAAGTGTAGACACCGTGGTTAGGTGTTGTCAGGCATAGTTTCAAGAAGGCCGTATGCAAAGAGCAAGGGGCACTGGACGCTGCCGTAGAACAACAGACCTTAAAGACCGCCGCCTAAGATTATTGGCCTTATGCTCCATTGCAAATGAATGGTTTCCAGAACACGGACGACCTATTGGCTTGCGAAGTGTTTACCGATGAATGAGAAGTTTTGGCCTGTTTGCATACCGACCACACTGGGTCCTCCCTTTAACTCCAGAACACCGCCGTAATCGCCTTTAGTGTTGCAAAGAACGGTTACTCTGGAATCAGGAATGGAACAGTATTGTCTTTAGTGACGAGTCTCGATTTTGTTTAGGCATGCACGATGGTCAAGCGAGGGTTAGAAGGCAACGTGGTGAAAGAAGGAATCCACAGGTTTTTGTTGAAAGATATGTTCATCACATTGTTGGAGTTATGGTTCGGGGTGCTATAGCTTATGATTCCAGGTCACCTTTAATCTTCATTAGATGTAATATGAACGCGCAGCGTTATATCCAAGAAGTTCTAGAACCCCACCTTTTACACCCTGGCAAATCCAACTTTCCAACAAGATAATGCCCGACCACATGTTACAAGAGTCACAATAGAGTTTTTTTAACATAATGATATCACATTGTTGGCATGGCAACGAAGATCTCCGGACTTATCCCCAATTGAGCACGTGTGGGATATGATGGGTAGGAGATTGCTCCTCAGACTCTACAAGCACGAGATGAGTTGGTGGTTGCCTGGAATGAGATACCACAAGAGGACATTGACCACCTGATCAGAAGCATGCCTAGGCGCGTTGGAGAATGCGTAACACATCGGGATGCATCCACACATTATTAAAGGTAAAAGGGCTTTAAAGCAATGCAATCATTTTGAAATTTTAATCATTTACTTATTATGCTTCATTAAGTACTTATACAAAATTTTATTAAAATAAAATCATTTAAACTGGGTGTTTGGATTTTTATGCCACTTAGTATATTTATAAATTCAATTATTTGTGTTAAAAAAGTTTTTCAAAATTACTAAATTTAGAGAAACATTCATTTGATATTTTTTAAAATAGTTTTTTAACATTTTAAGCAGTTTAGATTTACTAAGAAAACTAATTTTAAGTTAAAATTTATTTTTCTTGTTTCACTTTGTAAGATTTTTTGTATTTTTTTAGAAGCTCTTAATAAAGATTGTAAACACAATATTTATAAATATACATACATATATATATATATATATATATATATATATATATATATATAGGTATAGTTGAATTTTTGTTCTTGTTCTTGTTTCTGTTTTTTCGTTACTGGTGTTTTCCCAAACGGATGCTAAAAAATCTGAATAATAAAGTTATCGAAAGGGGAGTTTAATCTTTTTGACACAGAAATTAAATTATTTTGTTAACAAAACTACGAGAAATCACAGGTCATCATTTTTGAAGGTTGTTTAAGAAATACAGACGACATTTGGTCAATAATTAATTAAAACATTCAAAACATTCAATTCAAATTCAAAATTAGTAAACATTTTTCTTTTAGCAAAATAATTAACTTTATCAAACCTTTATTACGTACTAAAGAGAAGCTGTGATAAGTTCTTATAGAAAATGTTTGTTGTGGTGTAGGATGTTACAGAAAAATGAGTTTCTTGAGGATATTGTAAATAAGTAATGAAGGGTATGTGAATTGTTTATTAATAAATCGTCAGTATGTTATTTAGCGTAAGCCTTTAAGTAGCCACTGTAGCTTGCATAATCTCATTAACGTGGCAGTTGTACAAGTAGTCTCAACATTTCCATTATCTCAGATATCGGATTCTAACTTGTTTCTCTTATGAATGTAGAGTGATAATTTTCGCACTAACCTAGAAACTTCTCAAGAAGGGATACTCCATCCGTTACTTTTTTGTATATAAATGACTTGCCGAAGTGTTTTAAAGGCCAGAACGTATTAGTATTACATTATATTATTAGTATATTATCATTCATGTACATCGATGATATCAGCATGATTTTATTGCCAGGATTTTTGGATCAAGTGATTGGTAAAATAAGACATATATTTAGTATGTAACAATAAAACACTGAAAACTTTGTTTTCAAAACTTCCACAAAATTTGTTATAAACTCTTATCACTACAGCTGTTTCGGTTGATTGCCTTTTTCAAGTGATCTATTTTTGGCATGTGTTTACACTTTGTAGTCTTTAATGAAATAGGTTGAGGAGGGGAGAACTGTTTGTCTTTGGTCATTTAGAATTATATCTGTGTTTTTTAATTTGTTGATTTCCATAGATTCTATCTAACAAAGATAGCTTAAGGCCTTTATTTTAAATGCAAAGAATTTTAAATTCGTCATTAAAATATTGATTACGATCTAGAAGGTGAAGTGCGTATGTATAATCTTATTAAAAATGCTTTATAAAAGGTATATAATTTAAAAACCCCATCGGGCTATATCAGAAAACGGTTTCAGAATCCATATTACATCATCAGTGTCTAGGTATACATGTATATAGCCACTAAATATGTGAATAAAAACCCGTTAAAAATTGTTTGTTTAAATTTAGTTTATATTATGTGTTATTAATTATTATGATGTTAAAGTTACCAGTAGTTACTTAACATCATAATAATTAATAACACAATGTAAACTAAATTTAAACAAACAATTTTTAACGGGTTTTTACCCACAGATTTAGTGGCTACATAGATGTATACCTAGACACTGATGATGGAATATGGATTCTGAAAACGTTTTGTGATATAGCCCGATAAAGTTTTTAAATTATATACCTTTTATAAAGGGTTTTTAATAAAATTTTTTTGATATATGGTATACAGCCAACTACGGGAACTTAGATTCCTTGTGGATCTGTAGAATCTGTTTTTCTATTATTGAAAGCCCTTTTATGTTACTTTACTTCTCCTATCCATTCTTGTTACTCTGCAGCATCTTCGCAGGCATTCCATATCTGTTACTACTATCTTACTGCTGTTTTTCTTATTTATAATCCAATTTTCAGCCCCATATGTCATAATAATACTTCGCACTAATCTTCTTCTTTAGGTACCATCTCCTCTAAGGATGTTGGTAATCATCACAGCTATTTTCACTTTTGAGATTGCAGCTCTGACGGAACTGCAATTATACCACTTTCTCAGATTGTTGAGCCAGGAGATGCGTCTTCTTCCAATACTTCGTTTTCCCTGTATTATGGTTTGTAGCAACACATATTTATCCCCTCTCATAACGTGGCCGAGATACTGTAACTTTCTTATCTTAATCATATTCATGATTTCCATTTCCTTTGTCATCTTTCTGACTTTTGCTGTTTGGTTAAAGTCGAGATGAGTTATTATTCTTAATTCTTTTTTGTCAATGTGTTTCTCTTTAAGTAACTGTATAAGACGGTTGTGTCGGACCTTATCGAACGCCTTATTATAATCAATAAAACAAACATAGAGTGGTTGGTTTACATCCATACATCTTTGCATGAGGACGTTAAATCCAAATAATGCCTCTCGTGTACCCATGGCATTCCTAAATCCAAATTGGGTTTCAGTGATGTCTTGTTTCACTTTTCTGAAAATTCTTAAATGGATAATTTTTAAGAATATTTTTAGTGTGTGACTCATTAGACTAATTATACGGTGGTCATTACATTCCCTTGCAGTAGGTTTTTTGGTAATATAATAAATGTTGATTTGAGCCAATCTCTCGGAATAATACTCGTATTATATATACAGGGTGGTCCATAAGTAATTGTACAAAAAGAAACAGTAGATTCTACACTTTAAAATATTACGATTTAAGCAAAATTGCTTTAATAAAATGTTGATGTTCAGAAAGGTACAGGGTGTTAAAGTGCAAATTTAAAATTTTATTTTTTGCTATAACTTGCATATTTGTGAACATTTATTTATAAAAACTTACAGCTGGGTATTTTTAAATATGAAAAATTATAATTTAGTGCACACTTTGTTGCAGCTGATAGAGGGCGCCACATATGCCATATATGTGGCATAAATTTGCATTTAACTTTTTTGCTCTTTAAGTTACCTGTATTTGTGACAAAAAATTAAAGGTGCATTATTTTAACAACAAAAAAGGTATACTTGTTAATAACTTCAAAACTCAGCCGTATTAACGATTAATGAATGAAGTATTAACTTCATTCATTTACACTAATTTTTTTTTAAATTATATTAACATCTTTTAATAATGCTACCAAAAGTTAAAATTAAAGCTTAATAATTATCAATAGTTGGAAGTTAATCGTTGATTTTCTTAGTTCTTTGCATCATTTAAGTTATAATTTAATATATTTTTTATACTTCGGACCACATGGTCACTTACTGTGCTAATTTTTGAATAAGTCACTAAATGTTGTTAATAAATTAAATGTTTATACATTTCTACTTTATAATGTCCATTAATTCAAGTTTAATTCATAAGCTTGTTAACATCTTTGACTGCTACATGTCTTTTTAAGGTAATACCTGTAACATCTTTTCCATGATTGTGTGGTTCTTATATTATACTTTTTAGAATAAACTGATGATGCTTTCAGAATACGAAAGCGAAACGTCTTTAAAATAGATAGAGTGGCACATCAACTTTGTCTTTCATTTCTCCACCTACAAATTGACCGATATAAGAGCCCACCACTCTGTTGAGTGATCCTTTTTTATATATATACATATATATATATATATATATATATATATATATATATATATATATATATATGGCTATACACCCCAGCGTGGAGTTAAACAGCAAATGCTTTCTAGATCCTATTTCTTAAGTGGATCAGTCTTTTTTTTTGTTTATCTTATCTTCTTGACAATATCTCTCCATTTTTTCCTGTCTCTAATTTTTCCTCTCCATTCACTGACTCCTGCCCTTTGGAGGTCTTCTTCAACTTCTTGCAGCCACTTTGATCCCGGTCTTCCCCTTCTCTTTCTTCCTCCTGGATTCCATTCTATCATTGCGTATGTCACTGCCTCATCGCCTGCTCGCCAAATGTGACCTAACCATCTAACTCTGCATTGCTTTATTTTAGTTACGATGTCTTCCTTAAGTTCTTCCTTAATTTCTGCATTTGTTCTGCTTCTATATTCATTTTGCTCTGTTCTGATTGGTCCTAGTATGGTTCTTATAATCTTTCTCTCTGCAATTCTTAAGTCTTCTTCATCTTTTTTAACCATCGTCATTGTTTCCCCTGCATATAATAATATTGGTCTAATTATGGTGTTATAAATGCTCATCTTGCTTTTTTTAGTCAGTGTTTTGCTTTTAAGTAATCTTTTGTTTGCAAAATAAGCTTTATTCGCTGCTAATATTTTTTCTTTTATTTCGGATTTCCTTTCTCCGGATTTACTTATTGTAACTCCTAGGTATTTGAAGTATTCTACTTCTTCAAACTCGGAACTTCCTATTTTGATCTTTTCCTTTATTGGTTTTTTCCCTAATCTTAATATTTTTGTCTTTTCTTGATTTAATCTTGGCCCCATTACCTCTCCTTTCTCTCTTATTTCTTCAAGCATTTCTTTCATTATTTTTCTGTTCTTTGCAATAATAGCAATATCATCTGCATATGCAATTATTTGACCACCTCTTGTTCTGAGATTTCCTTTATTTATATTTCGCAGTACATATTCTAATGCTAGATTAAATAGCGTTGTTGATAAGGCATCTCCTTGTTTCATCCCTTTATTTATACTGAATTCCTCTGTCTCTCCTCTTTGTGTCTTTATGCTTATTTTTTTACTTCTCATTGTCATTTCTATTAATTTTCTGAGTTTATGTGGAATTTTTAATTTTTTAAGTGCTGTCATTAATACGTTACTTTTAATAGAATCAAATGCCTGTTTGAAGTCTATGAATAACATTTCCAGTGCTAATTTATACTCGTTTGCTTTTTCCATTATTTGTTTTATTGTGTGTATTGCATCTATTGTAGATCTTCCTTCTGTGAATCCATATTGGTACTGTCCTACTGTCTTCTTTGTGATCTTTGATAACCTCTTTTTTATTATTGATGTCAATATTTTATATGTTGTATTTAGTAATGTTATTCCTCTATAATTTTCACAGATTTGTTGGTCTCCCTTTTTATGTACTGTTATGATCTGTCCTACCTCCTAGTCACCTGGCATTTTCTCTTCTTTCCATATATTTTTCAATAGTGCCAGTATTTTTCCTCTTAGTTCCCTTCCCCCGTATTTTATTAGTTCCATATTAATTCCATCTTTACCCGGGGCTTTTCCATTTTTGCTTCTCTGTATAACTTCATCCAATTCCGCTAATGTTGGTTCTTTTGAAATTTCGATGTCTACTTCATTTGCTTCTTCTTCGTGTACTGTTTCCTCCTCGTCATGCATTTCTTCTTCTGTTGTTTCCTCCGTCAAGAGCTCTCTGTAGTAATCTCTCCATACTTGCTTGTATTCTTGGTCCTCTATTATCACTATTCCCTCTCTATTTTTTATTCCGTTTGTTTTGCCCTTGTATTTTTTGTTTTGTTCTTTAATCTTTTTGTAAAAACTTTTCGTATTTCTGTTTGTTCTTTCCTGCTCTATTTCCTGCATTTTTTGTCTACCCATCTTCTTTTATTTTGCCTTATCACTTTCTTAGCATCCCTTCTTAATTTTTCATATTCTTCTCTGTCTTCCTCTTTATCTGTTCTTAGCCATTTATTTCTGGCTTGCACTTTTTTTCCTGTTATTTCTCTACATTCTTGGTTATACCATTCGTTCTTTGTTTTAGCCTGACTTTTACCTATCTGCATATTTGCACCTTCTTCTATTGATTTTTTGATCGTCTCCCATTCTGTGCTTATATCTTCTGCTTTATATTTCTCTTTTATTTGAACTGTTACTGCCTCTTCATATTTTTTTCTTACTTCTTCATTACTCAATTTATTGACATTCCACTTTTTATGTTGGTTTTTTTGTTTTGTTTCAATTTTAACTTTTTGTCTTATAATGGCTGTGACCATGTAGTGGTCTGAATCTGCACACGCACCTCTGAACGTTTTTACATCTTTTATTGACGATTGTTTTCGCTTATTAATCATTATGTGATCAATTTGACTATATGTTTTCTGATCCGGTGACCTCCATGTTACCTTATGTATTTTAGGGTGTTCAAATTTTGTCGAGCTTATTAACAAATTTGCTCTTGTTGCTAGGTTACATAGTCTTTGCCCATTGTCATTCGTGTTTTCGTGTATTGTATGCTTTCCTGCAATTTGCTGTAAAAAGTCCTCTTTTCCAATCTGGGCGTTGAGGTCTCCCAGTACAAATATGACATCTTCTTTGGGTATTTTTTCTATCTCCTCTTCGACCTTACCATAAAAGATTTCTTTTTCATCTGCATTGCTTGTTTCTGTGGGGGCGTATATATTCAAGACTGATATATTAAATGGTTTGCTGTTGACTCTAACATAGGCCATCCTTTCGCATATTGGCTTGAAATTTATAATTTTCTCTCTTAGGTGACTAAGTATCATGAATCCCACGCCTTTTTGCCCTTGCTTCTTTCCTCCTGAATATAACATTGTAAAGTCTTGTTTATTAATCTGTCCCTGTCCCTCCCAGCGTAATTCTTGCAGTGCTGCAATATCTATTTTATACTTTTTGAGTTCCTTTCCTATTTCTAGCATTTTTCCTGGAGTTAGCATAGTTCTTATGTTCCATGTGCTTATTTTCAACTCTTTATTTTTTTTTTGTTCTGTTGTCTTCGTCCTTTATTTTTGTTTTCTTGTCCATTTTTCTTTATTTCACTTTTGTTGTGCCCGGGTTTATCTGCAGTTATTTCCTGTTTCTTTGCCTCGTCCATCAACAAATAATGTATCCTCTCATCCCTTGCTCGTTTTTTGAACCACCTCCATGATGGTCCTCCAGCTGGTTGGTGTTTCTATTCCATCTCCTTTCTAGACCATCTATTATAAGTTTGTTGGCTTTAATTTGGACATCAATACGCTTTTAATTTAAAAACATCAAGACTTCTGAATTTTGGTATAAAATACCTTTAACTAAAGTTAATAGTTAATGAAATAATAAATAAAATAAATATATTAGCTGGATAATTAATAATAGGATTTGACAAATAACAAAATAATAGGATTTTACATCAAACATTTTATGTTTAATGTTAAATTAAAGTTATAATCAAAATATTTTGTTTACAAATCAAATTAAGAAATAGTTAAACTAAATAACATAATTTTTTGTCAAAGTAAGTAACCGCTGCAGTATTTATTTCTTCCCATAGTTGGTTGCGAATGTTTATGGGATTATTATAGACACGTTGTTTTAATGCATTCCATACACCAAAATCAAGCGGATTAAATTCTGGGCTACGTGGTGGCTATAATGTATAATGGATGAATATATTCTTTTGAATACATATCCAAATCTTATGGTATATTATATAATTACATCCTTTTTGTTGTAAAGGTTAAATAATATATTAAATTGTGAAGTATCTCGTTCATTGGTTACTTAAATACACACGGAATAACCTATTAATGACATTACTTATTTATATGAATACGTTACAGCTTGCAAGTAACTATAATTACATCTCGAACAAATGGACTATTATGATTTACTAACGAACTAATATTATGCTGAACTAAATTGCCTGTGTGTTTACTATATTTATAGCAATATCGGTTATTAGGCCAATGATGATGTTTTTGTAAAAATGCCGAGTTTATAAGGTTAGATCCGTAGCAAAAGTATTATGAAACAAGAAATATGTGTTATTCAATACCTGTTCTCTAGTTTATAATTGTACTAAGAAAAATGGGTAAACAATTTACACAATGTATAACAAGTATTCTTTTGGGATTTTTTATAAATTAAATAATTATATCAATATCTTACCACATTGCCAATGAATACTACTACCACGACCAATGGAACGTTCAAAAAATGGATATTTTCTATGATTCCAACGCAAGTAAAGAAAATATAATGAGAATCGGTTGTGAGGTGACTGTGGTTCTATACTCTACTGCAGTTGATATAAATAATTATAAAAAAACACAACAATACACTTTCTTTAAACGATTTAAGATACTTAAAATTTAACAGAAATATCGGTAAATCATCTTTTAAACTAGAAACTCTGCCACTAACTGAAGGTGCAGCCAAACAGCATGTTCTTCAGGTTTATTATCAATTACAAATGTGGTTAGGTAATAAGTTAGATGTTTGTGCCTATGGTTGAAGACAAAGTGCCACTGGTTTTGAACCAATTTATACTCGAGATAATTTAATTCCCGAAGAGATATTAAAGCACATTACATGCAAATGCACCACAGGTTGCAAAACTACTAGATGTGGGTGCAGAAAACGTGGTTTGACGACGACAGTGATTCTGAAAATGTATATTTATAGACTTAATAAATGAAGACAAATAAACTGCAACAAAAAGGTTCAGAGCCGACAGGGAAGTCGAATAAATGAACAAATTTTAACTTTTAAACCAATGTATGTAAAGAAAATAAATAAAGTAAAGTTCAATAAGCATTGCAACATTTAATAAGATAAGTTTCGAAAAAATCGACTTATTTTATCAAAGTAGTAAGGCAGGTTAGATTAATATTGTATATCATATTTGTACGAAAAATAGAATAAAAATCAATATTATAAATTATAAAAATACGAACAATTATAATTAATATAAGGAATATACAGTATTGTGCGAATTAATGGAATCATAGGCTGTTTTAACGAAAAAAACAGTTTATTTAGTAAAAAATTATATTTTGACAAAACTATAAAGGTAAACTTACATCATTCAGTAGGAAATATGTCCCCCTTTGGCAGCAATTACTGCTTTTGCCCGTTTTGGCATAGATTCTATGAGTTTCTGGCAGTTATCAGATATCCTTTCATCTCGATACCAAACCTGAATGGCCGCTTCTATCATTTTTGTTTTAGTGGTACAGTCGATTTTTCGCAGTCTAGCTTTGCAAATGGCCCATAAATTTTCAATGGGGTTGAGGTCGGGCGAATTACCGGGCCAATCTAAAACATTAATCTTCTTATTTTTGAAAAATGCCATCATTTCCTTTGATTTGTGATAGGGAGCAGAGTCCTGTTGAAGAATCGCTCCTCCTTGGGGTTAACATTTTTGGAGTTGTTTGTCCAAATACTTTTCCAACATGGATTTGTATTTTTGACTGTTCATCATGCCTTCAATTGGCACCATAGATCCAACCCCCATGTATGAAAAACATCCCCAAAACATTTTCTTGTGGATATTGAAAAAATGAAAAAAATTCACAGTGATACCATTAATTCGCACAATACTGTAATAATATAATGTGTAAAAAATTACTTGAAATTTAATTTATAAAATATATAAGTATTATCACATCATCGATATACAATGAAAAAAATATATATTGATTTTCCGGGATTCTATTCCAGCTAAATTAAAAAAAATAGTAAGTTTTTACGATGAATTTCAAATGGACTCAATTTTACTGAGGTTTCCCATATTTTCCGGTCAGTAAAAACTATGTATTTATTCATATTTCGACGAGCTACCCCAGTATAAAACAAGAGACTTGCAGCTGTAATAAAAGCCGTGATAATGTAAATTTTTCCTACGTGTTTCAATTTGAAGTTCCGATGTCGAAAAAAAAAACTGAGCTGAAGCAGTTATCCCCTCCACTTTCCTATGTCGATCTTTCGAAAGTACCTTCGTTTCGAATGGCTGTAAGTTTCAAAAAATTGGATGAATTTTATAGCTATAAGTTTCAATATAAAGTCATTCAAAATTTGTGCAAATTTTACTTCTTAATGTTTATAAACAATGGAGATATGATTTTTTTAAAAATAGTCGCTAACTTCGTTCCTATTGATCATAGGTTTTTTAATTTTTAATGTGACTTTTTTTACCAGCTCTCCAATGGTTGTACGTACAAGTCTGTAGCTTGAAAACTATAGAAGTAATTACAATTGTTTATAAGTAAAAAACATACCCCTTTTATTTTGTAAATAATTTCGATGAAAACGCAATATGCATTTAACTTTTGAGATAGTTTAAATCTTGAAGAATCCTATGAAATTTGCTAAATGTGTAGCATCATTCATAGGGCAAGTTCAATAGTTTAAATAATTAGCCACAGGAGAAACAAATTAAATAACTTTTAAACTATTTGACCGATCGGAGGGAAATTTCGCACAAATTTAAAAGACGGTAATTCCTTGATGTATAAATGTATTAATAACAATTTATTTTGTTAATAAAAAAAATTTATAAAATTTATAAATTAGTGCAAAAAAACTGATTTTTTGCAAATATCTCCGTAAATTATTTATCAATTTTAATTGAAAAAACGGGAAAATAAAGATATTTTTGATATAAAAAAATGATAAGTATAAATATTGTTTATTTAAAATATAAGGGAAACAGCTTATAGAAAAAAAATCAAATTGTGACCATAAATTATTGTTTAAAAAAACGCAAGGAAAAATTAGGAGTATCTTTTCATTTTTTCGTCATCTATAGTGTATTTTTATGTATGAGAGAGTAATAAAACAATAAATTATGTATGCAAATCCCTAAACTGTTGATACGGGTGACTCAATGAAAAACAGATATTTGTCAACAAGTTTACAGAAGTATATAGGAAAACAATTTAAATTGAGTATGACCACCAGGTATAAAGGTTGGAGCAGAATAGAATACAATAGTTGTGAGGGTTACTAATCCCTAAATAAGGTTGCCAGTGTCGGAGTGATGGAGGTTAACAGGTACTAATGAATTTGCAAGAAATGTAAGATGTTTATTTTATTGGTTATACATAACCAATAAAAGTTTAATAAGTACCTACCTATTTGCAAAATAAAGTTTAATTCTTTAGATAAAATAAAACGTTTTATTTTATCTGAAATGAGTGCATTCCACCAAGTAAGGGTTTCAACAATCAAACATTTAATTCTTTAATTCCAGGAATCTACGACAGTAATTGACTAGATAATTACCTTCTAAACTTATTCCAGAGAAAATGTGATAGTGGGTTTTTCCATTTTGTAGGAAGGTCCAAGTGGCGTATTCAAAATTCTTAACAGTTCACTAAAAGTAGGTACTTCAGTTGCAAGGTGCAGTTTATTGTGTATACTAGTGTTATGGAAAATTTGGAAGTGCCGTGTAAACGCCGAAAAATTGGTCCTTTAACAGTTAATGAAAAAACATTAATATTTAATTGTTTTAAATCATTTACAGACAAACGTTTATGTGAAAGTGTTGATGAGTCCGTTGAGTTAGTTAGCAGTACACTTGGTGTTGGGAAATCTACGATTTACAGAGTTATTAAAGAAGAGAAATGTGGTAGTTTTCAAATGCCACGTAATGCTCCAGGGAAACCAAAATTTCAAATAGAATATCATTTTAAAGAAGGACTTCGACGGAAAGTGCATGAATTCTTCTTTAGACAAGAATTTCCAACATTGGATAAAGTTCTTGTCTCAGTTCGAGATGATAAGGATTACCCAGAAATGAGTCGAAGTACGTTATGGAAACTTTTAAAAGAAATAGGCTTCCGCTGGAAAAAGAATCCCAGAAAGTCTATTTTATTAGAAAGAAGCGATATTGTCATATGGAGAAGACATTTTCTAAGAACCATAAAGGAAATCAGAAACCAAAAAAGAAAAATATTTTATCTTGATGAAACATGGATCAACGAGGATCATACACCAAATAAATTTTGGCAGGATGAAACTGTTACAAGTCAAAGGCACGCTTTTGTAAATAACTTATCTACTGGTTTAAACCCAACATCAGGAAAGGGACGCAGGCTGATAATAGTACACATTGGCAGTTCAGACGGTTTTGTTGAAGGTGGTTTATTAACTTTTGAATCAACTCGTACCGGTGACTACCATGAAGACATGAACGCTGATGTCTTTCAAGAATGGTTCGAACAAATGATAGATCTTCTTCCTAAGAACTGTGTAATGGTAATGGATAATGCAAGCTATCACTACTTAAAAAGACTTGCAGAATTGGCTGAGTTCAAAAAATATTACGTACTATCCCGGATCTATAAGAAAGGAACTTTATTCGTTGTGTGCCCTTCATAAAGAAAAATTTTAAAAATACGAAATTGATGAAATTGCCAAAAATCGTGGAATGACAGTACTTAGATCCCCACCATATCATTATGAATTAAACCCGATTGAACTGGTATGGGCACAGATAAAGAGTGAAGTTTCAAGAAAAAAATACCACTTTTAAAATTCATGATGGGTAACAGTTGTTTTTGGAGGCCGTAAATAATGTAAAACCTGAAAACTGGGAAAAGGCAGTAAATCACACTATTAAAGAAGAGGAAAAAATGTGGAAGCTGGACAATATTACTGATAAAATGATTGAGCCAGTTATTATAAATCTTGGTTCTGAAAGTTCATCTTCTGAATCTGATTTGGATTTATAACAAGTAGCTGTAAGTTTTATATTAATATTTTTATTCATCTATTTAACATACCTGAGACGGTTTTAAAAACTCTTTTTCTCTTTTGTAATTCTTAAAAATTAAAAAAAATGTGAATTTTTTAAAACCCTTTTTAATGTAGGCCAGTCAGTTCTAATATAGTGTGTGATAAAAGAGGTCACTTTTGTTTACATACACATAACACTTTATAACACTGAAATAATTCATTTATTTTTTACAATTATTCAAAGTAATTTTTCAATTAATCTTGAGCACGTCCATGGAGTGATCGGAGGTACCAGTTAAAATTATGCTAATTACTCTCTCGTTCATAAAAATAAACTATAGGAACCCCCACCTATGTCTTACAAGCTTCAGATATCTGCGAAACATTTTTCGCAGATAAAAATTATAGAAAGAACGGTATATCTGTTATTATATTCATGCCATATATATTTATGAGTATAAAATGAAAAGATTTGTAATCTTTTAATATTGTCTCTTCTGTTCACATTTTTTAAAAGTTTGGTTACTTGTTTTAAGTAGATTTTTACCACTTTTAATGATACTTCAATTAAAATATTATCAATGTATTTACAACGTTTGCTACATCTTTATTTCTAATAAACTAAGTTTTTCTAATAAAAATCTAAAGTATCCATAAATCGGTCGCAAATAATATCAGGTAATAACAACCTATGATACCATGTACTTATTACTGCTATTGTAATTCGATAAAAAGCGATAAACAATTAATACCTATCAGTCAAATGAAGTTCATTGTTAATCAAAATATTTCAAGTGGATACTGATTTAGTCCTAACGTTTATGATTTGATATACTTTTCAGTTTATCTCTGTTGGACACAACACCTCACAATATTTAAAACGGTGGTCTAAATTAGGCGATAAGAACATCATGAAGCGCCAGTTTAGTTGTTGCAGTATTAAAATTTTGGTGGTAACCACGGCCGTTATGATAGTGTTGTTAATCGGAGTATTGGTGTTAAGTTTCTATGGAATACCACGAATAGTGACCTCTCAAGTAGACGCGGTAAGTTATTTACTTACATTATCTTTTTTTAATTATATAAGAGAAGTGTCAACAAACACGTTTTTTATATTTTTAAAGGAGATAAAATACACAACTTAAAGATTTATTGCGTTTCTCTGCCTTGCTATATTGTTTCTGATTAATATTTATTTATTCGCATATGGAATTAAATGTGAACAATAAAGTCTTAAATAATTATTCAAGTTTCAGGGTAAAATTAATTCTAAAAATAATATTTTGGCATCTCTTTTCTTTACCTTCTAAAAACTAAAAAAATGGTCATAAAAAGAATTTAATAAATATATATATATATATATATATATATATATATATATATATATATATATAAATATATATATATATATATATATATATATATTCTTTCTTTCTTTCTCCCCTTCCTTTTACCCAATCAGGGTGTAGGATTTGGGCTAACTATTTTAATTTCCATTTACCCACCTCTTCCATTTTTTTTGTGTTTCCTGCCATTATTTTCAATTCTTCGAGTGATTTTTGTTTAAGTTTTCCCGCCTCTACTACTTGCTGTATCCATTTTTTTCTTGGTCTGCCTTTTTTTTGCTTTTTCCGATGTTCTTTGCTTCATTAACTTTTCTTGTTATTCTATTGGATTGCATCCTCATCAGATGCCCATACCAGTTCATTTGTCTCTTTGCTATTTTGTTCATTATCGGTTCCTGGTTGGCCATTCTCCTAATAGTCTCGTTGCTTAATCTATCCCATTTTGTCTTTCCAACTATCCTTCTTAGATGTCTCATCTCCATTACGTTTATCCTGCTCTTGTTTTTCCAGATTGTCTTGTCTCTCGTGTAAGCTCTCTTTTTCCCATTATTGGGGCTAACGCATAGTATAACTTGTTTGATTTCTTTGCTCTGTTTCGCAGTCTATTTTTCCGTCATTAGTTATTATACTTCCCAGGTGTAAGTTGTTACTATTTCCAATTCTGAGTTTTTACATTTTATCTTTATTTGATTAACTTCCTGATCTCCTTTGCCACTGATTATCATTATCCTACTTTTTTCCTCGTTTATCTCCATTTTTAGTTATTCTATTTGTTCTACCCATATATCCATTAGATTCTGCATTTTATTCTCGGAATCTGATTTAGTACTATGTCGTCTGCATACATTAAGGACTCTATTGTTACCGGTTGTAATCTGTGGTAACTTATTATTGTCTGTAGTTGATTGGTCCTGACTCTAGTGTTTCTTATCAATTCGTTCATTACTATTATGAATAGCAAAGGGCTGAGACTATCTCCTTGTTTAATACCTCTCTTCCAATTAAATGCTTCCGATCTTTCCCCTGTTATTTGTACCCTTCCTTTTACCTCTTTGTAAGTACTTTCTAAAATGTAGTATTTACATTTACATTGTAGTATTTAGTAGTATTTTTCCATGCTATTTTCTTCTTTTTTATTTCTGTCTTCACTTCTTTATTCCACCATCTTGTCCTTTTCAATCGTTTATTATATTTTTTGATTCGACACACTTCAGTTGCTGTTGTCTTTAATACCTCAATGTAAGTATTCCATCTTTCTTCCATTGTCCATGTTTCTTTTTGGTACTCTGTTTGTCTCAGTCTTTTGTTAGTTTCCTTGGTGTACAATTCTCGCACACTTTCTATCTTTAGTTTGTTTACATTAACTTTCTTATACTCTTTTCTTTCTACTTCCTCCATTTTTCCATCCGACAGTTTTGCAGTGACCATTCTGTGTTGTGTAGACAGTTCCGGTTCCTTTTCCGTTAAAATGTTTTTTATATTTTGTTTTAGGTTTCTCGTATAGACTATATACATAGTCGATTAAGCTTTTCGCATTTCTCTCTTCAGCCACAAATGTATATTTGTCGTTAATGGTTTGTTCACTGAATGTGTTTCCTATTAACAGGTCATTGGTTTGGCAGAATTCCAGCATTTTAATTCCATTTCTATTTAATGTGTCTTCCCCATATTGTCCAATGCATCCTAATCCCCTGTTAATGTCCTTACTTACTCTTGAATTCCAATCACCTAAGATTATTATTATTTTTTCTCTTGTCTCTCTTAATTTGTCTAATGCGTTTTAGACTTCGTTGTAGAATTCTATCATTATCCCTTCTTCATTTCTTTCTGTTGGTCCGTATATTTGTATTATTCCTATCTTGTCTTTTAGTTATATATATATATATATATATATATATATATATATATATATATATATATATACATATTACAGGATATCAAACTTTCTCTATAGGTGTCCAAACCCTTTTAAACTTTTCTTTCTATTCTGTCAATGATTCAACCATGGTTTGCCCTATTCTTTTTTTGTTCCTTTTGAAAATGTTGCAATCCCACCATAATAAGTTCAGAAATCCTACAATTTTTTTTTTTTTTTTTTTTTTTATTTAAACACAAAACCACATCAACCGCGCAGGGTTATTAGTGGCTGTAACAAATACATGAAATATTACATTAAATACAATTGAATGATACATTAAGTACAATTAAATATTACATTAAATACAATTGAATAAATTGATGTCTTTTAAATAACTTAACACTGTTGAAATTTTTTTGGTGAGAACTGTCTTGAGATCATCATCTGTGAATCCATGGGATCTTCTTTTTTCCATGAATTGAGGACAATCAAGCAAGATATGTTTGACAGTCAGTGGGTTAGAGCAGCTGCAGCAGATAGGTAGTGGTTCTTTTGTTATTAAGTATTTGTGTGTTAAGGCAGTATGGCCAATTCTTAGACGATTAATAATGACTTGGTTTCTTCTGTTTAAAGGAGTCTCCAGGACATCAGTTATTTTTGGGCAAATTACATTTAGTTTAGTACCTAATTTTTCCCAATAATTTTGCCAAGTATTAATACAATGGATTTTAACCAGGTTTTTTAGATCGGTGTACGGATATGTCTTCAATTGTGCAATATGGTTTGAGTTCATTCGACTTTTGTTAGCCAGTTGATCTGCTTTTTCATTTCCGTAGATACCTATATGTGATGGTACCCAAATAAAAGCCGCTTCCTTTCCTAATGATGAAAATTTTTCTAGTACGTTTTTTATACTCTGTATAATAGGGTTGTTGGTATATATTTGTTTCAGTTTCAGTAATGCATTTAATGAGTCTGTTACGATAATGCACTTCATCGTTTTACTCTTTTCGAAGAAGATTAGGGCTTCCAAAATAGCTGTAGCTTCACCTGTTAGTATACTGCAGTTGGTTGGTATCGATATGCTATAAGAATTTTCTTTACAGTAGTAGGCAGCAGCGTGACCATTGGGAGTTTTAGAGGCATCGGTAAAGATTTGCAAATAATTAGGATAGTGGTCTAGAATTTCCATAAATAGAGATTTAATTACTGTGAAATTTGTAGTAGATTTGGGATACTTGGTAAGTGTTACATCAATAGTTAATGGGTGGCTTGTCCATGGGGGATAGTTTGCGTTTATATGTAGTGTTGCATTGAAATGATTCCTATCAAAAGTTTTAAGGTTTATTCTTTCTATGAGGGGTGTAGAGTTTTTAGTCTTATTGTTAGGAGGAAGGCCAGGGTTGCAGATATGGAAAAATACAGGATGCTGTTTCTGGGATGATATCTTTGCAATGTAGTTCAAGGATAGTTGCTGTCGTCCTATATGTAAGGGAGGTTCTCCAGTTAGAACTTGCATGCTACTAACTGGACTAGTTTTAAAAGCTCCCAGTGCTAATCTCAAAGCTGTAGTTTGAATACTGTTTAGTTTTTTTAGAGTGGTTTTACATGCAGCATCGTAACATATACAACCATAGTCGATTTTAGTTCTAATGAGCGATTTGTAAAGCCTAATTAATATTTTATGATCAGCACCCCAAATTCTGTTGGATAATATTTTGAGTATATTTAATCTTTTTTGGCAGGAAAGCTGTAGTTTATTTATGTGTGAATTCCAATTTAAAGTTCTCTCAAAAGTTAGACCTAGAAAGTTTATTTCTTTTGACTGTTCTAAAGGTAAATTATTTAATGTAAGACTAGTTGTGAGGTGGGTTTTATTTTTATTAAAAATAATATATCGTGTTTTTTCAGTAGAAAAAACAAATCCCGTTTTAATCGTCCAATTACAAAGCCGATTTAGGAAACTCTGTATAATATTAGTTGCTGTCATTATATTATTCGATTTAGTATAAATAACAATGTCATCTGCGTAAAGACTAGCTTTAATGGGCGCTTTAATTACATCAACAATACTATTAAAAGCGATTAAGAATAAAGTTGGACTAAGAATCGAACCTTGAGGAATTCCATTATCTAGTATTTTAGATGAGCTTGTAACACCATTTATTCTAACTTGAATCGAGCGATTTTTTAAAAAATTTTTTATAAATGCAAGTATGTTACCTTGAATGCCAGTATCTTTCAATGTTTGTAGAATACAGTGTCTCCATGCTCTATCGTATGCTTGGGTTATATCGAAAAATATTGCTATTAGTTTTTGGTTATTTGCAAATGCTTCATTAATTGAAGTCTGTAATGCAACGTGATTATCTAATGTGGACCTGCCTCTTCGAAAACCACTTTGGAAGGGAGTAAGAAAGTTAATATTTTCTAAGTACCATATAAGGCGGAGGTTTAAAATTTTTTCTAATATCTTACACATGCAACATGTAAGAGAGATTGGTCGGTAAGAGGTAGGATTGTCTTTTGGTTTGTTAGGCTTAACAATGGGAATGATTATTGCTTGAGACCAAAGATCTGGGAATTCATGCTTTAAGAAGCAGGTATTAAATAAATCTAACAGAATTAATTTGGCTCCGAATGGTAAGTTTTTTATGAAGACTGGTAGAATATCATCTGGTCCTGCAGATGTGTTTTTTATATTTGAGAGAGAAAACTCTAACTCTTGAAGAGTTATAGGAGCATTTAAGGGGATGTCAGAGTTGATAATGGATATTGTAGAAATTTCTATGTTTTTCTTGTATGTTAGGGATTCGTAAGAAATGTTTTTGTCGCTAGAATTATGTTGATAGACATCAGCTAAAGCTTCTGCGATTTTATTTTTGCAAGTGATTAATTCATTATTGTGTGTTAAGGTGTTTATATGTCTATAAGAATTGGAGCCTTTAAGTTTACGAATTTTAGTCCAGACAACCTCGGAGGGTGTAGACGAATTGATAGATGATACGTACTCTCTCCAGGTTTCTCTTTTGCTTTTCTTTATGAGATATCTTGCTTTAGCTCTCAGTTTTTTGAAATTAAGTAAATTTTCATTTGTATTGTGTTTTTTAAATACATTAAAAGCATGATTGCTAGAAGATAGAGCATATGCTACTTCATTGTTCCACCAAGGTACTGGAGGTCTTTTGCAGAGCTTTGTTTTACCTATATTATTTAAAGCTGCTTCTATAATTATATTGTTTAAGAAGGTAATATTAGAGTTTATATCATCACTTGGATGATAGTTTTCAATTTTCTTTTCAATGTCATCTTGATAAGACGACCAGTTTGCAGTCTTTAATTTCCAGGATTGATAGATTGGAAAATTAGGAGATTGAATATGATTTAATGATATGCAGATAGGAAAGTGGTCACTGTCATATAAAGATTTTAAAGTATTCCATGTGAGAAACGTTGATAAGGATTGACTACATAATGATAAATCAATGGCAGAAAAAGAGCCGTTATAGGAGTTAAACCTGGTAGGTTCTCCTGTATTAAGTAATAGTAGATCAGAAGAGTCAATGAGATGTTTCATTAGATTACCATATTTGTCTGTTTTAGAGCTTCCCCATGCAGAATGATGACAATTCATATCCCCTAAAATTATTTTTGGGTGTGGAATTTGATCAAGAAGATTATTTAGTTCTTGTAGGTCTAGTTCGCTAGGATGTGGTAAATAAATGTTGCATATATTAATATGTTTTTGGTACGTTATACTCACTGCTACAGCTTCGAGATTAGTTCTTAATACAATTGGTTTAGCTTCTAGGTCTGTACTTACAAAGATAGCTACTCCGCCACTGGCGTGTTGTGCTACTCTGTTTTTTGGAAAACACTGATAATTACGAAGATTTATATTAACTTGTTTAAAATGAGTTTCTTGAAGACATAGGATCTTTGGGCATAATTCGTTTATTAAAAGTTTTAATGGTTCTAGATGGGTATAAAACCCATTAAGATTCCACTGTAGAATAAAGGAATTGGACATGTTAGAATTCTGCTTGAGATAATTGTTCATCTGTCTCTTCTGTGGAAGAGATATTATTGGGGTTTATTTTCTTTTTTAATCGAGTTATATTATTTTTTAATTTTGAATTGTGGGTATAAGCGTGAACAAAATTAAGGATCTCAATTAGCTCGGCATTTTCATTAGAGTAATCTTTAGAAATTATTTCAGGGTGTTTGGCATATATTGTGTTTTCTAGGAAGTCACATATTTCATTATAATTTAAGATAAAAGGTGGTGATCTGTTTTCTATTTGGTCTTTTATTGACTCTAGTGAAAGTAAAAGTTCTTCCCGGGAATTTCTGGATGACTTTTTTGACTTTTTTTTTGGTTTGCTTACTACAGGAGGAGTAAATATCTGTGAATCGGTCTGTGGGGTATTTTCGTTAATGTCTGGAGAAGATGAGATGAACCTTTTTAGTTGATTAGGGACATTTGTAGTAATTGGATTTGGTGTTATTTCTACTGGAGTAGGGTTTCTGATGTTGTTTGAGGTTGTAGGTGTTGAAGTATTTAAGGAAGATATTTCACTTCTATTACTTATGGATCCTGTCTGGTTATTGTCAGTTTCCATAATTTGTTCTGTTTGGTTATTAGAGGATTTTGTTGGAATTGATGTGTCTTGAAAAGTTTCTGGGTGTGCACTAGCAGTGGATGAATTAGCTTTGTCAAAACTTTGTAGTTCTGTTTGGTTATTAGATGTATTTACTGTAGGTAATATATTTTGAGAGGTTTGTGAGTGTATATTAGAAGTAGTGGGGTTTTCTTGGTTAGAGCATTCAGCTTCCTGATGGCCAATAGTCTTGCATTTTGTACAGTTAAATCCTTCTATAGAAAGGTATAAACGATAATTGGTATTATCATAAGAGATAATGAAAGAATCAGGAATAGATATATTGTCTAAAGGTGTAATAAAGATTTGCCTTCTAAAACTCAATACATGGTTGTATTCGCTTTCAGGCATACCTACTCGTAGGAAAGTCATTTTTGAGACAGGGTTTATACCCATCTGATGTAGTTCTTGTTCAATTAACGTGTTTGGAACAGTAGGGCAAGCATTTGATATGACTAGTCTTTGAGCTGGAGAGATAAGTCTTCTTATTTCTATTTGAGTTTCTTTTATAATAACATATTTGTAGGAATGTAGTAGTGAATCAACAGCATTTTTAGATGAAAGATATATACAAATTCTGTTGTTGGCAATTCTGGAAGCGAAGGATACGTTACGTGGACCAACTAATGAACCAACGGCTATGATATAGTCATGAACTTTAGTTCCTTCAATACTGGAGAGTACTATGGCTTGTTCTTTTGTTGGGTCTTTAAATGTGTTGACAACACTGGAATATGAGACATGAGATGAAGTGTGAGTAGTAATCTTAGTTTTATTTGAAGTCATGGTTGATTAATTTTAAGTCCGGACCTGTCACCGGTTCGAAAACCGGTGTGGATTTTGACCCAAAACTGGATTTGTTTCTATTTCTTCGGAACGTTATAGGTTATATTAATATTGATATAGATACTATAAAGTGATTTTCTGGTACTCACGTAAACGTTTTCTCGGCCGACTTGAAGACAGCACTATAACTATGTGTATAAAGCAACAAAAACAATTTCTAAACTTGGTTTTTTCATTTAAAAACCTAAATATTTCAGGACGGCTTGCAAGGTGATATATTTTATCACTGTCAGGACCGTACTCCCTACAATTTTACGTTCCTGATTAATCCGGTGTTTAATTTCGGTTGCTCCCAAGCCGTTCTTATCAATGAGTGCACCTAAATATTTAAATTTTTCCACTTGTTTGAATTCCACGTCTTCGTCTATCAACACTTCAAACCTTGCATCTGAATTGGTAACTAAATATTCTGTTTTCTTCATGCTGACTTGTAACCCCCATTTTACATATTCTCTGTATAGACGCTTTATCATAAATTCTAGATAATAAGAATCTTGAACTAGGACGACTTGGTCATCCGCGAAGTTCAGGGAGAACAGTACGTCATGTCCTATGGGGATTCCCATTCCCTGGCAGTGGTTTTTCCAATTTTTGAAGGCTGCCCCAATAATAAATTAAACAGTAAGGGTGACATACCTTAGGGGTCCTAGTCCTTTAGTTACTTTTATTGGCTCTGATAGTATATTTTCGATTTTTATGTAAGTAGTGTTAAGCTGTGGCAAGCTTTATAACAATTCGGCATTAGTCAATACCTCTTAGAAATAATCACAGAAGTTTATAGAGTCTTGGAACTGTATCATACGCCTTTTCTAGGTCGATGAAGGCTAGATGTACTTCGGTACCAAAAGCTATTCTTTTTTCTATTAATTGTTGGAGTATAAACAAGTTATCAGTGCAAGATCTACCAGGCGTAAATCCACTTTGGTCTTCGCTAATTAGATGTTCCACATCATTTTGTATTTTTTTTTTCCATTTATTATCCAAACAATCTCCCGAAAGTAGGTAGGACACTTAATCCTCTTTAGCAGTTAGGATCTTTTCGATTAGTCTTTTTAAAGATGGACACTTGGTTAGCCATTTTCCATTCAGATGATACTGGCAGCATTGGTTTATTGGAAACGTTGTATTCCTCTCCCATATATGCCAATCTGGACTCTTGGAGTAAATTTTTATAGTGATTTTTCCAATTTTCTATAGGAATTAAGTTGCTTAAGGAGTTATGGGTGTTTTTCTTTAGATTAGTGATAGGTCTCCATGCTTCCGTAGTCTAAGAACCAACAATTAAATTTTCAACTTGGAGACATTTTTGTTCCCAGAAATGGTTTTTTGCTTTTTTTATTTGATTGCGTACTTCTCCATTTTTCCTTTGATATGTTGCTCTATTGGTAGATGTTTTATTTGTTAACCATTTCTTATATATTTTGTTTTTTTCTTGTATCATTTCTTTTACGTTTTCTGTCATCCATGGTGGTTTTTGCTGTTTTTTTGTCGTTGTTTTCTGTTCCCAATACTTCATAAGCAATTTTTTTATTATCATTTTGAGGTTCTTGTATTCTTGTTCTACATCCATATTTCTTTCCATCTCATTAAGTTTCTTTTCTAATCTAGATTGAAAAAGATGTTTATTACTTGATTTAAATATAAGGTGCAATTTATATCTCTCCGTTTTGTACGGTGTAGTATTGTTTCTCTCACTTTCGGTGTTATTTTTGGAGTATTGTTTAAAGGGGAATAAAAGATTAGCTAAAACAAAGTAGTGACATGTCCCTCAGTTAGATCCTCTTTTTACTCTGCAGTCTTGGCACTTAAATTTTGATTTCTGTCTCATTAATATATAGTCTATGATCGACTTCTGTTGGAGTGAAGGTCGTTCCCGTAGTTGATTAAGAAACTATGCGGTATGGTGGAACACACATTTGAAAGAATAATCCGTTCCGCATGGGTGATTAATCTTCTAGCATGTACAGTTACATTTTGAATTTTTATATTACATTTCATTTTCATTTTATATTACATTTTTAAAATGGCTTCGATATGGACGCAATAACGACATCTGATAATAAATCCGTAAAATAGTTTCGAAACCAATTCAGATTTCTGCTTAATCTTTAACTTAACTTTAATCTTTAATCATTAACATCTTTATCAACGTCTGTTATACGTTGCAGTTTTTAGAAGGTTCAGATTAAAACATAAATCTGAATTTGTTTCGAAACTATTTTACGGATTTCTTATCAGATGTCGCCATTGCGTCCATATCGAAGCCATTTTAATGT
This sequence comes from Diabrotica balteata, assembly GCA_918026665.1. Taxonomy (NCBI): domain Eukaryota; kingdom Metazoa; phylum Arthropoda; class Insecta; order Coleoptera; family Chrysomelidae; genus Diabrotica; species Diabrotica balteata. The sequence goes on from OU898284.1 coordinate 48,232,889, forward strand.
TGCTTCTTAAAGACCGAATAGATTTATTTTTTACGTTGAGAACGCCTATAAATTGCTGTTCTGATGAGACCTATTAGGTCGAAATACGTATAAATAGATACATAGACGCTTTGTACGTGAAATCAAATCTTGACTGTCTTTTTCAAAAATAGATCAATTATTTCGTTCTTTTTGAGCTTATTTAACTCCTCCGCTAAAATCACTACTTCTCCGTCGACCATCATCTTTTCTTTATATAATCTGAAATATAAAAATAGAATAAATTGTCTAATCATTCATTTTTTCCTCTATAATGTCCGTATTCTAGCAGTATACTTACAAAATAACGTTACAATAGTTCAATGTATCTTTTAGATCATCTTCGATATCACTATCAGCGTCATCGTCGCCGTCATCATCATCATCCAAGTTAATTATCACTAGACTTCGCCAAATATGCAAATAAAAATGTAGAAAATATGCGCATAAATATGCACGTGTTTACCCGAAAATATGCAAATATTTTACAAAATATGCATACAAATAAATAAAAAAATCGTAAAATAGTAACAATTTTATTTAAAAAAAAAGTGTACATAACTAAATATTTCCTACTATTAATTAAGATTTACATTTATTTTAAGTAACTACATCATTTTTAAGTATGAATAAACTTATTTAGAATTCTGGTAACAATCAATGACCAAGTGGTGTTCAAAATATTCTAACAAAAACTTGTGGCTTCTGTCTGAGTACATATATTTATATATGGAAAAGCTTCGTTCAACATCAACTGATGTAACGGGAGCATTTTTCAAACTAACCAAAACATTTGGTTCTAAATTAATTGTTTCCGAAATATTTCCAGCTAGAACACTGACTACTTCAGAAAGAATATGGTAACCTTTATTTTTTTCCATAGTAGCTTCAAATTTTTTTAAAATATCTTTTCCAATATTACCTCTAACGTTCCGACAACATGACGCAAATTCTTTTATTAATGCTGTACTTTCGAACAATGACAGTTTTGGTGATTCTAACTCAGTAATTGTTTTTTGAACAAAACTAAAATTTGATTTTATAAATGAAAGTTCTTGTTGAAGCAAGTTACTCTGAAAAGTTTGTTTAGAATCCCAAAGAGATTGGGAACTTTCATCTGTTAACGTATCAATTATGTTCTTTATTTTAACAAAATGATCTGCATAAAAATTAGCTGCTTCTAACCATGTTCCCCATCGCGTTAAAATAGGTTGTGGTGGAAGAGGAATGTTAGGTAGCATTTCTTTATAAAGTTGAATTCTTATAGGAGATTTAAGAAATACTTTTTTGACACTGGATATCATGGTATTTACAAGAGGGAACTTTTTTCGTATTTGCTCTGCAACTCTGTTTAATCCATGCGCTACACAAGTAACATGTATTAAATCTGGGAAAAATATTTTTGAATTTTGTCCTGCTTTCACCATATAAGGAGCAGCATCCGATAAAATAAGCAGTAATTTATTAGAAGGAATAGTTGTCGGAAGAAAAAAAGTTGCTAATGTTTCTCGTATAAAACGCGAAATTGTTAAAGCATTTGTTTTCTCAAGTTGCTGGCATGAAATAAGATGAGATTTTGGTAAGGTATCTTCTTTAAGAACACCAATCAATAAATGAGCAATATACTTTCCCGAGGAATCAGTGGTTTCGTCTACAGATATGTAAAAATAATTATCTGAAATTTCTTCCTTAATATTAATTAACACCGACGAGTATAGCCCGTTCACATTATTTCTTCTTAGAGACCGATCACTTGGAACATTAAGTTTGCAAGATTTTTTTAGAAACGAACTAAAATTTACATTTGCTAATTTTGAAAGCGGTATGTTTGCAGACACTAATGCGCGACACAAGTCTTCATTATTAGTTTCTTGCTCATCTAATTTTTTTGAAGTAGATTGGAAACATTTAGCCATTGAAGTTTGATGTTTTCCTCCTATTTTTCCTTTTTTTGCAATGTGTGAAGCAGTTCTCACATGTTGGTCTATCTGAAATTTCTTCTCACATGCTATCTATAAATAAAAATAAAAACCTTTATTTTAACCCAATCTTTAACATATATAAAAATATACAAGGTCTTTTTGGTTAATCAAATAACTGGTTTGGAAAAAAAAACACTCGCTAAGTGTTTTAAATGGAGTATTAATCCCCAAATTAGTTTTTGTTACTAACCATTAGTACATCATATAACTTATTTTAAAATTCAACAAAAGTTTTTTTTTGTTAATTCAATTACAATAAAAATAATTGTGTTTTAGAATAGCTGACTTCATAAAAAAAAAGTAAAGGTAAAAAATTTTTCTAAATACACACCATTGCATTGTACCATGGACAATTTTTTCTCACTAAAGGAAGCTATTTTTCATTTAAAAACAACCTACGAGTACTAAATTTTAAGTAAATACGCTTATTGGTTTTAAAGTTATTGTTCTTATTAACTAAAAGAATTTAATTTTTTTTAATTTTAACACCCTGTATCTCGAAAAGTAAATAAGTTTGACCCCTCATTAACTGTATCGTTTTGTTCAATTTTTCGAGAAGTATCTACAGTTAAACGTTGTAAGTGTCATTTGGAAACACCCTGTATGTATGAAATATTAGATATTTAATAGAAAATATTAGATACTTACAATTTTGCCACAGACTGAACAGTAGATTTTTCCCATATCCATAGACAGCTCTTTATAAGGTTTAATCCAAGTTGAAGCGCTGGTTGTTTTAGGCATTATAAAATCACAATCTTCCTTTTTGTTACGCACAACGAGTGTTTACGCTTTGAATATCAAAACAAAAATGATTTATAAATCTGAGCATCAAATTAGACATGTTTAGGTACCTAATTCAATAAACTGGGAGATTTTGGAAAATCCCTAAATTAGGAACAAAACTATTAGCCATTTACCTGCTGTTAAGATACAATAAATTGTAGATAGATTTGGGGATTAGATCATAAAATGCAAATGAGTGAACCTTTAGCGATTATCCAATAACTGAATGCCTCAGTGACCGAGACTTTCTAAGAATGTTGAGGGCTACTTAAATTGATCGATTTTGAAATTGTAAATGTTTTGTACCTGTAGAGATTACGTACTTAGATCATTTCTTGATTAAAATGACTACAAAATTTTATACAAGAATTGAAATAAATTGGTATTTTTAAAAATTTTCAAATACAGTATAAAAATCTAAACTTTTATGCACTTTATGCAAACTTTTATACAAATATGCCAAAATATGAAATATGTGCGTAAAATATGCACAATATGCAAAATATGCAATATGCATATTTGCCGAAGTCTAATTATCACTTTCTCCGTAACTAAGTCCACTGCTGATGCGCTTTTCATAAAAAACTGTTCTGCCTGTTTGACATTTTCACGCCGTGATTTCCATTCTTCCTCTAGAAATGTCTCAAAAAATTGATCACGTCAAACCTCCACATTGTTAAAGTTAAAATTTATATTCCGTTCCGTCTAACTAACTAATGGGGTTTAACTCGGAATAGTAAGGTGGTAGTCTTAATACCGAATGTCCATTTCCTCTGGAAGTTTATCTATTTCATATAATTTATAATGAGGTTCATAAGATTTTGCTAAAGTGTATAGCTCGGCTCTTAACATAAATATCATCTGTAAATGGAATATTTCTTTTCCTAGCCACTCTTTTATTTCAACTTTTTTTGATGCAGTCGTTATAATTTTTTCACTTTGAACATTGTGGTATGGGGCATTATTAATCGCTAATACACTTTGTGGTGGTAAGTTCGGAGTCAACATTTCCACTAGCTAATTTTTATAATTTTGAAAGTTATATACTGGTGATTACCATCTGACTATGGTAATCATCGGTTTTTAAATTTGATTTAAATTTTTAGTAGGAATTTTTTATGAACTCCATTTCTCTTCCTGCATTAACTATTATTAACCTCTGTCCTTTAGAGATAGGCTTACGCAAACCATCGTGAAAATCATCATTCCAACTTTTATTGAATGTGTGACAAGAGTGGATGTATGTTTCGTCTATGTATACTATACGACGATTTTCGTTTCTGTACCTCTTAATACTTCGAAAAAAAGCTATCCTTTTTTGTTGGATGTCAGGTTTTTCCATAAGCAATTTTTTTTTTGTGTGAGTTTTTCGCCAACGGAAACCAATTTTATGTAATACTTTTCGTAAACTTTTATACGATCCTGTGTAATTAATTTCATTGACAAATTTCCTGTGTGTTCCTACGCAGGAACTTTTTTTCGTAGACGTGAAAATTTATTACAAATCTCCGAAGAATTTCCTTGTCCATATTCCCCAACTTAGTTTTGGTTGCACTTTTTTATCTTTTAATATTAGGTATATGGACCGAATCACTTCCACCACCTTCAACTGATCTCATTTCCTTTGAAATTTGCTCTACAGAACCAACACTAACACCAGTTGCGCGCGAAACACATTCTTAAATTTTCGTTAGTTCTATTATCGGATGTTTAGCCTCTGCTTCTCGTTTTATAAAATATATCACATTTGCTATAATTTCACGAGATTGACCACCCAGAACTTTACGATAAACTTTTGATTTAAATTCCATTGTAACGGTACCGGACTAATAAGTCCTACACCAGTGTAATTGATATGCGTCTAATCTGCTAACAAAATGGAACTGAGTATATTCGGACTACTGACGTATCCTCCCCTCCAAATATATATTCTTGTCAAAGCTCAGAGACATTGATATTTGATGGATTCGACCGTAACTTGATGGAAATTCAATAATAAAACACTGAAAACTTTGTTTTCAAATTTCCACAAAATTTATTTTAACTTCTTATCACTACACCTGTTTCGGCTGATTGCCTTTCTCAAGTGATCTATTTTTGGCATGCGCTTATACTTTATAGTCTCTAATGAAATAGGTTAAGGAGAGGGCACTGGCGCCGACTACGTGGGTGCTGCGGTGCCCGCGCCCCGGACAGGTAAATCTGTCCGGTGCGAAGCACCGGACGCCGATGGAGGATGGAGTTGAATTTTCTGTCGGCGAACGATACATGGAGAGGAAATTTCTCGCCCGCCCACTCTGCGGGCTTCGGGTTGAATTCTCGGACGTGCATCGTGCATCCTTCACTTGCTGGTTTTGTGTGTTTATTCAATGTTGCAAGATAAACCAGTCGAATATATTTCAATTTGTCAGGCATACGGTGCGTTCTTTTTGGTGAGGGGATGTGCCATCACTGTACATAGATTAAGACAGGTAAGTACAAAGGGGAAATATTTGAAGCGTTTATTTGAAAAACAACATGTTATTGTCCAAGAATTAAAATTTTGGCAAATCAAGAAAAACTGCCCAGCTTCAATTTATTTCAAATCTTTCTTTTACTAAGATATTCATTGGAAGGAATGTGGATATCAAAATAATTGTACAAGTTGATTTCATATTTTTATTGATATATTAAACAAAAATCGGTAGAAACTTAGCGAAATAATCTATATCATCTATAATATTCATAACATTAGAGGAGGTATTGTGTTGAACAGTTTCTGCCATGCTGAACTAGTTTTCTATTACAAAAGAAACAAACATCACCTGTTATTAACAAAGAACGCACACAACTTATTGAACTGATAAATTTATAGACAAAATCATTTACGCTTAGCGATAACCGTTGATTAAGATGGGACAAGTGTTGCTTTTACAATATCTGTTGTTTTTCTAAGACTATCCGAATATTCTATGTAGTTTACTCCGGACATTTGGGATTTTTACACAACTGAATGTGCGAGATCGATAAAAACTACTATTTTATGCGAACAACATATAAAGTCAAATTTTCAAAAAATGAACATGCGTTGTTTTTCAAATAAACGCTTCAATTGTGTATTAAAATGCTTCTGTTTTGTGACAACACGAATGAAGTGTGAAATTTCCATTCTAGATTCCTGATCACTAGAAATGGATAAGTTCATAATACGTACTCCGATACAAACTCATCAAGCTACGAGGAATGAACAACCTGTTCCAGTTCCATCGACATATGTTGAGAGTTACAATGGTAGTAAAACCATAACGTCTAGTGGAAAGAAGGGCAGACAGTTTCCTGACACGTGGAGTGTCACTTATCCATGGATAACATATGACAGTACACTCGATAAAAATTTTTGTACTATTTGCAAAACAGCATCCGCATTAAAGCTGCCAATAGCATCGACTGGAATAAATTCGCAGAGAGTCTTATCAACTTACGTTACAGAAGGTTTCAACTCGTGGGGTAAAGCGTTAGAGAGATTCAAGGATCACGAAAAGTCAGAATTTCACAGACATTCGGCGCTATCATTGAGACAGAACGATCAAGGCGTAAACGTCGCAAATATGTTGTCAAAGTCTAAATTGAAAGACATGACCGATGCAAGAAAATGTCTTCTCACAATATTTTCCACTATTAAATACTTGACTGTTCAGGGTATTGCTATCAGAGGACACTTCGATAGTACATCAAACTTCAATTAGCTGCTTCATTTAAGAGCTAACGATATTTCAGAACTGCAGTCTTGGTTGGGCAGAACAGGATATAAATGGTTATCTCATGATATTTCGAATGAAGTAATGTCCATTTTATCGAATGCTGTTCAGAGAATTATTCATGACCGTGTCCGTTCGCAAGAATTTTTTTCAATAATTGCTGACGAAACATCAGACATTTCAGTGAGCGAGCAAATGTCTTTCTGCTTGAGAAGCGTGAATTCTTCCTTGGAAGTTGAAGAATATTTCATCGGTGTGCACGAGACTGAATCCACAACTGCAGATGTTCTCTATAACATGATTAGAGATGTTTTATTACGTTGTCGATTGGAGATTGGCAATTGTCGCGGACAGTGCTACGACGGCGCAGCGAATATGAGTGGATGTGTCAATGGTGTTAAAAAAAAATTCTTCTCGATGAGCAACGTGCTATATATGTGCACTGTCACGCTCATAGAGTGAATCTAGTCGTTCAAGATTCCTTCCAGAAAATCTTGCATGTCCGTGATTTCCTCTCTGATATAAAGGACATTATCACTTTCATTCGAGATTCTCCGAAAAGACTCAGCCATTTCAAGCTATTTCAAGGCTCAGATAAATCTCCAGCTCTTCGCCCATTTTGTCCCACTCGCTGGTGTGTGAGAGTTGAATCTTTGAAGAGTTTCTTAAATAATTACGAGAATATAAGTGAATTCCTGGAACAGCAGAAATTGCAGCCAAGCGATGGAGGATCAAAAGCTAGCGGATTCCTCAACAAAATTTCGGATTTCGGATTTTACTCCCTTCTTAAGTCTATACCTAATACTTATATTCGAAAGAATAGAGACATTGAACACGATCCTGCAAGGACAAGCACTTGATTTTAATAAAGCAACCAAACAAGTAGGAACTGTAAAAACGTCTTTGCTGTCGATTCGCAATGAAGGCAGGTATGATGAATTGTGGAAGAATGTTACAACAGAGTCTGAGCAATTGGATTTGAACGAACCAATATTTGCCCAAAAGAAGGAAGGTCTCAAGGAAAGTAGATGACATGAGACAAACCGAACACAATTTTGACGATGTTAAACAATTTTACCGCCAGATGTACTATGAAATTATTGACATGGCAGTGACTAGCTTGACGACAAGATTTGAGGAGGATACATTGAAACATCTCAGAAAAGTTGAGGCATTTGCGCTGGACAAAGCGGAAAAAGCAAATTATGTGACATCCTTTTATAAAGAAGACTTCGATGGCGATAGACTGGCCCTTCATAGAAACATGTTCTTGGATATTACATCACAGCGAAATGTCGAAATTGAATCTATACAGGATATAGTGACATATCTGAGGAGTCATAGCGAGCTTTATGATATTTTACCTGAATATTTAAAATTCATAAAGTTGTTGCTGGTAATACCAGTCTCATCATGTACGGCCGAAAGATCTTTCTCATCATTGAGAAGATTGAAATCATTTTTAAGATCAACAATGAGCCAGAAGAGATTAAATGATGTAATGATACTGAATGTTCATGGCGACATGGTGGAAAATCTCGATTTGGAACAACTCTGCAATGAGTTCATCAAACGGTCCTCTGTTAGGATGAATTCTTTCTCCTTGTTCGATCCTAGAGAAAAATGAAATATAATATTTTACAGCCGTTGTCTGTTGTCTTATCATGTTTTATTGACTAATGGCAGTTTTATATGTATTAATTTTTTTTATTAGTGTAATGTTGATCATGTCGTGTTTATGTTTTTCGTAGATATAGGATATAGGTATGTTTATCTATCTTCATATTTTTCATTCAATAAACGTTAATAAATTAGTAGAATATGTTTATTTTTCTAAAAATTTGGCTACCCAGCCCACCCTACCTTTTTCAGCACAAAGACAAAAACTTTGACAATCGAAGGTGAGGTGCACCGGACGGAATTTCTAAAGGTCGGCGCCACTGGGAGAGGGGAACTGTTTGTCTCAAGTTGGTCATTCAGAATTATATCTGTATTTTTTAATTTGTTGACTTCCATAGATTCTAAAAAGGATAGCTTAAGGCCTTTATTTTGAATGTGAACAATTTTAAATTCGTCATTAAAAGAATGATTGTGATCTAGAAGGTGAAGTGTGTATGTAGAATCTGTTTTTCTATTATAGAAAGCTCTTTTATGTTCTGCTATTCGTTTATTAAAGTTTCTACCAGTTTGGCCAATGTAAGTTTTTGGGCATTCGCCACATTTAAGTTTGTACACACCACTGTGTAAGTGTTTTTTATTTGGGCTCTTGGTGTTTTTTTATATATTTGCCTAGGTTGTTATTTGTTCGGAAAGCTGGTGTTATTCCTTTCTTTTTTATGTGTTTGGCTATTTTTGTTAATATTTTGCATGTATATGTAATCGAGCAGAAGGTACTGGGTTTTTTTTCTGGTAGTGGAAATACTAATTTTAGGGCTTTCTTGCGTAGTTTTTAATTTAACATTTTATTAATTAAAAGAAAGAAAAAAAAAAGGGGTTAATCTTTGTAAATGGGTATATTTATTTAAAAAACCCTTAAAAGGGCCACATCAATAAAACAAACGTTTTCGGACTACACAGTCCATCATCAGGTTATTAAAATCGAAAATGCTAGGTCATAATGCCTGAGCCACCAAAATATTAGGGTAAAAACCCTTTAAATTACATTTAGTTATGAAATGTTGTACATTGTGGTTCCACGTTGTTCTCCGAGTGCAGAGGTTCTCTCTCACCCGGCTCTGGAACCCAATTGAGCCATGTGTTACCTTTAGTCAAATTTAATTTAATATAGAACATCACAGTTATTTTATACCACAATGTACAACATTTCATAACTAAATGTAATTTAAAGGGTTTTTACCCTAATATTTTGGTGGCTCAGGCATTATGACCTAGCATTTTCGATTTTAATAACCTGATGATGGACTGTGTAGTCCGAAAACGTTTGTTTTATTAATGTGGCCCTTTTAAGGGTTTTTTAAATAAATATACCCATTTACAAAGATTAACCTCTTTTTGTTATACGTGGTATACAGCCAGCTACAGGAATTTTTCCTTGTGGATTTTATTTTATTAATTGTTTGTTCGTTGTACCCGTTGTTTACTGCTATTTTCTTGATGATATTTGATTCTGTCTCAAAGTTGTATTTTGGCATCGAAATTTCTGTTAATCTATGTAACATACTATGATAGTCTGCCAGTTTATGTTGTGTTGGATGGGATAATGAATTGTGTATAGTCGTGTCAGTATGGGTAACTTTATGAAATATGGAGAAGTCATGTTTGTTTTTAAGTCTGATAATTGTTAAATCTAAAAAATGTATGGATTGATTTTGTTCTGTTTCTATTGTAAATTCAATATGACTATGAAGTGAATTAATAAACGATAAAAATTAATCGAGTTGCCTGTTAGTTCCTGTGCAACATACCAGTACGTCGTCTACGTATCTCCACTAATATAAAAACTGTTTAAATACGGGATGTTTTGAAATCTTTGTCTCTAGATGATCCATTTGACGTAAAAAATCTTTTTCCTAGTATCCCTCCTAAAGAAACTTTTATTGTAGTAAAAAACCTTTTAGACCAAAATAGTAAAAATCCATTAATTACATCTAAAATTTTACATCTTTTTGAAGTTTGCATAAACTAGGACTACTTTGAATTTAATAATCAACTATATACAAATAACAGTGTAGGACTTATAATGAGCAATCCTCTAAGACAGCGATTCCCTAACTGTGGTACGCGTACCACCAGTGGTACGCGACGATTATTAAGGTGGTACGCAAGCAGCCATAGGACATAAACAGTAAAATTTACTACGTTAATAACCCCACGGCGCGTGAAGGCGCCTTCGCGTCTAGTTTGCATTAAGCTCCTCCTATTTTGCTGGCCAGCGCATCTTTCGGCGACCGCGACGCGAGTCAAACAGTGACAAAGCTATCGAGCGTCCGCACGCACGTCCAACCAGCTAGCATTCGTCAAATTACCTATCTTATTTGTTTTAAGTCAAGTTTAATATATTTGAATTAACATGGATAAGTGGCTTAGTAGTGTAAAAAGACCTTGTGCTCAAAATAACGTACCACCAAGTTCATCTCAAGAATTAAATTGTGCAGTGATTCAAGATGATGTTAAAAATTCTTTACCATCGAGTTCCACTTCGGAGCCAGATTGTGCGGTAATTCAAGAAGATAAAATACCTACTAAAATTCGAAAAATTACTAGAAAATATGACCCAGAATACATAAATATTGGATTTACGGTGACGAATGTAAATAATGAGCCACGCCCTCAGTGTATCATCTGCTTTGAAATTTTATCAAATCAAAGTATGAAACCCTCATTACTGAATCGTCATTTTAACACAAAACATTCTACATTAGTAAGCAAACCGAAGGATTTTTTCACCCGAAAATTAACAGAAATGAAAAGCACTAAGAAAGTCATGTCTTCATTTACTGGTAGTACCTAAAAATCAGTAGAGGCATCATTCTTAGTTAGCCTAAGAATTGCAAAGTCAGGAAAAGCTCACACAATTGACGAAGAGTTGTTGTTACCTGCAACAAAAGATATGGTTACCTGTATGTTGGGTAAGGCGTCAGCTAAAAAGCTAGAACTGATATCACTGTCCAATAATACCGTTCGACGTAGGATCGACAGTATGACATCAAATGTTAAAAATAAAGTCATCAATAATGTAAAAAGTAGCGATTTCTTTTCGATACAACTTGATGAGAGTACAGATGTAACGAACTATGCTCAACTTATGGTTTACATGCGGTATGTACATGAAAATAAAACAAGGAAGGTAGATTATTTATTCTGTGAGCCGTTATCAACACGCACTACAGCGGATGAAATTTTCAACAAACTATAGTGTATTTTTATGTATGAGAGAGTAATAAAACAATAAATTATGTATGCAAATCCCTAAACTGTTGATACGGGTGACTCAATGAAAAACAGATATTTGTCAACAAGTTTACAGAAGTATATAGGAAAACAATTTTAAATTGAGTATGACCACCAGGTATAAAGGTTGGAGCAGAATAGAATACAATAGTTGTGAGGGTTACTAATCCCTAAATAAGGTTGCCAGTGTCGGAGTGATGGAGGTTAACAGGTACTAATGAATTTGCAAGAAATGTAAGATGTTTATTTTATTGGTTATATATAGCCAATAAAAGTTTAATAAGTACCTACCTATTTGCAAAATAAAGTTTAATTCTTTAGATAAAATAAAACGTTTTATTTTATCTGAAATAAGTGCATTCCACGAAGTAAGGGTTTCAACAATCAAACATTTAATTCTTTAATTCCAGGAATCTACGACAGTAATTGACTAGATAATTACCTTCTAAACTTATTCCACAGAAAATGTGATAGTGGGTTTTTCCATTTTATAGAAAGGTCCAAGTGGCGTATTCAAAATTCTTAACAGTTCACTAAAAGTAGGTACTTCAGTTGCAAGGTGCAGTTTATTGTGTATACTAGTGTTATGGAAAATTTGGAAGTGTCGTGTAAGCGCCGAAAAATTGGTCCTTTAACAGTTAATGAAAAAACATTAATATTTAATTGTTTTAAATCATTTACAGACAAACGTTTATGTGAAAGTGTTGATGAAACCGTTGAGTTAGTTAGCAGTACACTTGGTGTTGGGAAATCTACGATTTACAGAGTTATTACAGAAGAGAAATTTGGTAGTTTTCAAATGCCACGTAATGCTCCAGGGAAACCAAAATTTCAAATAGAATATCATTTTAAAGAAGGACTTCGACGGAAAGTGCATGAATTCTTCTTTAGACAAGAATTTACAACATTGGATAAAGTTCTTGTCTCAGTTCGAGATGATAAGGATTACCCAGAAATGAGTCGAAGTACGTTATGGAAACTTTTAAAAGAAATAGGCTTCCGCTGGAAAAAGAATCTCAGAAAGTCTATTTTATTAGAAAGAAGCGATATTGTCATATGGAGAAGACATTTTCTAAGAACCATAAGGAAACGACAAACCAAAAAAGAAAAATATTTTATCTTGATGAAACCTGGATCAACGAGGGTCATACACCAAATAAATTTTGGCAGGATGAAACTGTTACAAGTCAAATGCACGCTTTTGTAAATAACTTATCTACTGGTTTAAGCCCACCATCAGGAAAGGGACGCAGGCTGATAATAGTACACATTGGCAGTTCAGACGGTTTTGTTAAAGGTGGTTTAATAACTTTTGAATCAACTCGTACCGGTGACTACCATGAAGACATGAACGCTGATGTCTTTCAAGAATGGTTCGAACAAATGATAGATCTTCTTCCTAAGAACTGTGTAATAGTAATGGATAATGCAAGTTATCACTCCAGACTTATAGAAGGACTGCCCACAACCAAGTGGTTAAAAAAAGACTTGCAGAATTGGCTGAGTTCAAAAAATATTACGTACCATCCCGGATCTATAAGAAAGGAACTTTATTCGTTATGTGCCCTTCATAAAGAAAAATTTAAAAAATACGAAATTGATGAAATTGACAAAAATCGTGGAATGACAGTACTTAGATCCCCACCATATCATTGTGAATTAAACCCGATTGAACTGGTATGGGCACAGATAAAGAGTGAAGTTTCAAGAAAAAATACCACTTTTAAAATTCATGATGTTAAACAGTTGTTTTTGGAGGCCGTAAATAATGTAAAACCTGAAAACTGGGAAAAGGCAGTAAATCACAATATTAAAGAAGAGGAAAAAATGTGGAAGCTGGACAATATTACTGATAAAATGATCGAGCCAGTTATTATAAATCTTGGTTCTGAAAGTTCATCTGAATCTGATTTGGATTTGTAACAAGTAGCTTTAAGTTTTATATTAATATTTTCATTCATCTATTTAACATAAGACGGTTTTAAAAACTCTTTTTCTCTTTTGTAATTTTTAAAAATTAAAAAAAAATGTGAATTTTTTAAAACCCTTTTTAATGTAGGCCAGTCAGTTCTAATATAGTGTGTGATAAAAGAGGTCACTTTTGTTTACATACACATAACACTTTATAACACTGAAATAATTCATTTATTTTTGACAATTATTCAAAGTAATTTTTCAATTAATCTTGAGCACGCCCATGGAGTGGTCGGAGATACCAGTTAAAATTATGCTAATTACACTCTCGTTCATAAAAATAAACTATAGATGAATTCTTTGCTGAAAATGGACTTGACTGGATGAATTGCGTTGGCATCTGCTCTGATGGCGCTCGAGCTATGACAGGTAGATTTGGAGGTGTAGCCACAAAAGTAAAATCTGTTGCTAAGAATTGTACTTTTATGCACTGCATTATACACAGACAAGCATTAGCAGTAAAACGAATGCCCGAACAATTTAAAAATGTGCTCCAAGATGCAATCAAGGTGGTAAATTTTATTAAGTCTCGGGCACTTAACTCTCGTTTATTTTCAAACTTGTGTTCCGAAATGGGCAGTAACCATATTCAGTTGCTGCTACATACAGAGGTTAGATGGCTTTCGCGAGGCAAAATGCTGAACAGATTATTCCAGTTACGTTCTGAGGTGCAGCTGTTCCTGATGGGAACTGATTTTGAATTACGCAATCGACTGACAGACGAACACTGGCTTATATCATTGGCTTACTTATCAGACATTTTCAATCGCATCAACGACTTAATCCAAGTTTGCAAGGTAGATATATAAATAGATTTTCAGTAAATGACAAAATAAAAGCAAATGACTATTTAACTGGGAATAAGCCACAATTAAAGATAAAAATACGTTTATTGACGTTTCAATTTCCACTTCGGAAATCCTGTTCTAAAAGAATATTAAATTTATTTAAATGTATATAGCTGTAATGTAATAGCTTCAGAACAATATTAAAATAAAAGCATTTATCAAAAAATTTCAAATGATTGAAAAGAGCGTGTCAAATGAGAACCTAGCATCTTTTCCTAATTTAGAAAATTTTATAACTGAAAATGAACTTACAGTGAGTGAAATTGTGATCAATAACATCAAAAATCACAGCCAAATGATCATTGAAATATTTGAAGAATATTTTAAAGAAGATTATTCGGAGTCCAATTGGATAAGGAACCCATTCGTTTCGGATCTGGATAGTGTTCGTGAAAATTTAAGTGTAAATGAAAAGGAATCTCTGATAGAGTTATCTTGCGATGGAGCTTTGCAAGTGGAATTCAACAAAGAAGAGCTGTGTGAATTTTGGCTAAAAGTTAAAAATGAATATCCATCGCTGTCCAGAAAAGCATTACTGTTTCTAATTCCGTTTACAACCACATATATCTGTGAGAGCGGATTTTCTGCTATGTTGATAATAAAAAATAAATATCGTAACAAGCTTAACATAGACACTAATTTGCGCCTGAAATTAAATACAACTGAGTCAGATATTTCCATTCTTGTCTCGAACATGCAGCTTCATTTTTCGCACTGAGTATATTGTATTTTTTCCTATAATTAATAAATAATAATGTTGTCATAAACAGTTGTTGCAGTTTTTATTACTTCACCATTTTCAAGGTTTTCTAAAGATTACCACAGTTCAGTGGTACGCTACTAATTTATAATTTCGTGTGTGGTACGCGAGATTAAAAGTTTGGGAACCACCGATCTAAGCCCATTGCTATCAGATATTTTTATTGATCATCTAGAGACATTGGTGGAGATACGTAGACGACGTACTGGTATGTTTCACAGGAACTAACAGGCAACTGGACCAATTTTTATCGTATATTAATTCACTTCATAGTCATATTGAATTTACAATAGAAACAGAACAAAATCAATCCAAAAATTTTTTAGTTTTAAAAATTATGAAACAAACATGACTTCTCCATATTTCATAATCCTACCCATACTGACACAACTATACACAATTCATCATCCCATCCAACACAACATAAACTGGCAGCCTATCATAGTATGTTACATAGATTAACAGAAATTCCGATGTCAAAATACAACTTTGAGACAGAATTAGATATCATCAAGCAAATAGCAGTAAACAACGGATACAACGAACAAACAATTAATAAAATGTTAAATCAAAAACTATACAAGAAAGCCCTGAAATTAGTATTTCCACCACCAGAGAAAAAACCCAGTACCTTCTGATCGATTACATATTAATACAGGCAAAATATTAACAAAAATAGCCAAACACATAAAAAAGAAAGGAATAACATCAGCTTTCCGAACAAATAACAACCTGGGCAAATATATTAAAAACAACAATAGCCGAAATAAAAAAGACTTGCACAGTGGTGTGTACAAACTTAAATGTGGCGACTGCCCAAAAACTTACATCGGTCAAACTGGTAGAAACTTTAGTAAACGAATAGCAAAACATAAAAGGGCTTTCAATAATAGAAAAACAGATTATACATACACACTTCACCTTTTAGATCACAATCATTCTTTTAATGACGAATTTAAAATTCTTCACATTCAAAATAAAGGCCTTAAGCTATCCTTGTTAGAATCTATGGAAATCAACAAATTAAAAAACACAGATATAATTCTGAATGACTAACTTGAAACAAACAGTTCTCTCCTCCTCAACCTATTTCATTAGAGACTGTAAAGTGTAAACGCATGCCAAAAATAGATCAGTTGAGAAAGGCAATCAGCCGAAACAGCTGTAGTGATAAGAAGTTAAAATAAATTTTGTGGACATTGGTATTCTTGACGAGTGTAGCTGTAAGCTACTTCTGCAAGCAAATTATTAGCAGAATGTATCACAGTGTCTCAAAAAGCCTTTTTTTAAGGCGAATCTATAGCCACCGACCACGGCTTACTTTCGATGCTCTTGTACTAAATGTTCTATTATAGTACTTATATGAAAATGGTTACACTACCCAACTAAGTATAGTCGAGTAAACTGCTAATGAAAGCCCACCTTAAGTCGTACATTAATTACTGCTTTAGGCTAAATGTGCCTTGATAAAATACAAATAAGAAATACCATTAATTGATTAATTAAATAATTATTTAATTAAATAATTTATTTATTTTTTATGTATTTATTTATTTATTTACATATTTAATTATTTATTTATATATTTACCTATTTATTTATTTATTTATTTATTTCTTATTTATTTATTTATTTATTTATTTATTTATTTATTTATTTATTTATTTATTTATTTATTTATTTATTTATTTATTTATTTATTTATTTATTTATTTATTTATTTATTTATTTATTCATTCATTTATTTAGGTATTTATTTATTTAATTACTTTTTATTTATTTGTTTTTCAGTCAGTTAGGCTAACAGAAAACTCAGATCAATGGAAGAGATTTCTAAAGCTTCCTATCCCGATATATATGGGGGTATATTTGTTTACTGTAAAAAATGCGCCGGCTGTTATAAACGGGGCAGTTCCTAAACTTATAGAAATAGGGCCCTATATATTTAGGTAAGTAAAGAACAAGAAAATATTTGTTTATGGATAGAAACGTATTTGAATTAATGTTATTAATTCAAATAGGTGTAAATGCATGCGTGATAAATGCATGCTAATTATTAAATATATCGTGCTATTATTTAATAGATGTTTTTTGCTACTTAAAAAAGTTATTAAAATATTGTTTTTTTTTGTTTTGTTTTGTAGAGAAGATATTAGCAAGAAAGTATTATCAACTAATGAGCATGATGATAGTGTAACATACCAAAAGTTTACAGAACAATCATTTGAACAAGAGCGATCCGGAAACTTGACTCTAGATGATACTGTTACTATTATTAATCCCCCATTACTGGTGAGTAAAGTAACATATAGGTAAAGAAATTAGACTCACACAAGCAACAAATTCATGATTTAAAGTAACATATCTTTATATCCAAATGGCTTAAAGTTATATACTGCTTTTCGTAAGCTAACCGCAAAAGTAGGTATCTGCTGTCTTATCCGTTGATGAACTGGTGTCTTATTAATTGCGGACCTTGACTATTAACAGACAATTTGTAGAGGAGAAGGTGGGAATATGGCCTCTACTGGTGGTCGGCCCCCGAGTGAATTTGTCACTTTCGCCAATGCCATTGTTGATTTACGCTTGATACTACATTATTATTTATCTATCGAATCCTGTCAGAACCCGAGAACGACCGCATTTAGCCTTTAGTCGACTTACAAATCTCGCTTCATTCACGTGCTTAACAAAACTTTTTGCAGTTCTTGTGGTTATATTGTTTTTTCGAAGAAACCAGTTATAAATATTATCTTTCTCTGATTAGTGTGTAGAAACACCATTAAATATCGACTTTTAAAGGTAACTATAAACATTTTGCAAAAGATATAAATTGTTTTTGATATTTTGTTTATAATGTAACTATGGCTTTAATATGGCCCCCTGAATGTGTATGCATTATGGATAAAGGTCCAATTTACATACACATTGAGAGGGCCATATTACATGTTTGCACTTTATTATTTTCAGATGCCTCGTACTAATCTTTCTCCTAAATCTGAGAAAGAAAAAGAGGCAATTGTGGATTGTTAGCGACATGAAAAAGGCAGTAGAGGCTGTTGGTAATAAGCATATGGGTTTTAAGAAAGCAGTCAAAACATTTGTTGTACCAAGAACTACGTTCATAAAGAAAGCTAGTTCATGATCCTGAGTTATCATTAGATCTGTTAGTACTAAAACCGTTAGGTAGAAAAACTATTTTACCTTTAACTCTAGAAAAACAATTAGTCGATTATATTTTGCAAATGGAGCGTACCTTTTATGGACTTACTCGCTTGGATGTTAGGCGAATGGCTTATCAATTAGCAGTCAAAAATAACATCCAGAATCCGTTTAAAAATGCATGAGCAGGTAGAGCATGGCTCGACCATTTCTTAAATAGACATAAAAAGCAATTATCTCTCAGAACACCAATGGGAACATCTTACGCTCGAGTGCAAGGATTCAATCGCCCAGCAGTTAAGGAGTTTTTGATTGTTAGAGTGTTAGAGGTTAAATATGTAAGAAAAAACTATTCTCCCGACCGTGTCTATAACGTAGATGAAACTGGACTTACAATCATGCAATCAAAAGTACCGCACGTAATAGGACGAAAAGATAAAAGGTAAATAGAGGCGTTAACTGCAGCAGAACGCAGGTCTTTAGTGACTTTAGTTAGTTTGCGCAATGAGCGCAGGAGAAACTTTCATCGCACCAATTTTAATAAGAAAAATGTTTACAGATGTATTAATGAAAGGGGATCCGCCAGGAGCAATCGGAAAAGTACACTCTTCTGGTTGGATACAAACCAATCCAACAGAGGATTCTCTTGTTCTTCTTATACTCGTTGGACATTACAGCCACACTCGTAATGTTGATATTCTAGAAGTTGCTCGTAAAAAGCATGTCACCATTATCAGCTCATCCTCATCATCATCAGATCCTCCTCATACTACGCACAAGCTGCAACCGCTTGATAAAACATTTATGGGTACACTTTAATCTCATTATAGTAAGGAAATAAGAAATTTCTGTTACATTCTGACATAATCCTTAAGCCCCATGATATTGCTGAGTTATTGGGTAAAGCTTACTTAAAATGTGCGATAATTGAGATCGCAGTAAATGGTTTTAGAGCGACTGGAATATATCCTTTCAAACCTTAAAATTTTCAGGGCGCTGATCTTCTAGCAGAGTCACAATCGTTTCAAATGGAAGAGAAAAGTATATCATTGAGTACAATTTCTAAGATGATGAACCCACCTAAGCTGCCTGTACAAACTGCTACATTAACTTTAGAATCGTCTCCCCAACCCTTCTGAAGACTGCTAACTATAAAGCCTTCTGTCTTCTATCCAAAGGCAAGAACATCATCAACTGTAAACCCTTCGCTATACTACCCCACCAATACCTAAGCCTAAAATAAAAACCTCATATCGAGGAAGAAAATCAACAAAAGCCACTGTAATTACATCATCGTCTTATAAATTTGAATTAGAACAATCTCTTAAGAAAACTAAAGACAGTAAACAGAGTTAAGGACGCGGAAGGGGACGAGGACGAGGTCAAATTTGCAAAAAAGCCCAAGAGAAAGTTCGGAAACGAATTACCGTCGAAGATTCTGACACCGAAGAAACTCCGAACTAAGTTCACAGGGTTCAATTTCTGGTAACGACGACGCCGTGTGCATATTTTGCGAGGAGTCTTATTCAAGTAATAGCAGAGAGGAATCTTGGGTACAGTGTCATAGCTGTCTTTTGTGGGTACACAATGAATGTGCCTGTGCAGAAACTAAACATTATATCTGAGATTTCTGCCGATAGATTTTTGTATTCCTTTGGCCCCCTTTTGTTTTTCACACCATCCTAGATACTGACTAGAATTATTTTTTTTACATTAGATTTTAAATTTTTTTATATTTTTTATTAATTAATTTTTTTTTTAATTTAAATTTAAAAATATTTATTGTTTATAATCTCTAGTCGAAAACCAAATTAAGGGCCCATATTCCCACCTTCTCCTCTACCTTATTAAAGGCCTTTTTAAATAGTATGATAGATTAGTTACTATTAAACTGGGAATAAGCCACAATTAAAGATAAAAATACGTTTATTGACGTTTCAATTTCCACTTCGGAAATCGTTCTCAAAATACAAACAGTAAATTTACTGTTTGTATTTTGAGAACGATTTCCTATTTGTATTTTGAGAACGAAATTGAAACGTCAATAAACGTATTTTTATCTTTAATTGTGGCTTATTCCCAGTTTAATAGTAATTAATTTACAATGCCACAAGAAAATAGCTTCAGAACAATAGTATGATAGATGTTAAGCAGAACTACTTGCGTATGTTTTTCATCCCAGAGTTTCTTTTTCTATCTAGACCTTTTCTTTCTTTCTAACATGACCAAAGTATTCTAGTTTTCTTCTTTTTTTTTACTATAAACGCAATTTTCTTTTACTGAGTAATTCTTTCCAGTATATCCACATTCGGTATTTGCCTGTTCATGGTATTTAGATAATTTTTCTATGCATTCTCATTTTTAAGGTCGAGAGTTTTTTATTTAATTCTCCTGTAAGAGTCCATGCTTCCCCATACTACCCTATGTAATACAATTAGAAATACGTCTAATTTGATTAATTGGATTCTTAATGGTAGTAAAATGTACCTGCTGGTAAATATATTCTTTATCATAATAAAGTTTGATATTGCGTTTTCAATCCTGGACCGAATATCCGTGGTCATATTTCATATACAACTTCATTTTAACTTCTCTACATACTCTATAAGTGTTCCATTTCATTTACCACTAGATTTTCTCTCATTTTTCGATTTTTATGAATTATTATCGTTTTTGTTTTTGTGCGTTCAGTTTTAATCCGTAACTTTCAAAAACTTATCTCGGACTCCATTTCAAATCTTCGAACAGTGAACACGTTATCGTTTTGAATCAATTATATTGTTAATTGATAGTTAATATCAGTGTTAATTACAATTGATAAAATGGGAAATGGTATTGTTGTGTTTGCATATGAAGTGATTAACAGTCAGTAAGTTTTTTATTTTACATATTGGATAATTAACTATTAATTTTGGACTATCTATCGTCTATATAAAATTTCAACTAGTAGTGTTTTAAAAAAACTATCAACAACTACAAAATAGTTTATTAGTTTTTCGGTTTAAATCCAGTTTCACCGGCCAGCTGTAAAGCTGGCCACGGACGTATTAAATCCTTTAATAATTTTAATACGTTGGAGGAAAATTAAATATGGCTACTAACAGCAGCATCTCACCTACCTCACTACTAATGTCTGAAATAAACTCTAATAGCTCAACGTACTCATCAGCAGTAGCAAATATGCAGTTCCCATCGAAAGAACAAGCGGTTGTCTTTAGTGTCTTGGATAATACTAAATCGCAGGACTATTTAATTCAATTGGGCAAGATAATTCAACCTAATAATATAATATTTTTATCCAGATTATCAAATAACCGTATTTGTATGTATCTAGCAAATAAAAAAGTTGTTGATAACTTTACGACAAACCACGGTCATATGAAAATTCAAAATGTAACTGTACAGGCCAGAAGATTAATCACCCCTGCGGAACGGATTTTTCTTTCAAATGTGTGTCCCACCATACCGCATAGTTTTTTAATCAACTACCTACAAAATATCGGACTTAACATGGTATGTCCAATTACATTTTTAAAAATCAGCGCTACATCACCCGAGTATAGTCATATTCTCAGTTTTAGAAGACAGGTCTATGTAAGTCCTCATAGAACTACCTGATTCGTTTACTATAAATCATGACGAAACAACATATCGAATCTTTCTGTCTCAAGATAGTATGGTATGTTACAACTGCAAAAAGACCGGACATACTGCCCATCGCTGCAATGAAAACTCACAAGTTCATGTTGAAGAATGTTCTATGGAAACCAACAATGATAATTTATTCCAAACCGAACTTAGCAATTTCATTATTCCAACTCCAACTTCATCTTCTACAGATAAAACAGAATCAATCAAACAAAAATCCGATAAAACATCTAACCAAAAAACTATCACCAACAATATTGATATCACAATAGACACAACAGGTATAAATAGTAAGCCAAAACGGAATATTTACGATATTCTTAGACCTCCAGACACGGATCTAAAAGAAAACCATTTTTCGACACCAGCACTTAAAATGAAGAAAACTAAGACGAGTGAAGATTGCACAGAAACTAAACCATTTTGTCAAACTTCTTTCGAACCAGTAAAACACTTTATTAAAAATCAATCACAACCATTTATCCTCAATTTCGATCAATTTTGTTTACTCTTAAGTAATGTTAGTAGTGTACAAAATCAGATTAATATAATTCAGGACTTTACAACATATATCCCAGGCCTGATTTACATGCTAAACACAATTTACGTTGGACGTTAAATTCCATTTATTCCAATGGAATATCGATGGACTCTTCCATTGACTTGCCTTTTTACAGAAACTCATCTCTGACCATTGCACAGATATAATATTTATCCAAGAACCTAACTTTAGTCCAAACAAAAATTACAATCATAAGCAGTTCAATTGTTTTAGAAATGACAGAATAAGCAATTGTAATTATTCTTCTGGTGGGGTTGCCACTTTGGTCAAAAAATCTTCTGTAGCAAGCCTATTTCCTGTAAACACCACACTTGAAACAGTAGTAATAAAACTTGTAGTACTTTCAACCCTCTACATCCCTCTATAACCCCCTATAATATATGGGAGTCAGTACGTACAGATAGTAGAGGTAAATTACTGGAAAAATTAATGTCTGAGTTATAGCTCAACTTACTTAATGATGGAACTTCTACACGTTTTAACATTCAGACGGAAGATTCATCTGAAATTGACTTAAGGTTTTGCGATCCAGTTTTGTTTCCTCAGCTCTTGTGGGAAGTCCTACCATATACATATAGTAGCGACCATCATCCCATTATTATCCGAAATTTTACTAGACAACAATCTACTTATGAGTTTTTACCCAAATGGAAAACTGAATCAGCAAACTGGACATAATTTAAAGACTTCATCGATAAATCTATCGAAAATTTTATTGTAAAAAATACCATCAATGATACTCTAGAAGACTTCAATAATATCATTATACAGAGTGCAAAACAGTTTTATAGGTAAAACAAAACCGCCAAAAAATCATACACACGTACCATGGTGGAATCCTGACTGCAGTGAAGCGATTAGGGCAAGTAAAAAAGCTTTTAATAGGTATAAAAAACATAATTATCTAGATAATAAGATTGCATACAAAAGACAAAAGTCTAAAACTCAACTATTAATTAAGCAAGCAAAAAGATCCAGTTGGATTAAATATGTTTCTAATATAAACAGCTCCACGTCAATAAGTGAAGTTTGGAAAAAAATTTGCAAAATTTCCGATTTTCAAAAGCCACCCACAGTATCGAGCCTAAAAGTAAATTACCAAATAATTACATCACCAAAAGAAATAGCCAACATATTGGCACACAATTATACAAAAATATCTTCCACTAAAAACTACGACCCTGTTTTTCTTGAAAACAAAATACAATCCGAAAATTATAGCACACTTTCATATGAAATTAACGATAATCCTCTAAATCTTCTTCTAACGCTTCATAAATTGAATGATTCACTTAGAGATTTGAAGGATACTAGTCCTGGAACAGATGATATACCATCTATTTTTTTAAAATAACTTCCTAATTTAGCCATAAAGGTTATGCTACATATATTTAATTTCATATGGCAGCAACACCAGTACCCCACAATTTGGACTAAGGCTATTGTTCTCCCATTTCTTAACCTCA
Organism: Diabrotica balteata; assembly: GCA_918026665.1. NCBI lineage: Eukaryota > Metazoa > Arthropoda > Insecta > Coleoptera > Chrysomelidae > Diabrotica > Diabrotica balteata. The sequence goes on from OU898284.1 coordinate 48,256,743, forward strand.
ATGTCTCCGTCTAGACCCTGAATCTTACAGACCCATAAGTGCTCCATGGGAAAATTACTAGAAAAAAATTATCAATACAAGGCTCACCTGGACACTTGAAAGTTCAAATCTAATGACGAATGCGCAAAATGGTTTTAGACAAAATCTATTAGGCATAGATAATATACTAGATTTAAAAAGCGATATCCAGGAAGCACTAGCGATGCGACAACACTGTATAGCAATATTTTTCGATATAAAGAAAGCATTCAACACGTGCTGGAGATATATTATTTTAAAAAAGCTGCACTCATGGAATATCCGGGGAAATTCTCTAGAATTTACTAAAAACTTTTTACGACAAAGAGCATTTCAAGTCAGAGTGCAAAGTTCATATTCCGAAGAACATATTGAGGAAAACGGAACCCCTCAAGGTTCTATAATTAGCCCGACATTATTCCTAATCGCCATAAATGATATAATTAAAAATTTACAAAAACCTTTGAAAGCTCGTCTATACGCAGACGATTTGGTGGTTTATATCAAGGGCAACGATTCTTCACTTATGTCGAAATACTTACAAAATTTTCTAAAACAACTGGAAGAATGGTCCTGCGACACAGAATTTAAATTTTCCGTATCTAAAACAGTGAGAATGGTATTCACCAATAAACACGCTTTTAGTAAACCAATATTAAAGTTTTTTAATTCAGAGCTCACGTTTAAAACAGGGAATGTGGTTGGACAAAAAACTATCCTGGAAAAAAACACATAGATCAACTTGTCGCATCGTGCCATAAAAAATTAAATATATTAAGAACTTTATCTAACAGGGATTGAGGCTCTGATTACGATACACTAATTAGTCACTAATTAGTCTATATAAAGCATTAATTAGATCTAAAATAGATTTTGGCTCCATTGCTTATATTTCTGCATCCGACACAACACTAAAACCATTAGATAGTATACACAATACCGCATTAAGAATTGCTCTGGGAGCGTTTAGAACAACATCGGTAGAAAGTTTATATAGTGAAACTGGAGAAACTTTACTACACCGTCGCATTTATTTAACATTAAGACATTCAACTTTTATAGCATCCAATCGAAATGGACCTATTTTTGATAATGCATTCAATAATAAACATACACTTCAAAATAGATCTAATTCACACAAACCTTTCTATGAGAGAATTCGATTTTATCTAATATATTTAAACTTTGAGGGTATACAAGGCAACTATCGAACACGGTGATTAATTTAATCTTGCCCAAGTACTTTCGATCAATCGATCATCTTCAGAGGCATTTCGTCAGTTGTGGCCTATCCGACATAGTAGAATGTCATAAATGTAAAATTTGGACATAACAATACAAAATACAATACACTAAGACAAACAAACACTTTAAAATTTATAAGGAGAAGCTACATGTTGTATAGAAGCCGGAGACAGAATGACTGAAGATTAAATTAATCACCGTGTTCGATAGTTGCCTTGTATACCCTCAAAGTTTAATTATTCGAACATTCAACCTTATATTAATATATTTAAACCTAGATTTTCCTAGATATATTTTAAATAAATTTGAGCCATCTTCCATCTTGGTGTACCAATATCTCCGAAATAAATTATAATCTTACTGTATTTAATAAGCATTCTGCAAATCCGGCTGTTATTAAAAATAACCTCAATTCAATCATAAACAAACATGAAGAAAATTGCTGCAGGATATTTACAGATGCATCCAAATGCAACACAGGAGTTGGTGCTGCATATGTAACGTCTAACAATCAATTTCAATTCAGAATGCCCAAATATTTCAGCATCTTCTCTGCTTAACTATATGCAATACTCAAAGCTCTTGAACATATCAACAATAATAAAATACCAAAATGCTTGATTCTAAGTGATTCCCTTGGTGTTTTACAAACCTTAAATCATATGTATCCTAAAAGTCCCCTAGAAAAAATGGTAAAATCTGAACTAAAGCAAGCTGAAGAAAATTCCAGACGCATTACCTTCATTTGGATCCCGTCTCATATTGGTATTGATGGAAACGAAGCTGCAGACCAGTGCGCGCGTAAATTGTCGGAAAGTGTCGAAACAGATGTAACGGAGTGTCGAAATCTCGCGGGTGATATAAAAACGTCTATAAAAAATTTAATTACGTGTAAGTGGAATCAAGAATGGAATTATTCACAGACAACACTACGGAAAATTAAAGACAATGTTTATCCATGGCTACCTAGAACTCGAAACCGAAAACTGCAAATCATCATTACTCGTTTACGTTTATGCCATACAAGATATACGCATTCGTACCTTTTTACCAGAGATAATCCCCCTACATGTGACATTTGTGACGAAACAAACAGTGTTAAACATTTTTTAATTTACTGTCCACTTTTTGTAAATGAACGCAACAGGTTCAATATTCCAAACAATATCCATAAACTCTTAGGAACAGACTTTAATTATGTTGATTTGGGAAAATATTTAAAATGTATAGGATTATATTATAAAATTTAATTATTAGAATTGTACACCTACACTGGATTCCCGTTAATCACCTTATGGTGGATGCAGTAAACTTTTTTAATAAAAAAAATACTTATCTCACTTTTTGTAGTAGATTCTGCAGGTATTCAAAACTGTTGGCTATAATGAAATTATCGTCCTTTGTTATTGCGTGGTATTTATCAGCTCCCCATTTATTACTATACTTTCTGTAGCATTGTAAAACATCGCTTTTGAGTACTTATTCAGAATCGTAAGCGACATTTCACATCCGGGCCAGGTGCCTTGTTATTCTTTATTACTAGCATTCTTAGAAGGCGTTCACGGTTCTTTAACCCTAGTAGAACTGGCCTTAGAATACATACAGGATATAAACGGGCTGGGGCATATGTTAACTGAAATATATCAAATGTTGAACGAAAGAGCAATTTCTTCTTCTTCTTAGCCTTCTGTCGTCCATGTTTGGACATAGACCTCTTTCAACTCCTTCCATCGGTCTCTATCCTGAGCAACATATTTCCAATTTGTTCCGGCTGTTCTTCTAATGTCATCAACCTATCTCATCTGTGGTCTTCCTCTTGGTCGTTTACTTTCGTAAGGTCTCCAATGGTGTATTGTAGTATTCCAACGTTGGTTTTTCTGTCTAGCAGTGTGGCCCGCGAAGCTCCATTTAAGTTTTGCAATTTTTATTGTTATATTCTCGACTTTTGTTTTGGATCTTACCCAGTCGTTCCTCTTTTTATCTGACAGTCGTATACCTAACATGGCTCTTTCCATTGTTCTTTCTGTTGTGGCTAGTTTATTCATGTTTGCCTTGGTTAGGGTCCAGGTTTGACATCCATATGTCATGATAGGACGGATGCATTGGTTGAACACTTTGCTCCTCAAGTATTGGGGTATTTTGCAGTTCTTAAGTATCCAACTAAGTTTTCCAAATCCTGTCCATGCTACTCACGCTCTTCTAGTAATTTCCGCACTTTGGTTCTCTTTGTTAAGTCTCAGGATTTGGCCTAGGTAGATATATTCCTGGATTTATTCCTGATCTCACTGCCGTTTATAGTTATATGTCTGGGGTCTTCTGTGTTTGTTATTATTTTTGTTCATTTCATATTCATTTTTAGGCCGACGTATTGGGAGCTGGCTGCTAGTTCCCCCAACATAATTTGCAGTTCCTCGAATGTGCTCGCTATAATAACTATGTCGTCAGCGAATCTGAGGTGGTTTAACTTGTTGCCATTAACGTTGATGCCATAGGTTGACCAATTTGTAGTTTTGAAGACGTCTTCTAGGGCTAGGTTGAAAAGCTTTGGCGATATTACGTCTCCTTGTCTCACTCCTCTCTTAATGGGGATGGGATTTGTATTTTTGTCTAGTTGTACTATCATAGTTGCATTTTCATATATATTATGTATTAGTTGCCTATATCTCGAGTCTATTCTACAATTATTAATAGCTTGTTCTATGGCCCATATCTCGATACTATCAAACGCCTTTTCATGGTCGACGAAGGCAAGAAATACGGGTAGTTGATATTCATTTGCCTTCTCTATCAATGTTCTCATTGTCAGCAGATGGTCTGATATACTATATCCTTTGCGGAAGCCAGCCTGTTCAACCGGTTGGTAATTATCCATTTTGTAGGTTAACCGGTTATTAATAATTCTCATAAATAGTTTGTATACTTGACTGAGCAAAGATATAGGTCTATAATTCTGTAGATCACATTTGTCCCCTTTTTTGTGTAAGAGTATTACTAGACTCTCGTTCCAGTCTTTAGGGATCTGGCTATTATGGAGACATCTATTAAATAGCTCTATTAGTACAGGGATTGTTAATGTCTTGGTTGTTTTCAAGAGCTCGGCAATTATACCGTCGTGTCCTGGAGCTTTATTATTTTTTAGTTGTTTTAAAGCTCTTTCTATTTCGTATCCCTTTATATTTGGTAGTACTTCTGATCCCACGTTTTTTATTTTTCTTTTGACGTTCTCCTTTGTTGTTTCATTAGGCTGGCCTTGCGAGCTGTACAAGGACGTGTAGAAGTCTTCGACAATATTTGTTATTTTATATTTGTCCTTCTCTACCTTATTGTTAGCGTCTTTAATTTTGATGATTTTTTGAACTCCCAGTGCGGGTCTTAGGCATTTTAAGAGAAAGAGCAATTAAATCTAGAATTACAAGAATCAATAAAAAACTACTTAGTAAAATAAACCAAGATCTTAGTATTCAGGACGACACCTCTGAAGATACTGACGTATCACAGGAAAATACTCCTGCCAACGATAAATAGAAAAAAACAAAAAGTTAACAAAATGGCTATTATTCAGTGGAACATTCAATCCGTATTTACACATATAGAAATGCTACAGCTTTTAATTAAAGAAACACATCCACAAGTTATCTGCTTACAAGAGACAAATTTCACAACAAATAAAAAACACTCATTAAAACAATATGAGGCCTACCATAAAATTAGAACAAACGCTGGTAAAGCTAGTGGCGGCGTATCCATTTATGTTAATTCACATTTGGAATCAGAGGTTAAAATAAAATCTTCAACACAATATTCTATATGCAATGTATATATTCCATCAGATACCGAAACCACTGCCAAACAACTCAAATTGTTCATTGAACAAATTTCAAAACGCAGAATAATAGTAGGAGACTTTAATGCACACAGTACAACATGATGTCTATCTACAGATAAAAGAGGTGATACTATAGAAAGATTTTTAAGCTTAACTGACTTTGTCTTGCTTAACTCTGGGGAAAAACTCGCTTTAACTCAATTCATTAAACATCTGGTAAACATTCCGCTATCGATCTCTCTATATGCGAAAGCTCGCTAGCTCCAAATTTAAACTGGGAAGTACTACATCATACTTATAATACCGATCACTGGCCTATATTAATAACCAACTACGCATCAGACAAAAATACTGAAACATCCTTTCCAGAAAAGTGGAAAATCAATAATGCAGATTGGGAAAGTTATCAAAATTTTATCAAAAACTCTATACCCCACTTAGGACTATTGGAAACTGATATTGATCTCATTGTTGAAAAATTCACTACAATGATTATAAAAGCTGCAGAAAAAACTATAGGTAAAACAAGCAGGCCAAAATGTAAACAGACGGTCCCGTGGTGGAATTCTGAATGTCAAGATGCACTAAAACTTAGTAAACATGCCTTCAACGTATTAAAAAAACACCATACAGAAGAGAATTTAGTTAATTTTAAAAAAACCTAGAGTTAAGGCGAGATATATAATCAAAAAGAATAAGCGTGAGTCATGGAAACAATATGTATCCTTAATTACCGATCATACCCCCGCATCTGAAGTGTGGAACAAGATCCGCAGAATTAAAGGTATTCCATATACTTACAAAATAAACTCTCTTAATATGAACGGAAATCAAGTATCTGATGAAGCACAAATAACAAATGCCTTAGCAGTTTCGTTTCAAACTGCTATGACTCTATGTACGATCCTATATTTATTGAACATAAAAGAAACTCAGAACAAGTTTCTCAAATAATCATTACCAATAACAGTCATCCACTGAACTCATCACTAAGTATAAATGAACTAAAAGAAGCACTTCAGGTCGGTAAAAATTCTAGCCCAATACACCCAGCAAATGCTAAACAATACCTTCTGGATATCTATAATTTGCTATTCTATACGAAACAATTCCCAAAATCTTGGAAAGCAGCTATTGTAATTCCTATTTGAAAACCTAATAAAATAAAGACGGATCCAAATTCGTATCGACCTATATCTTTAACATCCACCTTATACAAACTAATAGTTAAAATACTTAACAAACGTCTGCAATACTTCCTGGAATCCAATAATTTAATATGCAAACATCAAAGCGGATTTAGGAAAAACAGATGTACAACGGACAACTTGATTAAACTAGAATAGGTCATACACGAGGCGTTTGCAAGTAATCGTCAAGTACTGGCCGTCTTCTTTGATAAAGTAAAAGCCTACGATACTGTGTGGAAGTATGATGTCCTAAAAAGATTAAAACAATGGGGTGTGGACGGAAATCTTCTAGCTATCATCAAAAATTTTGTTTATGATAGAAATTTTAGAGTTAAACTTACTAATCATTTGTCAAGTTCGTATACCCAAGATAACGGAACTCCCCAAGGATTAACACTTAGTGTAACACTTTTCTTGATTGCAATGAATGAAGTTGTTGATAACATTAATACTCCTGTCCAAATTGGTTCAAAGAACCGCTTTAGAAAAGCGGTCAGAGAGAACAGGTCTTCGTTTTTCTACAAACAAAACAAAAGCAATATGCTTTTCAAGAAACAAACAAACAAGTAGGCCAAAATTAACACTACATAATCAAAATTTTCAGTATGTAGAAGAATATCAATTTTTGGGATTGATATTAGATATACAACTCACTTGGAAAACCCACATTCAACAACTTAAAAAAATCTTGCATGAAAAATATGAACATTCTCAAAGTATTAGCTAATCATAATTGGGAAGTCACAATTACTAAATATATATAAGTAAAACACAGATTCGTAGCAAGCTAGATTATGGATCAATATTCTACAGTTCAGCTAAAAATAGTTTATTAAAGCAATTGGACATCTTACAAAATACCGCATTGTACTTGTAAGGCTTGTACTTGGAGCCTACAGGATCAGTCCAGTAGAAAGTCTTTATGTAGAAGCTGATGAACCACCTCTTTCAATTAGAAGACACAGACTAAGCCTACAATATGCAGCTAAAATTGGAGCCAACTCTAATAACTCTGCTTACTCCTACACATTTTCTGACAATTTTCATTTTATTTTTGAACAAAAACCCTTTCTTTCTGCAACATTTAGTAAAAGAATCACAGGTTGCAATTTCCCGAAAGGTATTTCTAATGAAATAAACTACCCTCCTCCTTGGACCACAAAACTCTTCAAATGTAATAAAAATTTTCTACTGTATAACGGTTTCAAGCGATTAAAGACAAATACAAAAAATATTACCAAATATATACAGATGCGTCAAAAACTTTTGAAATGGAAACGGTATGCGCAGCTTTTGTTGACGAAACAATTAAACATCAGTTCCAGCTACCTAAGGAGTACTCCATATATTCGGGCTGAATTGTATGCAATATCTAAAGCCCTACAACATATACTATCAAACCAGCCCAAATCAGAAGCAGTCATTTTGACAGATCCTTTAAGCGCAGTACAAGGAATATTAAGGGTTTACCCAAAAAAATAAAAATTAAAATTAAAATTGATCTAGAAGAACTTTACAGTAAGCATAAAAGGATAGAATCTGTTTAGATTCCATCTCATGTAGGCATGGTAGGTAATGAAAAAGCTGATCAGGAAGCTAAAGAAGCCTGCTATATGAGTAGACCAGATAAAGACTAAAGAGCTCCTAGAAATTCCTCATTCCGACATTCAAAACACCATCAAAGAATTTTCAATGACAATATAACTCGAAAGATATAAACAACTTCATGTCGACAACAAACTACAACGCATTAACCCAAATTTGTCACCAAAAGGAATAATGCCACAAAAACGACGATATCAAGTCATACAACACCGCTTAAGAATAGGACAGGTTAACCCACCAGTACCTAATAAAGAAAGTACAACATAAACTGTGCTATGTTTATGATATTCCTCTTACAATCGAACACATTATTGTTAGTTGCCCACTCTATCACCTGGAACTATCACCTGGAACGACTTCAAAGTGATTTACCAAATGATCTGAAAAGTGCTCTGAACTATAGTAAATGTGATAAAGTGACAGTTTCTAAAACTAACTAAATTGTACAATCTAATATAAAAATAGACTTAAGTTATCAATTGTAAATAGCAGTTATAAGCAAACATCTCATTTTATGTACAACTCTTTCCCTCCAATAACCTTTCATGGTTGACGCGGTTACTTAATAAAAAAAAATCTTTTTAATTATTCCATATACAGTAGTAATTATCACAAAACTTAAAACACATTCCACTAAACCCTTTTACGATTTTGTCTTAATATTTAGCCTACAGGTATATTACTTACTATTAACAAAATATTCCTTTAAAGATTTTATTATTTTAGTTAAACATTGAAATTCTTTTTAGGTACTATCCCAGATTACCTCCGTTGTGGAACAACTTGTCGTAGTCGGATGTCTGGACAAAATATTTTCACCTACCTACAGGGAGCTTTTTATGACCACAACGATAAGATCAGTTATGTTTGAGGGATTTGAGTTTGCCAAATACACATCAGATGTCGGATATGCTTGTGAAGTAGTCAGACAACAGGTCATCGAAAAAACTAAAAAAATGAAAAACATACAAAGGATATATAGTAAAGAATATCCGGGAATGGTGGAAGCTTTAAGATTCTCATTTTTAGGATTTGTAAGTACTTATTGCTCCTATTTACAAATTCTGCAAACCTGTTACGTTCCAAATGTTGCATTAGGCTCCATCTCTAGTTTTGCAACTGGTTAGATGCAATGACGTATAATATATAGACTCGGTGAACGATTTAAAAAGTGTCCAAAACATGAATACCTTTGTTATTGTTTATTGTTTTGATACGAAGATACACGAAGTTCATGATTTCTTACGAAGCATCACGAAGTTGATCTTGTGTTTGAAAACATCATGGACGTATGAAAAAATTTTCTCCATTTTGTGTGACAAGCAAATTTTATTTTAAATTGTTGAGAGTTATTTACTTACTATTTTAGTAAAATGCCATACTATTTTATCAAAATAATTATTTCTCTTATAGATGGGAACAAAAAGAAATCATAAATATTTAATTTTAATTAAAAAAATAATTATTGTCATTAAAATATAAATGAGCACGCCGCTGTTCTGATAAACATACCTTCAACCTTGAGCCGAGATCTTTCGGACACTCGATTCTATAGCGAGAATAGGGGACTGCGTAGTCTATATATTATACGTCATTGGTTAGATGTCCCAGCTCCGTTTATACAAAAACAGATATGTAATATTGGTTGCCTACAGTCAAGGTAGAGAAATGAAATTTTATTAATTTTATTTTGGGGGAAAATGATTTTTTTTAAGTGCTAAGAAACTAAGGAAAAAAAATTCTTTTTTTATGAAGGAATTAATTTATATGAGGTTTCTAGTAATATTTTGTAAGATTTGGTGTTCCAAAATTTAGGATTTTGAATCTCGGGTCTAGTCGGCAAATCTTCGTGTGACGAGCGCTGGATAACGGCTTTTAGGTTTGAAGAGTCATTCTTTAGGTGAATTGGCGTGGAATAAGTCGCTGTATTAGAGTATTTACCGGCAACTGTATTTTGCTGTTTCCTGAGGGATTTCATTCTAATACAACGTAGCGGATGTTCCCCTAGCTTTGTGTCCTTAGTGGAAAAGTTTGTTTTGGTGTTGGAATATTCGCAGATTCGCCAAAGAGCGGTTTTACCAGCCACGTTTCATCTTTGGAATCAGTTACAATAAGACCGAAGATCGAGCCTTAATCACGATCCAGATAGCCAAGTAGTTTACGGCTAGTCTTTAACCCTTGGTCTGGCTAACAAGGGTTCAGGTTCCGGTTTCGTTTCGTTTTCGTTTTCGTTTTGTTTTTGGGTTTTGGTTTTCCCATTGCCTGATTTTTGCCGTTTGGTGGTTGATTTTCGTCTTCCTGGCTGGACGTGGCCCATCATGTGCTCCTGATTCGACCTGGAAGGTGTTTCGACCTTCGTACTGTTCTCTGCGACGACTTCGCCGTTACAGCTTTTAATGGGACTTCCCCCCGCTGTGTCTCAGTGGACTTAGAAATTGTGAATCTCGAAGACACCCCGATTGAGGAAGTCACAGAAGTAACGACGTATTTTATGTGATAAATTCGAGGTATTTATCGAGCTTTAGTTTTCAAGCGAAGTTTTATGCGCTATTTTGTTAAATTTTCTTATTCAAATAACATTGTTAAGAAAATAAAGAAATTGCGGTCTCAGGTATTTTATATATTTACACATTTTCCGGGTATGTAAACTGCGCCTAAGGGTAGATAATTTTTTTTTTTTTAGGTTTACATTTTATGTCATGATCTACACACACACCTGAGCTCACGTGGTGTCTATTACATGGTCTATTACATGGATATGTACTGGATATTTAATCATTAAATTTGACCAAATCTTGAACTCAGACAATTTGTATTTTTATTTATCTCACATGTATTTAGGTTGGTGTATCCTATACTGGTAATTTTGGCGATAAACCTATTGCTAAGTTGGTGGTTTATCATAAGCAACGTAGGGAAGGCTGTGGGCCAATTTACCTGGCGCCCCTTTGATAACTTTTGTATACTTCAATGGACTGCACGACCAGTCTCCACTGTTTGTCTAGCCGCGAGCCATTCTCATACTGTCACCGTATAGTTTTTTTTGTCGGTGTACGTCTAACCTATATGTGGTGAACTAGTATTGAGTTAGTTTTTATAAATTGCGTCTGGTTCGCCATAAACCTTCAGCGAAATAAGGAAGCTTAGGCAAAACTTATATTTTTTAAAAGCTGTAATGTTCTTTTATATACTAGCTCTCTGAGTATCTTCTTCTTATGATGCCTATCCGTTACGGATGTTGGACACTAACATGGCTATTCTGACTTTGTTAAGCGCTGCCCTGAAAAGTCCGGTAGTAGTTAAGTTAACCCATTTTCGCAGGTTATGCAACCAGGATATTCCTCTCCGTCCTGGACCTCTTTTCCGAAGTACGTATGAGTTTGCGACGTTTTATGGTTACGAATTCTTCGCGGTCTTTACTCATTCTATGTAGTACTTCTTCGTTGGTAATTCTGTCTATCCAGGAAATCCTCAACATGCGTCTATAGCACCACATCTTAAATGCTTCGAGTCTCTTCAGTGATGCTTCAGTTAAGGTCCATAACTCCACGCCATATAAAAGAACGGAAAATACGTAGCATTTTAGTAAACGAACTTTTATTTCCAATTTTATGTCATGGGAAAATTATTTCCAAAAAGTTACTTTTTACCAAAAAAAAAAATGAAATTTTAAGTCAAATGCGCCGACTGAAGATTTTTTTTTTTAGCAGAAATATTTTTCAGTTTTCTTTTAGGACCCCAAATGCAACTTTTAAAACTTACCCCGTTTCGATCGGATAAAAAAATATTTTTTCGGCCCACTCTAATGCACATACCAACATATTATAGTACTCCATCATTAGAATCATGCATCTTAAATTCTTATATAAAAAAAATTGCCCAAGGCAACAACTGTAATCTATACAGATGCATACAAAATATCGGAAGGGACCGGATGTGCTTTCTACATTCCATCCAAGTCAAAAGAAAAAATGTTCAAACTACCTCTCAATTGCTCAATTTTTAGTGCTGAAGCACTTCTTGAAGCCTTGAAATATTTCGACAGTTTAAACAATATTTCAGTTTTAATAATATCCGATTCATTGACAGTCTTATTATATCTCAAAAATACAAAGTTACCCAAATATAATTCTAATCCCGGTTATCACAATCTTGTTTCGATCTTTCATCCGACCACATTTCTGTCTTGGTGACGATATCCACAAATATCCTAAAAACAGAATCTCAGCCATATCTTAGTAATAAATATAGGTACCAATTGGATTAAATTCCAAACTATTCTTGATGGCAGACTGGATCTAAACATCCCACTAAAATCTGATAGCGATATTGACAAAGCAGTAGATCAAATAAATAGGATAATTCAGGAAGCTGGCTGGCAGTCAACACCTACACAAACAAAAGCAATCATACAAAAATACCCACCCACCCAACGAAATAGAAGAAAAATGCGCATAAATACGAAGACTAAGGAAAATATCTCAAAGAACCAGAGCACCTCAGGATAAAAATAGATTAAACCAAGCTACAGCAAGATTAAAAATATTGTTAAACAACAATAAAAACAATGACATAAAACGATATTTACAAAATCTATCTGCCACGGAATACTCACTATGTGAACAATTTCCCTTCGTTGGCTCAGTGAAGATGTTCGTTCAGTTATAATGGAAACACAAAATAATAGTAGCAGAGTTTATTGACGAGACGTACACTATGGGTGTTGATCCGGGATTACTTTGAGTAGAGACTGTTGTAGTTGAGCGTTAAGACTATCACGTTTGTGGAGTGAATATTGATTGAATGCTTCTCTAGGCAAGAGATTTTAGTTTTATATAAGTTTTAATTGGGTCAATATATTCGCGGACCTAATGACATGTGTATCTAAGTTGTGTGTAAATTGTTTAACTTTCGTCAGCACTTTCGACTGATGTCCAAATTTTATTGTTGATAATTGACCAAATCTAATGTAACCTAATTAACTACGTGTGTATATTTAATAACAAATAAATTCATTCGGTCTACTGGGTGATAAAATTATACTGTCCAATTTCGGATATGAATTCTGAAGATTTGATATTGGACATACTGCGGAATCGGGCAATCTGGCCCAAGTGTCAATACTCAAAGTTTACATATTACATAACATAGTAAAATTCAAACAGGATAAATTATAAATAGTTTAAGAATAATCAATAATCTTCCAACCGTACCCTAGCTATCAATGTCCGACTCTATCTCTAGATTAAAATTAGGGCAATTTAATGGAAATGTGGAGAGTGGGATGTCGGCTTGGGAAGTCGACGGTACATTTTTGTGCCGATTATTAACTAATATAGGTACTTCCTGTTCGTTAGTCTGAGTTTGTGGATTACCTGAACGACATAGTCGTGCAACAGGACGGTACTTCCATAACGTGAGTATCCCAATTATTACCATTATAGTAATGGTCCCGGTGGCCACAAAATAATGCCAATTAGATTCGTGAATCGATCGCCACTGCGTAAGCATCATTTCTTGTTCCAGACTCTCCTCCTCAAGTAACACATGACGTAGCTCTCCTCCTGGTATGTCAAGGTAGGTGTTTAGAGGTGTGTTAAACCTGCAGGGTGTCCTCGCCACCAGTTGGACCACGGGAGTGATTGGCGACTTTAGGTAACTCGTCACCGCTCTGTCCACCCCACTGCTAGTGGGAAGTAATGTAATATTTTTCGTATGGGCGATACATTTGGGTGAAAGCTTCAGGAATGTGACTCGTTCCAGTACTCTTTCGCTCCGATTTCCATCGCAAATAATGGATATGTGTATCGTAACTGGCGTGACAACTAGTCAGAGGTTGGGAGTACCCATCTTACTTCATTGAGCTGTCTGTATTGTCCTGGCTACCAGTGGACATGTGCTATTCTTAGATCGCTCATAAATTTCTTCAAGTATGCAATTTGGGTGGGTATCCATGTTTCTTATAGCCGTTGGTGAGCACGCTATCTGCGCCTTTGTCAACAGTAAGCACCTTTCTCTATCTTCCGCGGTCAATTCGAAGTAGTGCAGTGTGTTATAATCTACGACCAGTAGATTCTTTGGGGCGACAAATGTGCGCCACACCGACCCCTCAATGTTAAGTGGTACGGCCGTGACTTTGAGCATGCTGTACTTATTTTTCCCTGTCACTATGAAGTAGCCGATCACTATTATAAATCTGTCGTCATGACTGACTTCTGTTTCTATAATGGGTTGTCGTCATATTTCGACACCTTGAGGCAGTATCTGCCCTGCTTTCTCTATTAATTTGGTTATTTCACCCGGTTTCACTATATTAGTGAAGTGTCCGTGGTTATAGTGAAGGTTTAATATTCCCTCGTAAAATTGAGTATATTCGTTTATGAACTTCATAACTTGTAATGCTATCGTTTGTATTCGTAACGTGCTATATTCGGTTTCTAGTCTTTGTGCTTTGTCTTCTACTTCGTTAAGTCCTGTAGATATTTCTTGTAGACCTGTGATTAGCGCTTTGTTAAACTTGTTCATTTGCTCGTTTATCCTGTTCTCTGTGTGGTTGATTGATGTTATTGTTTCTAACATTATCTTCGCCTGGTGCTGTGATCCCTTTATTAGCTCCTTTTGGTTATTATCTAAAGCTTCAATGTTACTGTATTGTTCCTAATATTCCTCTTCTTTCCCTTCCTTTTATTTCTACTGTCAACCCCTCGCTTACTGACTCCGCCTTTCTTTGTCCTTCCTCTAACTTCCCTATTATATCCTTACAATACACGATTTTTATCTCCTGACACAGTTCTCGTAAGCCTTGTATCATATTTCCTATTAGTTGGTGCTCTGTTCGAATTCTTCCTTTTTCGAGTAACACCTTTATTCGAAATGTTCCCCGGTCTATGACGACCTCTCCAAGGTCTTCTGTGAAAAATCCTGGTACCGGATTATATATTTTATACGGTTCTGCCTTTATGGGTTTTAACATCGTTAAAAACATTACAGCTACTAGTATTTTCTTCCATCTTAGTGCTGCTGCCTTCTTCGGCTTTTCCTGTTTCTCTTCTTCCAGTCGTATTAGCTTATGTATGGGTCTTTTAGTCAGTTTCCCGTTTGCCTTTCTCACTGTTACTACTTTGGTTAATCCCTCCGCTCCAGGGTGTGTTTCTGTTGCCCTCGCTAATGGCCATCTGCCTGGAGGTATATCCTCTTCTTTAATTATAACTATTTCTTCTTCTTTTATGTTAGGGTGCGCCTTATGCCATCTATTTCTCTGTTGTAATTGGTGCAGGTATTCTTATTTCCAAATTTTCCAGAAGTCTCTTTTTATTTTCTCCAATAATCTCCACCTCGTCGGCATCTTCAAATAAGTCGTAAGCTCTTCTTCCCTATTTGGTGATATAATTTCTCTCCCTATAAGGAAGTGAGCTGGTGTCAGGGCTATTTTCCCTTCTTGGTCTTCTGATGACCCGCATAATGGTCTCGAGTTCATACATGCTTCTATTTGTGTCAGCACCGTACTCAATTCTTCATATGTTAGAACTGTTTCCTAGATGATTCTTTTCAAGTGATATTTCATTATTCGCACTGCGCTCTCCCATAATCCTCCGAAGTGTGGTGCATATGCAGGTATGACATGCCACTGGGTACCTAGTGCCAGTAATCCATGTTTTATCTCGTCATCTATTTTTTGATTTTCTTTGTTCAACAAGTTTGCTGTTCCTACGAATGTGGTTCTGTTATCGCTGTATACGTTGTTGCACTGTCCTCTGCGTGCCGTAAATCTCTTGAACGCCGCGATGAATGCATCCGTAGACATATCGCTTACTATCTCAAAGTGTACTGCCTTCGTTGACAGACACACAAATACTGAGATGTAGCCCTTATAGCTCCTCTGTCCTCTGCCTCTCGTGGTACTTATTTTTATTGGCCCTGCATAATATATCCCTGTGTTAGTAAAGGGATGACTCGGGTTCACTCTGTCTTTCGGTAGATCTCCCATTAATTGTTGTGCTGCTTGGCTTCTATACCTTCTGCACTTTAAACATTTTGCTAGATGATCTTTCACGGTTCTTCTGCCGTTGATTATCCAGTATTTCCTTTTTATGTACTGTAGTGTTTGTTGTAATCCGCTATGTAGATTTCTTGCGTGACTATCTGCTATAAGTAACTTTGTTAATGCACTATCCTTTGGCAAAATTATCGGATGTTTTTCTCCGTACTTTAGATCCGTGTGTCTCAGTCTTCCGGTGACTCTTAGAATTCCTTGTCTATCCAGGAATGGTACCAATGGCGCTAATTTATTTTTCTTGTCTAATTGCTGTTTCTTCTCCAACTTATTTATTTCTTGTTTGAAGTAGGCGTGCTGTGTGTGCCTTATCACCTTTAATAGCGTTTCCTTTAATTCTTGGACTGTAAGCTGACTTTGTCCATTGTCCTTCTTTTTTCTGCATTTGTCTGCAAATCTCCTACAGTATGAAAGTACTCTTCTCATTCTTTCTAAATTTGAGAATCTCTCGCATATGTCCTCCTTTATCGTTGTCGTGTGCACCGTTATTTTCGTTTTGACTTCCTCCTCATTTGTCTCTGGTATTTCTTCTGATTCCTGCGTTAAAGTTTTGTTACTAGTCAGCCAAGTTGGTCACTTTCACCATAGCCCTGCTTCTAATAATTCTGATGCGGTACTTCCACGTGAGAGGATGTCCGCTGGATTTTCCTTTGTATCTACCTTATGCCAATTTTTCGGTCCTATAACGCCTCTTATTTCCTCTACTCTGTTAGCGACGAACATTTTCCACCTTTTTGATGATCCCCTTATCCAAGCCAGGGTTATCGTTGAGTCCGACCATGCATATACCTCAATGTTTTCCCTGTTCTATGCTTGTAGGGTTTTCTTCATTAAATTTACTAGTGGTGCCGCGGCACACAGCTCGAGCCTTGGTAACGTCGTTTTCCCTTTCAATGGTGCGACTTTCCATTTTGCTATCGTTTATATCGCTGTATTAGATTCGTTTTTATTTCTGGGCCTAATACCCTTGAGCAGATTACTGCTCCGTATCCTTTAATAGACGCATCTGCAAATCCATGTAGTTCTACTCTGTTTATCTTGCTTAAGTTGTTCCACCTGGGCAATGTTATTTTCTCCAGATTTACTAATTGCGCCTGGTATGTATTCCACCTGTTTTGTTGGTTGCTAGTTAATTCTTTATCCCAACTGGTCTTCTGCTCCCATAATTCCTGTATGAACATTTTCGCTTGAATTACTACAGGTGCTATCCATCCCAGTGGGTCGTATAGTTTTGCTACTTCTGACAGTACATGTCTTTTCGTTATTTTCTTTGCCTTCGTTATCCCTATTTTGAATGTGATAATATCCACTTTAGGGGACCAGTGTATTCCTAACGTTTTCCGTACTTCTTCTTGTTTGAATGCCTTGGAGTCTACGTTCCTCATATCCTCCGGTACGTTCTCCATTATTTTTTCTTCGTTGCTCAACCATTTCCTAAGAATGAAACCTCCTTTTCTGAACAGTTGTATTAATTCCTTTTGGGCTGTTTCTGCTTCCTGCACTGTCTCAGCTCCTTCTAGTATATCGTCTACATACATGTTTTCTTTTACAATTTTCGATGCCAACGGGAACCTCGCTCCTTCGTCTTCTTGTAATTGTTGTATTGTTCTTAACGCTAAAAAGGGTGCTGCGGTCGTGCAGTATGTCACCGTCGTTAAGTTATACTCTTGTATGGGGTCCTTTGTGTCCTTTCTCCACAATTTTTTTTGATATTTTTGGTCTTCTTCTGCCATTCTGATTTGTCTAAACATTTTTTCCAGATCCGCTGAGTATGCTATCTTATTGGATCTCCATCGTAATAGTATATTTGTCAAATCTTGTTGTAATTTCGGCCCTGTGTGCATAATATCATTCAGGCTTACCGCCGATGAGCTTTTGCTTGATGCATCAATCACTGCTCTTATTTTCGTTGTAGTACTATCCTCTTTTCTCACTGGATGATGAGGTAAGTAGTACCCATTTCCCTGGTTTTCTGCTATTATCATATGACCTTGGTTTTCATAATCTTCCATGAATTGTCTGTAATTCGCTTCTAACTGTTTGTCTTTTGCAAACTTCCTTTCTAGTTGCATCAATCTGGCGAATGCTTGCTGTTTAGATTCTCCTAACTTTGCGACGTCTTCCCTAAACGGAATTTTTACTTCGTATCTCCCTTCTTCATTCCTTTTTACAGTCTGTCGATACAGTTCTTCACATTCTTGTTCTTCTACTGAGAAACTTCTGTCCTGATTTACTTCTTCTAATTCCCAGAAGTTCTTTATTTGTACGTCCATTTCTTGTCTTGATATCATACAGCATACTTCTGCTTTTATATTCTCCCTTTCTCGGGCTATTCCCGAAACTATCCATCTTAGTTTGGTGTTTTGACTCAGGAGTCCATTACTTATTCTGTGCATCCCTTCTGTCAATATGTAGCTGTATTCTTTTACTCCTAGTAGTAAGTCTATCTTCCCTACCTTGTAATATCTTGGATCTGCCAGTATTGCACTTTTCTCGTTATAGTCCGGTAGAATTATATCCTGTTCCGGTAAATTCCTTGTTATCTTCGGTAGTACTAGTGCTGCTATTTCCATCTCGAAGTCACTTTCGTAATGAGTTTCGATTAAAAGTTTCATACTCCAGTTGGCTGTTTTATCTCCTGACGAGCCTATCCCGGATATTGTCGCCTGTATGGGCTTCCTTGTTGTTCCTAGCGACGTCGCAGCTTGTTCCGTTATAAATGCGCATTGTGACCCTTGGTCGATTAGTGCTCTCATTATGTGTGAATCTCCTTTCGCATCTCTTATGCGTACCACAGCTGTCGCTAGTAATGCTTCACCTTCCTTATGGCTTGCACAGTTTACTGAATTCTGCCCTCTTTGTTGGTTGTTGCTATTCCTATGCCCATTGGTATCTTGTGTATTTTCTCGCCTTCCGTTATTTTGTTCTCTAGCGTTGTATGGATTATTGTTTCCTCCTCTGTACCTATCAGCTTGATGCCCGTTTCTTCTATTGTTCGAATCTCTTCCATTTCTTTCTTGTGTTTGTTCTCCTTTCGTTTCATAGGAGTTTCTTTTAGTGCTTGTGTTTCCTTTTTCATAATGCAACATATGGTGGTGGTCTCCGCCGCAGTGTCTGCATCTATATTGTGAATAACATTGTTTTTTTTTATGTGCTAGGCAGTTTGTACACAATCCTTTTTCTTTTATCATCCTGATCCGGTCTCTTACATTGAGTTCCTGAAATTCTCTGCAGTTCGGTACTTCGTGATCTCCGTTGCATATTACGCCACGTGTTCTTGGTTTCCTACCAGATCCTCATTGCTTCTCTTGTCTTTTTTCTGACTCCAGCAGTTCCAGTGTCTGAAATCTTCGCTGTAAGAATGTTTGTGTCGATTTGTACGTCGGTATCTCTCTACTGTCTCCAATGAGGTTTTCGTACAGCCTCCTAGTTTCATTGTCCCATTTCGTTATGATAATTCTGGCTATCAATGGGCTCCACGCTTCCGTGTCTCTTCCTAACCCTCCTATGGCTTCCAGACTTTCGTGGAAGGTGTCATGTAGTGATTTAAATGCTCTAGCAGAAGATTCCTTTACTTCCTGCGCTAGTAGCATCCTGTCTATTAATTTAAACAATATCATCCTTGGGTTCTCATACCTATCTTTTAGCATGTTCCAGGCCACTTCGTAGTTGGCCTCGGATATGTTTAAGTGTTATATCATTCTGTTGGCTTCCCCTCTTACTTGAGTTTTTAGGTACTGCATTTTTTCTGCGTTTGATAACTGGTCGTTTTCATGTATTACTTTAGTAAAGAGATCGTGGAAGGTTCTCTACGTTTCATATCTGCCTTCATACACAGGGATTTTTACCTGCGGTAATGTCACACCGTCCCTCCTCTGTGTGCTTTCTGGCCGTTGCATTCCTGGTCTTATTTTCTTCAATGCTTCCCTAACTTTCCTCTTTAGATGATTTATTCTCTCTACTTCTCCATTATCTGTAGCGTCTAGTTCCTCATTTACTGCTGCTTCAATCATTAGTGTATTCACCTTTTCTATGTATTCTCTTAACTCTGACTGCAATTCTTCATCCTCCTGCAAGTCTTGTTCATTTTCTGGCCGTAATAATTCCTCGATTCTTTGTTTTCTTATCTGTATCTCCTTTACTTTCGGTGTTTTTCCTCTTTTCAGCACCCTTCCCTATTCTTCCAACAGGGTTTTCCCCTCAATGTATGTCTTAAATACCTGATCATAGTATTTTGTTTCAAAATATTTTTCTTTCGTTATACCCTCTTCTAGCAGCTTTTCGTGGTTATTCAAAAATTTTGCCCAATATTCTTCTAATTTTTCCTGTCTATCCCGGATGTATTGTTGATTTTTCCTTTTCCGAGATTGGGAATCCTTTTTAGTATTTGAAACGAGTTTCGCTATTTCTGCTCCTATCTCAGCTTGCTTAACGTATACACTATCCATGATTATTTTTATTTATTAAATATACCTGTACTATTACACTTTCTTTTCTATTGGAATGTGCAATCTAGCGCAATATGAGTTTGACCTTGCCTGCTGTATTTATTGAGGTAGGTCGAGATGTAATCCACACTCTGTTATAATGATATATATATATATATAATATATATATATATATATATATATATATATATATATATATATATATATATATATATATATATGTTGTTATCAAAATAAATGAAATTATTTGCTAAGTAATTATTTTAATTTTTCGAAATAAAGTATTTAATTGAAATTAAAAACAAGCTATATGTATGAACGTTTCTTTTTTCAAATTGTCCTACAAAATTACTGCTTAGTAAATTTTAGCTGTGAATGACGTTTATTTTTGTTTTATCAATTCTCTGTATTATTTAAATGGTATACATTCTAAAGTACATTATTGTACGATTGATAGAGTGGAGATTGTTGTTCTAAATTGTTAAATTGTAATATTGTAAAAGTTGGAAGATTTTGTAATTATTCAAAAACTTACAGTTTTTTGTGTTCTTAGACGTTGAGGATCCCTCGATTCTGGTGGGTTCTGCAATCGGTCCTGTCCTTTGGCTGCTCTGCGGCTCTAGTATGGCTCTCGGCTTTGTACTGCTCTCGGCTCTAGAATGGCTCTCGGCTTTGGTACTGCTCTCGGCTCTAGTATGGCTCTCGGCTTTGTACTGCTCTCGGCTCTAGTATGGCTCTCGGCTTTGGTACTGCTCTCGGCTCTAGTATGGCTGTCGGCTTTGGTACTGCTCTCGGCTCTAGTATGGCTCTCGGCTTTTGTATTGCTCTCGGCTCTAGTATGGCTCTCGGCTTTGGTAACTGCTCTCGTTCTCCCGGGTCTAGTGGTTTTTCTCTGCTACTGAGAGTGTTGCTGGCGTATAATCTTTCTCAAACTTCCTTGAAGTATTCTGTTTCTCGATAGGACCATGAACAAATTCCCCTTCGTTGGCTCAGTGAAGATGTTCGTTCAGTTGTAATTCTTCTTCTACGGCACTACAGCCCAAAATGAGCCTTGGCCTCCTTTATTTTTTGCCTCCACCCTTGTCTGTCTGTGGCTGCTCTTCTCCATACACGGACTCCTAAAAGTGCTTGTGCGTCGCTGCTTACTGTGTCTTCCCAGCGCTTTCTTGGCTTTCCAACTGGTCTCTTTCCCTGCATTCTGGCGTTCAGTGCTCGTTTTGGTAGCCTATCCTCTCCCATTCGTATCACATGTCCGGCCCATTGCAATCTTTGTATTCTAATGAAGTTTAACGTTCAGTTGTAATGGAAACACAAAATAATAGTAGCAGAGTTTATTGACGAGACGTACACTATGGGTGTTGACCCGGGATTACTTTGAGTAGAGACTGTTGCAGTTGAGCGTTGAAGACTATCACGTTTGTTGAGTGAATATTGATTGAATGCTTCTCTAGGTAAGAGATTTTAGTTTTATATAAGTTTTAATTGGGTCAATATATTCGCGGACCTAATGACATGTGTATCTAAGTTGTGTGTAAATTGTTTAACTTTCGTCAGCACTTTCGACTGATGTCCAAATTTTATTGTTGATAATTGACCAAATCTAATGTAACCTAATTAAGTACGTGTGTGTATTTAATAACAAATAAATTCATTCGGTCTACTGGGTGATAAAATTATACTGTCCAATTTCGGATATGAATTCTGAAGATTTGATATTGGACACTATGAAAGGCAACACGAAAAATTAATCAGCCACAACTTTCTAATCCGCCTATCCGGGCCAGTAACGGACAATCGGCCAAAAGTAACAAAGAAAATGCCAAACTATTTGCAAAATACCTTGAGGAAGTGTTCCAACCACATACTCAAAACAACAACCCCGATGCCAAAGATAATATACATTCGTATTTGAAATCTCTATACCAACTAGAAGCACCATTGGAGAAATTCACTGCCAAACAAGTTTTCAACAAAATCCAAACAGATCTGAATCCGAAGAAGTTCCCTGGGTTCGACTTAATCACTGTAAGAATTCTAAAGGAACTTCCCAAGAAAGCAGTGCAATATTTAACACAGATTTTTAACGCAATCCTAAGAACTGGTTACTATCCACTTTTGTGGAAAGTTGCACAGATCATTTTAATACCCAAACCAGGCAAACCTGTAGAAGAAGTTAAGTCCTAAAGACCTATCATTCTACTTTCAAGATGTCAAAGGTTTCTGAAAAACTACTACTAGACAGGTTACAGTCAATCCTCATACAACGGCAGCTAATACCCAACCACCAGTTTGGATTTAGACAATAGCATGCTACCATTGAACAAATTCACCGAATCTGCAATTCCACAAACATAGCCTTAGAAGAGAAGAAATACTGTTCTGTAGCCTTTTTGGATATCTCGCAGGCTTTTGATAAAGTCTGGCACACTGGCCTGCTATATAAAATAAGACAAGTTCTTCCTCTCAACTACTTTCTAATACTCAAGTCTTATATTTCTGACCGGCATTTTCTTGTAAAAGTAAAGAATCAGTGCACCCCTGATTAAAGCTGGAATACACCAGGGTAGTGTCCTTGGACCTGTTCTATACCTACTTTACACAGCAGATCTTCCTACAAGTCAAAACATCGTCACAGCCACATACACAGACGACACAGCAATCCTTGAGGCTCACTCAAACCCGTATATCGTCTCACAACTGCTCCAGATCAATCTCGACAAAATAAAGATTTAGTTACAAACGAATTAAAGTTAACGAAAGCAAGTCAGTACATATAACGTTAACTAATCGAAAAGGTAGATGCCCAACGGTCTCAAGCAATAACCAAATACTACAACAAAAGGATGGTAAAATACTTAGGTATGCACCTGGACCGTAGATTAACGTAGAAGAATCACATATTCACAAAAAGAAAACAGTTGGGTCTGAAACTCAGTAATATATACTGGCTAATAAGAACAAGATCACAACTGAATTTGTACAATAAAATCCTAGTATACAAGTCAGTGATAAAGCCTATGGGATCCAACTGGGAGGATATGCGTCAAGGTCCAATATCGACATTGTGACGGACAGTCTCTTTCGAGACGACAGACTCAGTATAACACAGGATGAAAATAAAAATAAATCTATTAATTTAACGTATATACAATAAATAAAAATAAAATGTATTCTATGTCCCCGTCTGGATCCCGCGATGAGTGAACTCCCCAGCAAACGTCTGTAAAAAAAATTATTATTACTAACAAAGAAATGAAATACGCGAAGTCGATCGCACGCAGACTTATACTCGCTTCCACCTCAATTTAGCGGAAGCCCCGAACGCACTCGCAAACAAAATATTCGGTTGAGCAGATCCACGGTAACGTTCAATTCACAATACCGATCGGTTCTGCTTAGTTAAGGACAGAGTACAATAAATACGGAAATATCTCTGTCCGGGTTGGCTCGCAGGTTTACTACAGCAGCGAGTCAGGGAGCCTAGGGCGCTAGCTACAAGACTATCTAATTCCGCCAGTTACTCGCCTTAAATAGCCGCTCCGAATCCCACTTCGTCGTCTCGTCGTAGAAGTGGATGCGCGAATATCTACACTCCCACGGTTCGAACTGTTGAACGAACAGCACATCGTTACAACATACTGGAGAGCTTCCAATCGAAGACCTTTCGCATTATTCCACGAGGAAACTAAGTTCCTGTAGCTGGCTGTATACCATATATCACAAAAAATTGTTTAAAATCCTTTATAAAAGGTATATAAAAATGCCCCAAACGGGCTATCACAAACACATTGCAAAACGTTTTCGAATTAATCAATCCATCATCAGTGCAAACGGTTGTACATGCTAGTAGTCACCAAAATATGTGGGTCAAAACCCTTTAAATGTTTTAAATTTGTAGTTGTTTTACATTATTAGTAGTTATTACGCCATGTTACCTATCCAACGGTAACTTAAACATCACAAATTATAACTACTAATAATGTAAAACAACTACAAATTTAAAACATTTAAAGGGTTTTGACCCACATATTTTGGTGGCTACTAGCATGTACAACCGTTTGCACTGATGATGGATTGATTAATCCGAAAACGTTTTGCAATGTGTTTGTGATAGCCCGTTTGAGGCATTTTTTATATACCTTTTATAAAGGATTTTAAACAATTTCTTTCGCATTATCACAAATGCACCGTGGTACATGCCCAATAAATTCGTCAATCGCGATCTTCAGATAAAAACTGTCGAAGAAGAAATTGCCAGTTACTCCCAAAAATGACAGCCGACTGCAAAACCATCCCAACAGGCTAGCGAAGAACCTTATGAGGCCCCAGTCAAACAGAAGGCTAAAGCGTCTTACTCCAAGCGATCTACAAACAAGATTTTAAATTTTTAAATTTAATTTTTTTTTATTTATTATAAACATTATATCAGAGTGACAAATAATTTTGTTTGAGACACTGGACAGTCTCCTGCAACTCTCTTGTAATCTAATTAAAGAATTTACTTATTGCAATCCTTTATCGTCAGTTCTCCATTTTCGTTTTTAACATTTTCGTTATGTTTTTCCGGGTATTTCTTGATTGCCTATTTGAGCTTTAAAATCTCCTAGTATTATCATCTTTGCTTTGACTTATTCTACTACTTGTCGTAATTCGTCATAAAATGTTCCGCTTGTTGTTTGAGGCTTGTTATTTTCTCGGCTGTATACTCCAATGATGTTCAGGTCTTTCTTCTTTATTCTTATCTTTATTGTTACAACCCTTTCTGATATTTATTGACATTGTTTGAAGTCATTCTGGTATTTTTGGTGTATTAATAAGGCTACTCCTTCTTTGGCTTTGTTGTCTTTTGCTACTCCACTGTAGAGTAGTATATACTCACCCAGTTTTCATTGCTCTTTTCCTTTCTTTTTTGTTTACTATATAGCGTGTATGTCTATTTGTTTCTCTTTTAACACTTGAGTTTTTTTTTGGTCTTAGGTATTAAACAATCTGATGTTCCATGTAGTAATTTTTATCTGGGTTTTGGATATTTTTCTGTCCATATTTGCCTTAGCCGTCTTCATATTTAGACTTATGTAGAAATTCAGACCATAATGGACATTTTCCAAAGGAAGCTATTTTTTGCTGGAATCAGCAAAAAAATCCCTTCAGGATATGCCCAGTATCCATAATCACGATATGCGCCAGTCGCAGAACCTGTGCTAAATTTTTTATTTAACAAAATCTGAAAGATATTGAAAATTTCTCATTTTTTTGCTCCTATTTTCGTTTATAATTCGGAAAATATTGATCCTAGAGAAAAAATTATAAGAAGTTAAAAGTTTCGTTATTTAATTTTACAATCTTACACAATATTTCGTTAGCTAGAAATTGAAAATTTAATGTTTATTGTTGAAAAAATAGCAATAATTGGAAAAAAAATACACAAAATGAAGTTAATCTTTTAAATGTTTTTGACTTCCTAAACTTGACTTACAAGCTCCATATTCCGAACAGAAAAAATTTTTAATATGTTTAAAACGTGTGCTAAATTTTCTTAAGGTCAGTCGCATAGGTTTTGCATAATAATTTTGCAATCCAGCCTACTGGAAAAAAATCGCAATTTTCAAACTTATAGTAGACCCTAAATAAGGTTCTCAGATAGTTGCAATTTTTTTACATATAAAGGAAGGCTCAAACTTTCAAACGCTCTTTGTAAAATTCAAATCGGTTCACTAGGAGAGCCTAGAAAAATTTTTAAAGTTTTAAACATTTGTTAGGCTTATAAACAAATTGAATAACTTTACGAGCTTTAAACATATCAATTTCAAAATTTATATACAAAAGAACATTAAAAGACGTTTCTTTAAAAAAAAAGATACATTTGGTTTACTGGTTTCCGAGATATTGAAGGTCAAAGTTGGCATACATTTGCCGTGTAACCATAAGTGATAGAGGGCTCGTTTTTAAACAAGTACCCTCGTCTTGTCAAGTACTTTTTATATAAAAAGTTTTACGTAATGCGCTTACGGGAACATCCATAAAAAAGACATATAAAAAACCTTTTTCGCGTAAAATGTTGCTAGGAATGCATGAGAGGTGGTGGTGGGAGACATTCACTCGAAATGTGAATCGGCGAGTTTAAAATCATAGCGCGCGCTAAAAATTGCATTATTTCGGCTTCTTGTTAACCAATTTTGCAGTTGTATCAAATATGGTCCCACATGTTCTGACTATTTTCTTCACTGTAATGGTCAGACATGTAAAAATATTGAACACAGTAAAATATTGGAAGAAGTTGAACGAGATATGGAGTCGATGGATTCCTTAGATTTTCTAAAGGCACAAGATAAAGCTACAGATGAAGGAGAAGAAACATTAAATTTACAGATCGAGGATGAAGATATTGAAAGGGAAAATGAAGGTTTTGAGGAAGAAATAAACCTGAAGATCTTGTCCTCCAAAAAAAAAGAAAAAGACTTGAAAAAAATATTGAAGATTGATTCAAAATAAAGTTTATTTATAAATTTTTTTTTCGTTCGACTTTGTTTTAACAATTTAAATTATTTATTAACAATTTATAAATACATATTTGTTTACTAAAAGTAACAATTTACTTCAATGTACAGATTGCAATATCAAAAAAAAAACAGTATTTGACAAAATAAAAAAAAAATATGATATCTGAAATCCTTATCGTCCGAGGCATCGATTCAAAAAAAAGAGCAAATTGGTTAACAAGGAGACGAGATAATGCAATTTTTAGCGCGCGCTATGATTTTGAACTCGCCGATTCACATTTCGAGTGAATGTCCCCCACCACCACCACTCATGCATCCCGAGCGACATTTTACGCGAAAACGGTTTTTTATTTGTCTTTTTTATGGATGTTGCCATGAAGCGCCTTACGTAAAACTTTTTATATAAAAAGTACTTTACAAGACGAGGGTATTTTTTTAAAAACGAGCCCTCTATCACTTATGGTTACTCTATCACTTATGGTTACACGGCAAATGTATGCCAACTTTGACCTTCAATATCTTGGCAACCAGTAAGCCGAATGTATCTTTTTTTAAATAAAGCATCTTTTAATGTTTATTAAGTGTATAAATTTTGAAATTGATATGTTTAAAGCTCGTAAAGTTATTCAATTTGTTTATAAGCATAAAAAATATTTAGAACTTGTGTCCTATGTTGAATGTTGAATATCCTAGTGAACCGATTTGAATTTTACAAAAAGAGTTTGAAAGTTTGAGCCTTTCTTTATATGTTAAAAAATTTGCAACTATCTTATGGCTTTATTTAGGGCCTACTATAAATTTGAAAATTTGCGATTTTTTGCAGTAGGCTGGATTGCAAAATTATTATGCAAAACCTATGCGACCGATCTTTATAAAATTTGCACACGTCAACATATTAAAAAGTTTTTCTAGGCGGAATATGCAGCTTGTAATTCAAGTTTAGAAAGTCGAAAACATTTAAAAGATTAACTTCATTTTTTTGTACTTTTTTTCCAATTATTGCTATTTTTTCAACAATAAACATTAAATTTTCAATATCTAGCTAACGAAATATTATGTAAAATTGAATAACGAAACTTTTAACTTCGTATAATTTTTTCTTTAGGATCAATATTTTTCGAATTATAAAAGAAGCAAATAGGAGCAAAAAAATGAGAAATTTGCGACTGGTGCATATCGTGATTATCAATATTGGGCACATCCTGAAGGGATTCCAGCAAAAAATAGCTTCCTATGGAAAATGTTCAATCCAAAACAGATCCCGCCTAGACTAATTATAAGTCTGGTCACAAGGCTTCATGTTGTTTCTTTAAGCAATATGCAGTATTCGTTTTTACGATTGGTACATTGCAAGCATTAACTTTGAAATCTCCATTGCAAAATAGGCGTTTTTTTGTACATTTAACTGAATATTGAATGAATTTCACATAATATACAGTGAATTTTTTTTTTGTATGATATTCAAAAACAGAAACAATCAAACAGAAATCAATTTAAAACTATCTTTCGATTGATTGCAGAAAACGGAGAACCCAGACGGAATCTACACCTTAAATAGAGGAATTGACAATGTCTCCAAATTGGGAAGTATTATGCAATGGAACAATTCTCGTTACCTACCTTTTTGGGGCACATCGCAATCCATAAATAACAACACTTGTCAATTAGTAGAAGGTGGAGACTCAACTATTTACCCGCCTCATGCTAGCAAAGACAAAAGTTTTCTAATATTTTCAACTGATATATGCAGGTAAATATTATTTATTTATTTTACATTTATCAGAAAACTTTTATAAGTGTTTGAATCTTTAATATTCCCCCTTTTGGTATGAGTATTGGATTTATTATTAATTCTATTCATTTAGCGTTAGCTTAAACACCATCCAATTATGTGCTTAAAAAATTTCGATAATTGTGAAACGTTCTCAACAAGTAGGATTAAGGAAAATGCTTTGAATTTATTAAAATACATAACATGCATGATAGAGGCAATAACTTTTTTTTAAATAGCTTAAGCAAAATGTATGATTAACACCTTGGCTACCGTGTGAGATGCCGGCATCTCACACAAAATATGACTGTGGTATAACCCGACAAGCGAGAGCTGGCGGGTTGCGCGTAGAACAAATTGAAAAGTTGAAGGGATTGCTCATTTCTATTGCAGTCGTCTAGGAGTTCACATCGTGTATAACCGTTTAAGTACCTATACTATATACCTATAATCGCGATTAAGTACCTCTCCTATCTCTGTTAGAATAATTTCTTTTCTATTTTGGCGCAGCTCACCCGCCACCACTCGCTTGTCGGATTATACCGTGTGAGACGCCGGCAACCAGCGTTATTAAATGACTTAAAATGCTCTAAAACAGCCTGGGTTAAAACGAGAGTTTTTAGTTTCTCGTATTGGTTTCAAAATAAAGTAATGAACTTATAGTTACCATGGTTTTTGAAAAAGTGTAATATAACTTGCATATTAGAGATTAGAGATTGTAAAATGTGATTGTTAATGAATTCAGGTTAATAATAAAGTAAAAAAAAAAATTTATTGCTTAAAAAATCAAATACAAAATACCAAGTTACAAAAAATAATGAAATTTTAACAATCATTTAATATTTTAAGTTAAAACAGTCCAAACACATATATGGATTTCCTGAACAACTGTTACAAAACGTTGCCACCTGCTTGCATTTATTCTGTGCAAACTTTCTATCATGACTAACTAACAACTTATTGTAATATGTCATACAACGCTTTCTCTTCTTTCTGTTTCTCTCGTCTTTTTCTTGTACTTCGATCAGCTCATGTTTTGGGATTTTTTCAACTTTATTCTCGTTCGAAATGGATGCAAAACTTTGAATAATTTGTAGTCTAAAATCTCTAGACGTAATGTTTTTACCCGTAATTGTTTTATATAGAAATTGAGCATTAACAATCGAGGTTCCTAAAAGTAACTCCAAAGCTACTTTGTGGTACCATCTGATGGTTCTTCTTAACACACTATAATAGCTGGCCATTTGGTCAGATATATCGATACCTTGTTTGTATTTATTGTAAAAAACAATAGCTTCGGGCTTTATGACAGGTTCTCCTCTCCTATTTTTTTTGTAAGTTCACACATTTTCAATGTATGTTTTGTTGATAGAAATCTTACGTTCCTCTTATCCTTCCAGTTCCCAACTACATACTACATATCCTTTTTACTTTCCTCTCCTACAATCTCTCCACGTTTCATCTTTTTAGGTTCTAGAATAGATTTTGGGCAATTTTTCACGTTTTTTCTTAGTGTTCCAATTAAATGTGTTTTTTTTTTCTAACAACGTTTGAGCTAATTGTGGGTTAGTATAAAAATTATCTACTACTAAAGTTCTTCCACATCCAACATAATCTTCAAGCAGTTCATAAACAACTGTATTACTTGCTCTCTCTTCTCTCTTTTTCTGCTTCATTTGATCCTCGTAAATCTTAACGTGGTAAGTATAACCTTGAGAATCACAAATTTTAAATAATTTTACACCATATTTAGAAGCTTTTTCAGGGATGTATTGCTTAAAAATTAATCTACCTCTAAAAGGTACCATCGATTCGTCAATTACGATAACTTCTTCAGGAGTTTTTAGGTGTTTGTATTTATGTACAAGAATATCGACTAATGGTCTAATTTTGGCTAATCGATCATTGGGATTATTAGTGCTGTTATCAGAGAAATGCAGGTGTCGTAGTATAGACTGAAATCTATTACGCGACATAAGTTGTGGTACAAACTTATTTGCAAATAAAAGATTTCTTGACCAGTAATCAGATATTTTTGGATATACTACAAGGCCCATGTAAATTATGATAGCAAAACATTATTCGCAATCGGTATCCATTTGCCTTTGTAGTTCTTGAAGCCTGAATATTCGTCTGAATTCTAATTAGGTCTAGGACGTCATCATCAATGATAGCAGATAAAATTTTTATTGGAGTAATATCACCATCTAATATATTATTAACTCCTCCCGTTCCAGAATATACTAAATCTTTTAAGTATGCACCATTTACCTCTCCCCATTCTTCACCTTCCTCATTAGATTGAAACTCTGTTGTTTTTGGTTCATCTTCTGGATTCTCATCACTGCTCTCCTCAGTATCGTGGTCTAACATCTCATATTCACTTCCACTGTCCTCAAATGGTTCCTCGACATCAGAAGTATTATCCTCGTCCGATGGGATTTCTTCATACCATGCCAGCCATTGGTTCACTTGTTTTTCAGACATAGTAGAAACTAAAAAGAGTGATATCAAAAAATGAATGTATTATTTAGTGTGATTTTTACTTACTAAAAACTCAAAAATTCGCTGAAGCTACTTGATGTTATTTTAGAAAACAATTCGACACAATAAACACTCAAAATCTATTAGAACAGCGTTTCAATACACATAATATTCCACTTCTAAATTGCAAATGAATAGCAAATGACGGAAGCAGTCGGTATGTAACGTAATCTACTTAGAAGTGACATGGATATGGACTATGTGTAATATGTGTTTGCCGGCATCTCACACGGTCTCAATTTCAAGTTCACGTTTTTGCAACATTTGTGTACCGTGTGAGTCACCGGCGCACATTTTTTCAAACTTGAAAATTCAGCAAAAATATTTTTTGTGATAATATTTTTACACTGTCTTTGACATAATAAAGTAGATAAGCTTAAAATTTGATAACAAAATATTTGGTACAAAATTACAACTTATTAGTTTAAATGGGCGGTAGCCGAGGTGTTAAGTTTATTACTAATTTGTACATGTGAAAGGAGATTTGATTTAAATAAAACTTAGCAAAAAAAAATTATTTTTAAATACATGTTTTGTCACCAATACCTGGCATTACAAATTTTGCAGAATCCAAAAAATACCCAGTACGTGCTATGTCAAAAAAGGTATTTAAATAAACAAAATTTACTTATTTATTCAAATATCTAATTAAAACAGGAAAACTTTATTATTTCCACTAAATGACTGGTTCCTGGTTATTATTTAAACTGACTGGTCCCTTGATCTTCTCCACAATATCAGTATAATCATACCATATTGCATCCTCTTTATTTGGCCATTTCCCCGAATTAAAGTTGCTGTTTAGCATAACACTAACAAACACCTTATTTTCCTCTACTTCTAGTATTTTTCCCGCGTAGTGTGGATCTTCATAAATAACAATAACATGGTCACCTTTTTTTAAATGAGATTTGTTGAATGTTGGAACAATAGCTGGAATGTCGTCATCACTATCAGATTCCAAATTTAATTGCTCTTCAGATAGATATGGCTCAGAATCTGAATTTTGCTTGTAATTCCGTTTTGTGTTTTTTTCTTGCAGAATCTTCTTTTTTTATTTCTTTCGAACATAGTTTGTATGGCCAAAGCAATGCCTTCTTAAATGGAGTAGGAATTTTTCCATCAATTATAATATATTTTTCAGGCGATTTTTCAGGGTGACTCTGTTGTAAGTTTTTTAAAGTAGTTCTATCGTTAACATTAAAATCGAGTTTAATAACTGCATCATCGCCATCTGGTGGATTATTGTGAATCTTCTTCTGTAAAATCTGATGCGTGCGATATCAGATTTATCCGACGTTGGTGATCACCATGGCGAAGGCTTCTCGATCTTCTGCAATATGGAATAATTGTCCTGCATTTGGTATCTGAGTCCATTCACGAATGTTTTTTAACCAAGAAACTTGTTTTCTTCCTACACCTCTACGGCCCTCTATTTTGCCTTTAAGGATCAGTTGTAAAATTTTATATCGACTTCCCCTTACTATATGTCCCAGATAAGACATTTTTCGATGTTTAACAGTCTTTAGCAGTTCTCTGTCTTTGTTGACGCTCCTTAGTACTTCTTCATTAGTTTTTCTTGCTGTCCAAGGTATTTTTAGCATTCGTCTATGAACCCACATTTCCAATGCTTCAATTTTGTTCATGATCGATACTTTTATCGTTCACACTTCTGCACTATACAAAAGTAGAGACCAATCATAGCACTTAATCATTCCTTGCCTTAGTTCTAAACTGAGATGGTTATTGCAAAGAAATGACTTCATTTTCATAAAAGTAGTTTTAGTCATTGCTATTCTACGTCTTATTTCTATGTCTGGATCTAGTTGGTCCGTTATCACAGTTCCCAAATATGTCATTTTGTGAACTCTCTAAACTTGGACTCCGTTTAATTGAAGCTTTGCATCGGGATGTGGGTCACGACTAAACACCAAAAATTTGGTTTTATTTGAGTATATTTTAATGCCCATTTCCTCTCCTACCTTGTAAATACGAGGTATTCATCGTATTCATCGTCATATTCAAAATTCATATTTAAAACAAATGTCCTATGGTTTGGTTTTTATAAAATGATTTATTGATTTATTGGAAGAATTGTCATCAAACTTACGGCGAAATATATGGTTTCTACAAGATGGTACACCATTACATTACAGAGAAAGTAGAGTGAGACAGTATTTAAATACAACTTTCCTTAAATTTGGATTGTTCGTGGTAGTCAAATTCTTGTGGTTAGATATTAATATAATTATTTAATTCATAAAAATTTCAAAAAATTACTTATTATCATACTTATAACACTTATAATAAATACTGCAGCAGTTTGTTTTGAAACAATGATGCTATTTAATATGAGGCGATATTTTATGGAATGTATTGACAAATAAATTAAAGAAAATAATGGACATATTGAACACTTACTTTGACAAAAAGTTTAATGTTATTTAGTTTAACTATTTCTTAATTTGGTTTCTAAATAAAATGTTTTGATTATGACTTCTAAATTTAATACAAAACGTAAAATGTTTCCTATTCTGATATTTATCAAATCCTATTATTTCATCCTGCTGATATATTTATTTTATTTAATAATTCGTTAACTATTAACTTTATTAAAGGTATTTTATACCAAAATTCAGAAGTATTGATGTTCTTCTTTAATTTTCTTTCGTTGCCTGGAGTAATTGCGATAAATCAGAATTATGTGGTTGATTTCTAAAATGCGATTATCTCGAAAACTGTTGAGTTATGAAGATGTTAACAAGTATACCTTTTTTTGTTAAAATAATGTATCTTTAAAATTTTTCATTAAAAATACCGGTAACTTGAAGAGCAAAAAAGTTAAGTGCAAATGTATGCCACATCATCCACATTTATCCGCCACATTTATCCGCTACATCAAAGTATACATCAAATTATAATTTTTAATTTTTAGTAGTACGCAGTTGTAAATTTTTATACATAAATGTCATGTTTTGACAAACATGAAAGTTATAGCGAAGAATAAAATTTTAAATTTCCACTTTAACACCCTGTATCTACGGTTTCTTTTTGTACAATTACTTAAGGACCACCCTGTATATATATATATATATACATATATATATATATATATATATATATATATATATATATATATATGTATATATATATATATATATATATATATATATATATATATATATATAATATATATATATATATATATATATATATATATATATATATATATATATATATTAATGTGATATTTAAAGTCTTAGTGCGCCAAGCAATTAATTAGCTAATTAATTAATTAATTAATTAAAATTATTTAAATGATATGATTATGACTCTATCACACTTTTTAATTCTCTTATCTCAGGGTTATATTCGTGCTTCAATATCTATGCATTACATGTAAAAGGGAAGGTCCAAAGAATACCAAAATAATAAAAAAAAAACCTCATATATGATATAACACTATATATTGAAAAAAAAATAATGAAATAAAATTCACACTCAAATGTTTTCAATAAACAAATCTCATATAATGATTCTCAAAATTTTTGTTCTACGTACGTGAACCTTCAAAATTAATGGTACAAACAATATTAGTTAAAATCTCAAAACCCCAATTATTATTCTAAATCTCCTAATAAAAATATTTTTATCCTTTCTAAAGTAATTGTAAAAATTGTGTTATCAATAAAAGAAAAAGTGCAGAAAAACAAAACGATCTCTCTCTGATGATTAGTGGTCCAAATCCTTGTTCCTTGTAGCCTATACTATCTATTCTCACCAGCTCCCTAGGTAATCACCAATCTTACAACAAATTGTTGCAAGTTTATCGTCCTTAATGATCTCCTTCAAATGCATGAATCATTCAAATTATGCTAACCTCTTCTCCTCTCGATAGACTGAATCTCTCGTTGGCCTGAGTGAAAAATGACTCTTGCAATATCTTCTCTTTACGATAAACTGAATCTCTCGTTGGCCTGAACACTGACTCTTGGAATATAAGTAGAAAAATATGACTTACAATATTTTGCTGGATCAGCTTCTGTCAGATACACTAACTCCACAAAAACTCACTAACATTCAACACTACTGCTTGCTACCTCTCGGGAACCACCAGAGAACAATCACTGTTCGCCTTGTACACTTGGAAAACCAACTGACGATCCTTTTTTCTTCCAAAACTAACTAAAGTCTCATTCTCAAACCAACCATCCCACCTTTTTCACTCTCATCCAATCAAAACGCGTCATACATCTCCCATTTCTTCATTTCGATAACACAAACCAATTTTTACCTACAATTATAAAATTTCCTAAAACTTATTTACAAAATAATCTTTTCCTACCAATTCTTAAGAACTAACAAAAACATATCTTTCTAAAATCTATTCTATTGTCCTAATTACTGCACAACATTTATTTGGAAAAACCGCTTCCATTGTCTAGGATTTCACTTAAGCTTATGCAGGTCACTCAAATATATTTTAACAAAGAAAATAATTTATGCTTATCTCACTTTTTGTTCAATACAGGTAATCCAAAATTAAAAGACTTTCCTTCTTCGAAATGTTTGTTGTTTATTATCCTACTTATCTGAATTATTTTAATTTTTTGGAACTTTGAAATGTTTTAAGCAAACCAATATTTTTCTTGATTTTGCATATCATAACAATATATATATATATATATATATATATATATATATATATATATATATATATATATATATATATATAACTATATATATATATATATATATATATATATATATATATATATGTATATATATATATATATATATATTTATATATATATATATATATATATATATTTATATATATATATATATATATATATATATAATATATATATATATATATATATATATATATATTTATATACATACATATATATATATATATATTTATATACATACATATATATATATATATATATATATATATATATATATATATATATATATATATATATATATATATATATATATTAATGTTAAATGGATCTACACTAAAAGACTTACCCTTTATATACACATTAACCTCACACACCCATTTTATCCCTTATTTTCTTATCGTTTTTGCTTAGTAATTTCGGCAAAACATGCACTTTTACGTCACTTATAAAACTAGTCAATGTCACCAACTTTAAAATTTATTTTATCGGCGCATTGATGCCAACATATTCAAACTATTACCCAAGGAAGCAAAGACCGCCAATACTACAGACTGTACTGTTTCAAATAGTCTTAGTACATAAATAAAAAATTCTGGTGTCGCTTATTGGGGTACTGTCAGCAATGGGAGCCACTACTTTATAAGACTATGTTAAAACAAAATATTTCTGATGATGGTTTAAACCGCATAATCGAATTTTTTGAAGACACAATGCAAAAAACCGATATGGTGTTTTACGTTACAAATAAGATGTGCTGTAAATGCGCTTAATTATTTAAATGAAACAAGTAGGCAGATACATTCGTTAACGGTCCCTGAATCTATTCTGTCCATAATTATTGGTAAACTGTGAAGCGCTCCTAGAGCAAAACATTGGTATGAACATTAACGGAGAGTTAATTAACAATATACGATGCGCTGATGACACGCTAATAGTAACAGATAACCTAGCAAATTTACAGTTTTGGATGGAAAACATAAACACCCATACCAAGAAGTATGGTCTAAAACTGAACATCAAAAAGGCTAAATTCATGATTGTAACAAAGAAGCTATACACCAATGTGAATTTAACCATAAATATTTAGCCAGTTGAAAGAGTTGCGTCCTACAAATATTTAGGGGTTTGCTTGGAAGCCTGGACACTGAAAAAGATAAACATCAAAAACATTGAGGCATTCGAGATGTGGTGTTACAGGAGAATGTGGAAAATACCATGGACAAAAAGAGTAACAAATCAAGATGTTCTGCTGAAGATGGGGAAGGAATGCGAAGTCATAAAAACCATACAAACGAAAAAACTGGAATATCTGGGCCACATAATGAGAGGAGAAAAGTACTCTCTGCTTAGAATCATAATCCAAGAAAAAATCTCGGTAAAGAGAAATGTCAGACGTAGGAGGATTTCCTGGTTGCGAAATTTAAGGGAGTGGTATGGGTGCAGTTCAATACAGTTGTTCAGAGCTGCAGCCAACAAAGCAAAGATTGCTGTAATGGTAGCCATCCTCCTATAGGAGACGGTACTGCAAGACGAATGTGATTGTGGTCTATTGAATTGGTTGGTATATTGGTATATATTCGTATTTGGTGTTGTTCGACTCATATCGTGACTTTTCCTCTTCTTTATTTATTTTCTAATTACTTCCCACATTTCATAATACAATAGTATTTTAAAAATTTAGTCTTAAAAACTATCCATAAGAGAATTTTGGTTTCTTTGCTTTTAAACCATATAGATGCTTCATGCTTTCGTTGATTTTTTATTATTTTTTTGTAGTCTTCAAAATTTTTAATAGATTTTAATTTATTTAAACTTCAATAAACGTACTTTAACCTTTAATTGTGGCTTATTCCCATTTAAATAGTAATTACTTTAAAATGCAACAAGAAAATAGCTTCAGAACAATATGTAAAATTTATATTTTCAAACATTCACAAGATATTCTTATCATCGATCATGCATCTGCTTTAGTTTCCATTTTAACTGTTCATAGCTCTTAATAAAACTGAAAACTTTTAAAATAAAAATTTCTTGGTGTTAAAATTTAACAAGCCAGTAGATTTGTAAAAGCTTAGTTTTTTGAGACTATAAGTTGATTTGTTAATATGTAAAATGCACTGTATGTCTACTAGTATACAGAGTGGCCCAAAAGTCTGCAAACAGCCAATTATTTCGTAAATTGCTAGTCATACTTATACAAAATTTGAGATACGCCTATTTGATATAATATATTGGCATATGACATATTTGATATTATGACATATTTAATATTTGCAATGTTGCTGGATTTGTTGTTTCTTCTATATTATTAGTAACTTTGGTTTTTCAAATTCATCACCCTCTATATTCAGTCATTATTGGAATCTCCGATTCAATACAAGTTCAACCATATGTAACACTTATAATTTTATGTAGTCTCCCTAATAGCACACGTACGTCCAATGGACGTCCATAGTACGTCCCTCACGGACTTTAAGGACGTCCCTCGGACGTCCGCTTTGGTCCTATTTACGTCCGTTTAACGTCCTATATTGGTCCGAATGTCGCTGCGCCGAACGTCCTATGGACGTCCATTTTACGTCCCGAGCGGACGTTAGTTGGACGTACCGGGACGTTAATTGGACCTTAATCGGACGTCCATAATACGTCCGGAGGACTTACTTGACGGACTTTTGTGATGTTCTCGGACGTCTATTTTAGTGCTGAGGATATAAATTAGACGTCAACGCCATTGTATAAAATACTAAAAGTGGTGTCATCCTGTGCATATTAAGAATGTATTTTGGGTAATAAAACGTAAATGTTTAAAGGAACTTACATTTATTGTTACATTTATTTATTATTAACCAATGGGACAAATCCCCTGTCCAAATTATACAAAAATGCAACATAGAAATATAAAATAATTTTTAGTAATAAAACATAAATGTTTAAAGGAACTAACATTTATTATTACATATATTTATTTATTCATAACAAATGGAACAAATTCACTGTCAAAATTATACAAAAATGGAACATTATAGAAATATACACAAAATTACAGATAAAAATAAAACATACATGAATAAATATGTACACATTTATAAAAAGTTTCATTTAGCATTTTAGTGCTTCAAATAGTACCTAAACCTATTGATACAAAAGTTTCAGACCATATCTATGTGTGAATCATAATTAGTTCTGCAGTAAGGAACATGGAAATATAAATCCTGACACAGTGAATGGGAGGAATATTAAAACAAACTAGCTGAAGCAATTCAGGAGATTGGTTATTTTATGAACAAGTTTAAAAATAAAGATTAAAAGATAACACTTTTGATAAGAGAATCCAGATTCAAGAAATTGATCATACCCGAATAAGAATATGGTCTACACAATTTGCAAGAACAGTAGATGCGACAAGTCAGTATAAATCTAATCGACATAAAAAATGTTTTTTCAGTCAAAATCAGTCAGTAAAGCCTCGAAAATTTTAGGAATAGTAGAAAGAATTATAATGGAACGATAATTAGGAATCTAATTAAAAATCCTTTGTAATAGGTATATATTTAAGGCCCAAACGGGCTAAGTTAAAAAGACAAAACCTTTTCGGAAACCATGTTCCATCATCAGTGTCTACTGATGACAGACATCATCACAGACAGACTAGACACTGATGATGGAACATGGTTTCCGAAAACGTTTTGTCTTTTTAACTTAGCCCGTTTGGGCCTTAAATATATACCTATTACAAAGGATTTTTAATTAAATTTTTAATACATGGTATACAGCCAACTACAGGAACGTAGATTCCTTGTGAATTAGGAATCAATAAGTTAATGGCTGAATCAATGGATAAAATCAATACATAAATTGTGATGAAAAGTGACCCTCAGAGATTTATAAAAAATAAGCCATAGAGGCCTACATAAAAAGAATGCACAATTCCTTAAAAATAAGTTACGATATTCCATCTGGACCAAGACCTTTATTGGTATTAAGACACTGTAAGCATGCTAGAATGTCACAAATTTTAATAGTTAAAGAGTAAATATGGCTGTGACTGATATGGGATCTTTGACTACACTTGTCTACACAGGAGAAAGAAGGATTGTGAATACTGCTAAAAAAATTGGCAAAATAGTTGAAACTGTGGCTCACTAAAAACAGAACCATTCAACTTCCCTTATCCATTCCCATTCTGATTTACCTTACAAGTGTGTGGTCGGCAATTGAAAGCAGACAAGTTAATTGTTGAGTTTTAAAGTTGAAATCATAAGTATGAAAAAGATCATTACTTAATATGGAACTTTATTTCAGCAGTAGATACTGTTTTAGGTACCTATTTTTAATAAATAAAACAGTCTCAAAAATTGACTGTTCCTTTCTGTGCACCAACCACACAATTTAATCATTACAAAATTAATCATATTTGCTAATGCAACATGCAAATTAAATTTTATTTGCCTCCTCTTTACATCTCAGATATTTCATTATCAAGTTTCAATTTCCTTCTCCATGGCAACACTGGTCTTGGAGTTTTTTCAGGCAGCATCTGAAAACAAAATTAATGTACTATAATGTAATGTAATAAATTGAACAAATTAATTTCAGATTTAGTTCATTATACTTTGCTTATTGTAAATAAATCATCATTCAAAGGCATATGATTAAACAACTGAATTTCAAGTGCTGCAGTTTTAATGGATCTCACCTGAACTAGAAGAATACCAACAAAACCATTGGTATTTATTTCTAATGACCAGTAATTACACTTTGATACTTAAAAAACAAAAATAACAGTGTATAAATAAAATATATACAGCCAACAACAAACCTTCATCTCATATAGCTAAGTGTAGTTCTTAAAGCAATCTCATAGCCAGACCTGAACATTTGTGAAATGGTAAAATTTGCCATCTAAATTACATATAAGACACAGTTAATGATATGCTTCATCGGCTGTATATGGTCACTTAAGTGATAGTGTAAGTTTTTAAATATTCCTTAGATTGATTTATGTTTAACAGTTACAAACCTTTTAAAATCAGAGCTATATGTGTGTCTTCAAAAGTTTTATATTGCTTTTTCCCTAGCCAACTATATTTTCCTTGAATTTTATTCCAGATCAGCTTGTTATGGCTTCTCCTAACAAATTCATTTATGGTCTCCTCACCAATTTTCGAAAGCTCATTATCCTAAAATATAAATCAACATGTAACAGTAATCTAACTACCCCACAAACTTGATCATCCATGCTTAATTATTTTAGTTTAAACTATCTAATAAAAAAAACAGGCTCTGTTAAAAAATCAAACAAACATTCAGTTGCAAATTTTGGTTTCTCATAACCATGGTAAATGTCTATTAAATTTACAATTTTAGGATATATCAACAAATTATACAAACTACGATAAAACTGACTACTAAAACTCTTTTTTAATGAGATTCCATAAAAATTTACACACATTTCTATAACATTGTTTTATTGTGAAGATAAAAATATGTTTGAAATTTGAATCATATGGATCAGAGTAATTGTTCTCTGGGTGAAGCAAGAAGGGTTCTAGCATCTGAACTTAAATGAGAAAGATCAGGAACTTCTTTATAATTTTTTAATAAATCACCTAGTATTAAAGGACAAAGTCCAGTTGAATAAATTATTAGAAAAATTAAAAACATCTCGATAAGGTTCTCCAGAATTCTCGTTAAAACCATATTTAAACCCTTCTTCAGTTTCATTGAAAAAAAAGCTTTGTAAAGTATCATTGGAATGGTCGGCCACGTGGTAATTTGGATTATTTTAGGCACTTAACATGTTAATAAAAAGTTTAAATCGGAAGTATTGTAACCAGAACTACATGTTTGAACTGAAACTCTCGTCAAAATTATCAGTTAGTGATTCCGAAGAGGTTTGAAGAAGACGGAATATGGGGGTTATTAATATTTTCAACAATATTCTCTACGTTTTTCGTAACCTTCCTCTGTTGATGACGCTTATAAACAAATCGTTTACTTTTAAACATAAACAATTTTAAGAAAAATTACTTACCTTTTTGTAATAAAATAAAAATCAAATTCGGAAATAACCTAACAAAAATGGTACCAAACTTTTAACCATGCACTATTTTAAAAAAGACCAATGCACTGTACACTGCTTAAATAGAGTTATTTTATTTCTTTTATTAAAGCAATAATAATAATAATATTATGATTAAACTGTGCCATTTGTTTAAATTAAATAGGTATGACATGACAATGACAATATTGACAATTAATTTCATCAATCATCACATGTCATATCACATCATTATTTTTCATTATTTTGTCTTTGAAAAGACAAGAGACAATTATTCTGTGGAAAAGATTATCAAGATTCATCTTGTCGATAAAAATCATATTTTTACTTATTAGAATTAGCAAACATATATATTATTATCTTAATAACTAGAATAATAAAACAATTGTAACGAATTATCTAGAAATAAAAGATTTTTACACTTTACCTAAAAACAAAAACATGTTTTGGATATATTAAACTATACAATTTTTAATTAATTGTGATTTAACCTTTTCGCTTTTAATTATTTTATTAACGTAAATAATTTTTTATTTTATTGAAATATTTGCTATTTGATCCCATAATTGGTAAATGTCGGATGTCCAGAAAACGTCCGAATTCGGACGTCCAGGGAACGTCCGAGTATGGACGTCCAGGGAACGTCCGAGTACGGACGTCCAGAGAACGTCCATATTTGGTCCACCCAAAGTACGTCCCACTTCGTACGTCCATAGTACGTCCATTTTACGTCCAGGGACGTCCGGACCAAAACTGGACGTATATTGGACGTCCATAGGACGTCGTGTGTTACTAGGGCTGGAAGGTCTTAAATATATAAAACAGTGCAAACTATGTAGATTTTAATAAATTTAAATATTTAATATGTAGAATTGTGTGATTTTGATGTTTGTTCACCATTTATATTATTAACTAAAACTGGCAGTAGTTGTTTCGAAAAGTTCTGCAAGATAAATTGTTTCTTTAAAATGGCTCTTAACAAAAAAGAATGAATTACTCTTTTACTAATGTTTGTATTTTGAGAACGATTTCCGAAGTGGAAACTGAAACGTCAATAAACGTATTTTAGCCTTTAATTGTGGCTTATTCCCATTTAAATAGTAATTACTATTTTACTGATGAGAGGGTACGGTGACAGAAAAAATTCTCATTGTGAAGTAGCCAACTTGTTCAATGATACTTTCCCAAACCGTTCTCCTATTCATAAGGCGACCTTACACAAAACTGTAAAGCGATTTGAGGAGTTGCCATTCAGGATCAGGTAATTCCAACTAAAAATTACCTAAAATATATTGTTAAAGATCCTCAAGTCCAAAATGACAAATGCCGATATGGATGCCAAGCCCAAGAAACCATCCAACATATTACCGGTGGCTGCCAGGCATTTTTCGGTACCGATTATAAAGAACGCCATGACTCAGTAGGAAAGATTATCCACCAAGAACTAGCTGACAAACTGAGACTTCATATATATATATATATATATATATATATATATATATATATATATATATATATATATATATATATATATATATGTATATATATATATATATATATATAAGGTTCTTTAACTCCTAAGTGGAGCATAGAGCTTCAGTGAAAACGCGCCATCGGGTTCTATTTTGCGCTAAGGCCTTCACCTCATTCCAAGACTTTCCTTGTTTTCTTATCTCGTCCATGATGGATCTTCTCCAAGTTTGTACTGAGCGACCTTTTTTTTCGTTTTCCTTGGGGATTCCACTCTAGGGCAGTCTTTGCAATACTGGAGTTATTTTTTCGGAGTGTGTGACCGATCCAACCTCACTTTCTGGACTTTATTTCATTTACTACCCACTTTTGTTTGGTCAGGTGTAGTAAATCTTCGTTTCTGATGATGTTAGGCCAGAAAATACGAACAATTCTTCGTAGACATTTATTAACAAAGACCTGCAGTTTGTCTGTAAGGGTTTTTGTCGCTTTCCAGGTTTCACATCCGTAAAGTAGTACAGACATGACATTTGACTGGAATATGCGGATTTTTGTCCTCGTAGTGTAGTCTCCAGACCTCCAAATAGGGTTGAGCATGCTGAAAGCTTGTTGCGCTTTTCGTATCCTCATACGAATATCGTCTTCTGTACCTCCGCTTTCTGTTATGACACTTCCAAGATACGTAAAGTTTTCCACATTTTCAATCTGCATGTTATTAATGGTGAAAAGCGTGTTGTTTCTTGCATTTATTCTCATGGATTTGGTTTTACCAATATTGATTTTCAAACCTATTTTATTGGCTTCAGTGGAGAGTGTCTCCAATTGGTCAGCCACATCTTGGAACCTTTGTCCTAACAGGCAGATATCGTCGGCGTATTCTAGATCGCTTAGGCGTGTGGTTAACGTCCATTGTATCCCTCTTGTGTCAGAGTCTAGTTTGGAGAGAACATAGTCTAGAGCTATGTTAAAAAGAAACGGAGAAAGCACGCATCCCTGTCTGACTCCAGTAAGTACGTCAAATTCGTCACTGTTGATCCCATTGTGTGTCACGCTGCATTTCGCTTCAGTGTACAGTAACTTTATGATGGAAATTATTTTATGCGGGATGTTTCTTAGCTCTAAAATTTTCCATATCGCATCATGAGATAAGCTGTCAAAAGCACGCTCGAAATCAACAAAAACCATGTATAGGGGTGTGTTCCATTCAACCGATTGTTCCATTATTAGCCTCACAGTATTAATGTGGTCTATGCAGGAGGATTCTGGTCTAAAGCCTACTTGATTAGCTCGAAATTCAACCTTGTTTGTTAATCTTTTAAGTATGATGATCGTGAAGATTTTATTTATGGCGGTAAGCAAGGTTATTCC
This sequence comes from Diabrotica balteata, assembly GCA_918026665.1. NCBI lineage: Eukaryota > Metazoa > Arthropoda > Insecta > Coleoptera > Chrysomelidae > Diabrotica > Diabrotica balteata. The sequence continues at coordinate 48,301,536 of OU898284.1, forward strand.
TCTCCAATTTTTGCATAGTGTGAGGTTGCCTTTTTTTGGAAGCTTAATAATGATGCCTTTTTTCCAGCCCGCTGGAATGCGGTTTGTTTCCCACACCTCTCGGATTATTCCCGGATCTCATACTAGTGAATAAAATTACCAGGCAAACAACACTTATTGATGTGGCGATACCTAACACTAACAATTTACGTGGTAAATACAACGAAAAGATCGCCAAATATAGAGATCTGGAAATACAAATCAAGAGACAATGGAGAATGGAAAGTACCCAGACAGTACCTATTGTTCTATCTACTACTGGTGTTATTCCCAAAAACCTCCTAGCGAACATAAAACAGCTGGGTCTAAATGAACATCTTTATAAGGCCATGCAGAAAGCTGTACTCCTCGCGACGTCCAGATGTGTACGAAAATTTCTGGGAGATACTCCAATATACCAAGTCACCTAGGGCTCGATAACACGGAAAGAGTCCCACTAGAGCTCAATCCTTTTGATACCGTAGGTATCTGGGATTAGTGAATTTTCCCCTTAGAGGGAGTGTGAGCCGTATGGCTAAATCTGGGATATATTTTTATACGTAGATACATTGTCTTTTGTGTTTCCATTTTTTTCTTCATAATCTTGTGTATCAATCTTTCTGGTTTTGTTTTATTTTTCTAGCAAGTAGCACTTGAGTAGCAATTTTTTTTAATGTTGAATAAAATTGTATCAAAAATAAGTTCAATCTAATCGAAGTGAATCAATCACTTAATAATATATTCTGAGATATTTATAAAAGTTTCTTAATAAAATCATTGTTGACAAATCAAAAAAATATTTATAATTTTTAATGATAAAATATAATCTAATCGAATATTTACCTAGATAAGGTTTTAGTCATACTTAATATTTAGTCTAATATAAAATATAAGAATGATTAAGTACACAGGTCAACCATGAATTTGATGTTTTCAAATAAACATCGTTTGTTAGGTAATTTTGACCTAAATCCGAAACTTACATTAGTTTTTTTTCTATCACCTTCCAATTTTTCGCAAATCAAGATCTCACAAAAATTCCTTGATTATACGAAAAGTTTACATATAAAATTAGAAAAACGGTTTTTAGTGTAAATATATGGCACAAACAGTTCAAAAATATTTAAATAAAATTCTGAATTGTGGCAACACTGTAAGTGGCTGCACCTCTTCCAGTCCCAGTCGTAAATAAACACATCAAAATCAGTTGTTTGTTTTTAGCAGTTCGAGAAGGTTTATCGCTGTGTTTCGAATTAGTGGTATTTATTTGTTATTCTATTCTTTTTTCGAGCTATGGAAAGGAGACATTGTGTTAATAATGCAGTCTGCTTTTGTTATAATTGCGGCAATTTTGTGGTTGCAAAACAAAGACATAACATAACCTTATTTGTTCGTAATGCGTATCATGCCTATTTTAAGTGAAAATAGGAGAACAAGACATATCTTGTTTAAACCAGTTCTTTGTTATGGCTGTGAAATATGGACAATTAATGCAGACCTAAAGAGAAGATTGTTGGCAGTTGAAATGGATTATTTGAGAAGAAGTGCTAGAACGTCAAGGCAGGAAAGGAAGACTGTAACCTCGGAAATCGTTTTTGGGTGGTGCTAGAAAGATAACCAATGGAGACACTGCGGACGGCAGCCAGATGGTTGGTGAAGAACGAGTCGTGGGTTCGAAACTAGCTTTTGGAACCGGGAATGGATCCAACGGAAGAAATAGGTAAAGATAGGATAAGAGATATTAGAAAAGATACAGAAATAAACAAAAAGATAGATGGGTAAAATTACCAAAGATAAGAGAAGATAGAAACAGGGCGCCACTCAATTTTTGGAGTTAAGGAGAAAATTAAGAAAACCTTAGAAAAGAAAAGAGATAAGATAAGATATTTAGGTTCAGAGATCAAACCCAAGGAAAGATACCAACAGTAAATTATCAAATAAATCTGGTCAACGCAATATATAAACAAATAATAAATATATTAAGTATTATACTTACTTACCTACGAAACTTAATCAGCCTGATCTTTCTACAGTTCAAAAGCATAGTAATATTTAAAGATAGTAATTGTTTAGAGCTATTATTTTATCAGGGAACTTGTTAGGAGCCGACAAATAAAATACATGCATAAAACAATAACAATATATTAAACACAAAATTATGATGCTGCTAAATGCAACCCAGGTAATAAAAATACACAACTATGAAATGGTGTTATATACAGATTGAACCAAATTAAAACGGAACATACAATTTAATACATGTCTGTTTGAACTGCATTTGAAATAGTGGACCAATATAAAACTTGGACAAAAATAAATCCATATCTGGGTATAGACATTGTATAAAATATCGTTCAACTATCTGTCTCGCAACAAAGTTGTTTGCGTAAGACGGGTTTGTCTAAGGAAGTGATAATAGTTCAGGAAATAAATCTCCAAAAAAGTTAAAACCTCGCAATTTTTTCGTCCTGCATGTATCCAGTTGAAATTTTAAATGAAGGTAGGTGATAGCCCAAGGATCAAAATTTATATCAAACCGAAGTCCGCTGAAGGGTTTTAGGGGTGAAAACTACCCCTAATTGTCAAAAATTATAAAATAACATATTAAACCTGAATACGGGTAAGATTTGGTTTGAATTAGTTAAATAATGATTATTTTATACTTTTGAATAGAGTTCCATCATATTTCAACCCTTAAAAAGCAACTTTTGTTAGAGATTAATGTAAAAAATTACTAATTCTAAAAAAATGATTTCGACTTCGATCGATTTGGATAAAAATTTGGATTTAAGCTCAATTCACCCGCTGCTTTATAGTTTATGTCATGTCGACAAACCCTGATTGTTCTTAATGGTGAAAACTACCCCTAATTGTCAAAAAATTATATTAAACCTGAATATGGGTAAAATTTGGTTTAAATTAATTAAATAATGATAGTTTCGTGCTTTTGAATAAAGTTCCATCATATTTCAACCCTTAAAAGCGACCCTTATTAGAGATTAATATAAAAAAATTTAGTAATGCGAAGAAAATGATTTCACCTTGGAACGATTTGCATAAAAATTTGGAATTAAGCTCAACTTACCCTCTGCTTTATAGTTTATGTCATGCCGATAAACCCTGATTGTTCTTAGGGGTGAAAACTACCCCTTATTTTCAAAAATTGTAAAATAATATTACAAATCTTAAGATCAGTGAAATTTGATTTGGATTGGTTAAATAGTGATTTTTTTATACTTTAAAATACAAATTCATACATTTTCAACCCTTAAAAATCAATTGTTATGAGTGCTATAGGTGAAAACAATTTTTTGCCAAAATTTTGCAACTTTTCAACTTTTCAAAATCACCCTGTAAAACATTTCAGTTTTTATAAACTATTTTATAAGATATAAATTGAAATAAGTAAAATTAAATACAAAAAAATTTATCAACATAAAAAGGCACCATTTATTCTTATACATTTACATAAATAGTTCAAAATATTTACATTTATAGGTAAAACAATTATAATATTAATTTTATTCGTCATCAATTACATCTTCATCGTGATCTATGTCATCCTCATCTTCTTCAATTATTGGTGGACTGTTATTGCACCCTTCACCTGAGCACCCAGAACAAGTAGAGTTACAGTATAAACCAACTTTTCTGCACCCACATGAAACGCCGCATCCTTTTTTGCATTGGCAAAAAATAATTTTCAAAATTCATCGGGTGCAGGTTGTTTGTTCATGCGTACGGGTAATAACAAACCATCTTTGGAAAACCATCCCCAATCTGTTGCTCTGATATTTTCATTGTCAAGCCATAGACATATGAGCAGATGTTTTATTCTGTTGTATGGGATTTCAAAATAAGAACGCTTAAAATTTCGAATGTATAACGCCCCACTAGCTAATATACCGGTTTTGTAGAATATTATGCTCCGAAATGTACTGTACTATAATACTAATGGAATTTTCCGGAAAAAAATTAACTAGTTTTTTTAACGTATTTCCTTTAATTTTTAACGATAGAGTGTTTCTTCAAAAACGATTCGTAGAGGTTTTTAAGAGCTACAACGATCTGTGAATTAAATCTTTTTGGAACCCTTGGTTTTTAAATAGGGTGAGTTTAAAGGGCTCGAAAAAGATGGTGCTTGATCGTAAATCGATGCTTTAAACGGCTATATCTCGCCAAATATTCATTTTACAACAAATCTAAATAAAGGATAATTTTAGTCATTAAAAAAGCTACAATTTGGTAATTTTTATTTTTTCATAATATGATCATATGATATATTCAGTATTTTCGGGCATATTTAAAAAAAGAAGGGTAAAAAATATGAAATTGTAAATCGTTTCTCGCTTTAAGCTGTACTTTTTCTAAAACTAAGCATTTTAAATGGGTCAAACTTCTTGTACATATTAACAATACATGTACAAAGGGAATTGCAGAAGGGTAAAGATCGATTTTGATTATGGGCGTGGTTAGGGGGTTGTTTTCATCGATTTTTTCGTAAAAAAAGAGGTATTTGACCTTATTTTTATCATAACTCACTCAATTTTTGAGCTAGAGTCTTTTTTATGATAGGTCTATTTATGCTCTTTGGTTTTGTGAGTTTTCTTCCAAAAATGCATTATTTTCCCGATATTTGACTTTGAATCTTTCAAATTTGGTATTTGAAGAAAACCGCTAAACATTGATAGGCCGTATTTCGGTTCCTATTATATCGCAAAAACATTTTAAAAATAAATTGTATTTGTCTTTTTAAAACCTACAAATTTGTTCTCTACAATTTTTTTGATAAAATGCACCATTTCCGAGTTATTCGCGAAAAATCGATTAAAAACGTGGATTTTTCGTCTAAAAGTTGTTACTTTCAATCGCGAATAACTTGAAAAATATCATTTTATAAAAAAAATGTATAGCACATTTTTTGTTTAGAATCACTTTTTTAATCGAAACCTGTAGTTAAAACGTAAAAAAAAATTTCACCCCGGAGATGGGGTGGGGGTGGCAACCACCCCCTAGGCTTTGGCGCACTTTGGTTCGGTATAGATTTTGATCCTTAGGCTATTACCTACCTTCTGTTAAATTTCAAGTCAATCTACGCAGCACGAAAAAATTGCGAGGTGAAATACTTCATTTCCTGGACTATAACTGGTTTGACAGCATAATAAAATCGAAGATTTATGTGTAGCTTTCAATTTTTATGAGTTCAGAATCCAGCAGCACGCTGAAGTATTGGAATTTTTATAATATAATTATTTGACAATATTTTGTTGGCCAACCACCTACAGCAGAATTGAGCCGAAATACATTATATTCCTATGTTCCGAATTTATTTCGTTCAATCTGTATGTATAAAATTAAGCTATAATGTAATAAAAAAACACCTTTACCAAGATATATAAGGCAATCATATACAAATATAGTTTGGCGTATCTCGAGATGTCATAGCAAAGATAATGAACAAAAATTATAGGAAATACAAAAGATAGCAAAAATTACTTAACTCTAAATTTACAAAAAAAAACAAAAAGGTTACAGGAATGAAAACATAAACCAAACCGCACTTGGTTAAGTCAATTAACTATCTAGCACTATTATTTAATAAAAAAACTGAGACTTGTATGTTCATAGTTAATATTTATAGAAATTTCTTGAATGGTTCAATTACATTCAAAAATCGGCCATCTACAGGTGAAGATATAGATGATACGTCCAGATAATGGCAGGTGATATGGTACCATACCATATTACTCGCCCAGATAATTGTAGATAAAGATTACTTACAGTAGATCTTACAGTAGGGGAGAATAGAACGAGCTAGAGCAGCATTTAGCAATATGAAAAAGCTCCTCATAAGCAAGGATTTGTCTCTTCCCCTAAAACTACGTATAGTTAAATGCTACATTTTTCCGATCTTGCTGTATGGCGTGGAGGCCTGGACGCTGACGGAGACGCTAACGAGAAAACTAGAAGCATTCGAAATGTGGGTGTACCGACGCATTCTTCGTATATCCTAGACCGAACATGTCACCAACATAGAGGTACTCCAAAGAATCGGAAAGGAGAAAGAAATCGTGAATACAATTAAACAAAGAAAGCTTGAATATCTAGGCCACATATTGAGACACGATAAGTACCGTCTGCTACAATTGATTGTCCAGGGAAAAATAGACAGTAAGCGCGGGCCAGGCAGGAGAAGACACTCGTGGCTCCAAAATCTGCGGAAGTGGTTCGGGCTCACATCGGTCGAACTATTCAGAAGCGCCGCAAACAAGATCAAAATTGCCATGTTAATAGCCAACATTCGCAACGGACAGGGCACTTGAAGAAGAAGAAGATCTTGACGAAGGCAGCTTAATTCACTGAATTTAATACTTTTCTGGTACTAAACACTAAATTTACTAACCATTAAAGGTAGTGTAGAACTATATATAATTTAATATAGTCTAAGGAAAGAAAACTCAAATATAAAGTGTATACACACTTAGAAAATAATTCACAAAGACGATACGAGAAGAAATAAAGTGAGCAAAGCGTAACATGAGATATTAGCCTTAACTCAACAACGGCCCACCAACAAGTCTCACGAGATATTGCCTCACTCAACAACTGCCCACCAACAAGTAAATTGGTTCCACTAAAAATGTTACCAACTGTCCCTGAAAAAGGAAGAAGAAAATATTCCCCCAATCAAGAATGATAGGACAGTTGTATGTGTTTCTCAGAAGGTAAGGCCTTAACGACTATTGGAAAGTTTGAGGTAAAATAATCGGTATTAACAATTGGACATAAGAAACAGACAATACTTGGGATTAAGATATTGTCAAAAGATATGGGCCTTCGACGAAAATTACCAATTTATGAAAAGGAAACTGCATACCGGAAAGCATTTGTTCTTTTCATACAGAGTATTAAGACGGAAGGATTAAAAACCTTTCTTAATTAGGGAATTCCATTTTAGCTTGGTATCTACAATATTATTTCCTATCGTAAACACGGAGATTCCCAATCATCGGCGTATCGCACAGGGATAAAAGGAATTAAATATAATTTATTATATTAATAATAAAAAAAATGTTACAAGACCAACGAATCTATAAGAGAAAACATGAATTCTACAGAAACGGTCATTGACAAAACAGAAAGAAGAGGTTCAAAATGGTTTGGATACATTGAGAATGCTTGACGAACGTTGGTTCCAAAAACTTCACAAATGGAAGCCCGCTGGAAGAAGAAAAAGAGGTAGACCTCGACACTCATGGAATGAAGGAATTAGAAGAGCAATGGAATCGAGAGGTTTGGAGGAAGAGCATGCCTTGGACCGAGAAGATTGGCGGAGGAGAACGAGAATACGGCGATAGCCGTCTTGTATTGTATTTACAATACAAGACGGCAAATGTATTGTATTTACTAACTTACACCACGGAGTAGTGGCTATACCGTACTGAGGAGACCTAAAGAGGTCGAAATACGTATATGCGGCTTGTCGCTGCTCTGTATCGAATCAAAATCTAATACCGTCATTGTGTCAATGAATTTATTTTAACCTTCAATTGGGGCTTATCTCATCTCCATTAAAATTCCCCACTGCTGAGGTAGCATAAAAACATTTCAAAACCCCCCCTCAAACAAATTCTGGGTGCGCCACTGGTACTATTAAACATATTACAAAAGTTTGTAGGTTAAGTTCTTATTCCTTCTTCTACATTGTAGTCTGTCAGACAGCATGTCTCTCTGTGTGTGTTAACCCTTAATATCCTAGCGTGATATATAAGTTACGCAATATTGTGTAATTTAAACAGCGCCCTGTAAGAAAACTTGTGATAGAATCGCATAGATGGTGTAAGTATTGTGCAATTTGACACTTCTTCTAATGCATGTTTACTAGTTTGGAGACATAGTGTGCGAAAATGTTGTGCCTGTAAACATTTAAAATAAGCTGTCGATAAATATTTAGAAAAAACGGACATCAATCTAGATTTACTACATTTAATTTTTTATCTTGCAATTTTTAGCTCAAAAAGTAAATTAAGCTTTATATACAGGTACATAGCCTACATCTTTCAAGTTTTATTTAAATATTTCACTACCACTTAGTTCTGTGTAGCCCCAAAGTTCAGTATTACATATATGCAATGCTAGGATAATGTACTACCGTATTTCAGCAAGAATAAACATAAGACGTGATTTCATTCCCAGCGAATTATTTACTAAGATTTATAAAACATTGTTAACTGCCAGTTCGATAACGATGATCACTGATCAGATATCAGGTATCAATTTCGCGGTCGCTGTGTCATCATACATGTTTATAATATAATAAATATTACGATATTCTTGGCGATTTGAGGAACAACGATTATTGCCATCTGGGGATTTACCAACAGAGAATTTTAAGCTACTGCTCCACTGCTAAACATGTTGAGTGAGTTACCCACCAATAAGAGGAACCTATCATATAAACTCTTTGTAGACAACTTGTTTACCAGTGTTAACCTACTGTCCAATATGCGAAAAAATAGTATTTTCTCTAAAACTGGTTTCCAAAAACAGACAGATCGAGGTGATTGTAGTGGCGTTATTGAATGTAACAAAGGTATAATTTTTGTACGTTGGTCCGACAAAAATATTGTTACTGCTGCGTCTACCTCTTATGGCATTCAACCCATGACACATGTTAACAGGTCGAAAGAAAATGCAAAAAAGTATTTTTGAAGTGTGTATATTTTAGGCAATTCCTAGCTGAGCGCTTTCGGCTTTACAAAGCCATCATCAGAGCTATGGTCAATTTTTTAAATACCACTACAAAGAAGAGATCTCATTTCCTTAAGTTTCAAAATTATGATATTGTAGGAGTTGGAATTCTTAAAACATATAAAAAACATATAAAAAGTCGACTCTGGACTTCACAAACACGTTAAAAAATTGAAAAAATTTTTGTCATGGTACGGGCTTAAGACCCGACCATCTATTGATGTGAGGACGTAGACTGAATAGACTGAACCTATTCAGTCTACGTCCTCACATCAATAGATGGTCGGGTCTTAAACCCGTACCATGACAAAAATTTTTTCAATTTTTTAACGTGTTTGTGAAGTCCAGTGTCGACTTTTTATATGTTTTTTATATGTTTTAAGAATTCCAACTTCTACAATATCATAATTTTGAAACTTAAGGAAATGAGATCTCTTCTTTGTAATGGTATTTAAAAAATTGATCATAGCTCTGATGATGGCTTTGTAAAGCCGAAAGCGCTCAGCTAGGAATTGCCTAAAATATACACACTTCAAAAATACTTTTTTGTATTTTCTTTCGACTTGTCATAAGTGTGTACAAAAAAAATATCAGTCTTTTGACATGTTAACAGGTTTTCTCAGAAAGAGAAGAAAATTATTCAAGTACCTCGTCCTTGTCTCATAGGAAAATATAACTCATCGATGGGAGGGACGGACTTGGTGGATCAAAATATAGGAAGGTACAGGATTGGTATTAGATCCAAAAAATTGTGGCCATTATTTACATAGTTACTAGAGGCATTATTGGAAAACGCTTGGCATATTTATAAAAATACCGGCAATTCTATAAAACAAATTGATTTTCGCAGAGATATACCACTTCATATCTAATGCAGTATGGTACAGAAGCTAATGGTGTAGGTCTAACAAAACCCTCAATTTTAAGCAGTCTCGGTAGTCGAACCAGCGACACCGTCAGATTTGACAGACTTGATATATCACATCTTGATATATTCCAAACAAGAAAAGACAACGATGCGCATTTTAAAATAATTTTAAAATGCGCATCTAACAACAGCAGTGCAATTATTGCACTTCTGTTGTTAGAACCATGTATAGAACGTGTGATGTGTGGTTTTGCATTGATTGTTATGAGCAGCTTTATGCAAAATAATTCTATATATATATATATATATATATATATATATATATATATATATATATATATATATATATATATATATATATGTTAGATCACTGATCACGAGTTTAACTTTTTAAAAAAGAACTTTATTTGTTACAAATTAAATATTAAATAATAGTACAAATTTAAATTAATTTAAAATGACTACAATAACTGGACTGGTCGAAGTTGCAGCTAAGAGTGGTCCCGGCATCTGAGAATGGCAATTTATAGGTTTGGTATGAAGTGCTGAATCGCTGTTCCCATGAATATTGGTCAACGGTTCGTACAAAGTTCTACTGCGTGCTCAGCTGTTTCTATGGGAATGAAATGATGAAATCTGAAGTCGGCGAACTTAAGCTAGTTCAAGGTTAATATTTTCTCATATAACAGCTCCCCTTATTAGTGAAAAGTCAATGCCATTGCTTTGACTTTTACAGAGTAATTGGTGTTTCTGCTTCGCTTTCTTCTTGGACATTGGGTCTTCTTCTGAAGGAGGTTAAGCTTTGAAGTTTCTGTCTAATGGAATTTCTGCGTGGTAATGAAGTTGGAGGCTGATCCTGGGACAAGGAGATTGCAATTTTTGGGAATATTTTGGTTCGGTATTTGCAGAAAAGGTATAGAATAACTAGAATAATAATCAGGGATAAGGTTGATATAGTGAATAAGGGTAGATGTTCCTCAATGAATGATTGGCTCATAATATGGTCCAGTTCTTCTGAATATTGGTCCAATTTGTGTTGTGCAATATTTAAGTCATCTACGTTGATTTTACTGAGTTTTAGTGGTTTTAATTTTGACAGGTGATTCTTTGTCTCAAAATGGTCGCAGCATCTGTAGGGTACGTTAACTGGGTGACTTCTATACGTGATATTTGTATATTTCTCAATTTGGTCTCTAGCATGAATTCTGGTACTGCCGATGAATGCAATACATTCGGGAATTAATCTTAAGATTGAATTTGTTTTGATTATTTGTGTAGTCTTTTCTTGCACATTTGATCGTTACTGGTAATGGATCGGAAATGGTTAGTAACCATAAATTTTGGTCGATTTCCTGTACATTGTATCCTTGTGCCAAGAGCATGGACATCTGGCAAGTTTTTGGTAAGTTGCTGGGAGGTTTCAAAAGCTGGGCTTCACATATAGCATCTGTGTCTATGGGGTACGGAAGAATGTCTGTACACATTCTTTGGTTTTGACTGATTTGTTTGCATTTTTCGGTGTCCATGGGTAAGACATATGAAATTGAATCATCATCTCGCGCAATGTATTTATGAACAGTTGAAAGTATATGATGAAAACCAGTTTGATTATCTAATATTGGTATTGAATATAATTGATACAAGGTGAATATTTCGGGATCGACTAACGGAATTTCGAGAACGAAAACAATTTTTGAATCAAGCTGATAAGCTTGTAGTTTTATTATGTCAATATACTGAGCTATACTTGACATATAAGTGGGTAGAGGCAATACGTTATTTTGTAATGACTGTGAGATTTCTTTTAATGCGTCCAATAAGTCTATGGGCGAAATAATAGAACTATGTAGAATTTGCAGGCGAGAGAATGTGATAGAATTTAGTATATCATTTAAATAATTTTCTAAAAATACGTAACTTTCCATTAAGGACTCACATAAATCTAGTATTTGTAGTTGTGCTTGGTAAAAGGAGATGTCATTATTAATGTCCAGAAGTGTAGTCTCGATAGTTTTTAAGTCTTTGTTAAAGGTTTCTTCGTCTATTTGCAATTTTTGAATTGTATTGTTGAAAGTTCTTATAACTGAAGTGGTAACAGATATTTGATTTTTTAGGAGATTTTCAATTTGAGTTTCATCGGAATTTATCTTATTTATACATTTATTAAAGTATTCGCCGTCAGAGGCGTCTAAATTTCTAGTAATAGATTTCCAGATTGTTCCAATACCATTTACTAAACCGCGTTTTAGGCGTTTATTATAAGGTACTGTGTCGGAGGTTATTTCTTTATATTTTAAGTTAACGGAGTTTGAGATTTGTTTTAGCAGACTAACATGTGTCTGTACTTCGGCTTGAAAGGCAAGTTTTCTCGGTGTATCAACGTTAATAAATTTTTCCAATAGGTTTTCCAAAATTCTGTCATTGTTGGATATTGTAGTTTTGATAGGGAATAATTCTTTGTAAACAAGTAAAGTCCATTTGTCGTTAGATATTCGTATAGTTCCTTTTTCATGAAAAAATATTCCAATTGTGTTATTAATTGGAGTGAGGAGAATTTGGGATTGGACGATAGAAAGGAGTCCATAGAATCTGTAAAGGAAAATTATTCAAAATAAGGTTTCAGTCTGTCAAAATTTACTTTAGAGGTTTGGTTAGTTTTGGGGTTAAGGATAATTGCGGAATTTGTAAAAACTTCTTGAATTTCGAAAGGTCCATTAAAAAGATTATCCGATTTTGATTTAATTTGGGATTCTTTTACGTAAACTTTGTCACCAATTTTAAAATCAGGTCTTTGTTCTGAAATATTCTCGTCAAATCTTACTTTCGCCTTTTCTTTCTGTCTTTCTGTTTTTGCTTTGGCTACTTTGTAAAAGTATTCCATGCGATTATTCAGGTCTCGAATATATTTGCTCATTAGTGTTTTTTGATTGTATAGAGTTTCTGGTGGTCGGCTTGCAGTGTGCCCAAATATAAGTTCATATGGTGTGAAACCGTGGGTCTTATTTTTTGTGTTGTTATAGCATATTACTGCATAAGGAAGTATAGTGAAGGGATGATCGTTTGGGTTCTCTGCTTGATTTGCTCTAATCATTTCTGAGAGTGTGGCATGAAATCTTTCCACAGATCCATTAGATTGTGGATGGTTAACACTAGAAAATGTTAGTTTGATGTCGTATAATTCGCATAGATCTTTGATTATAGCATTCTCGAATTCTCGACCGCAATCACAATGAATTCTTAGTGGTGTTCCATAGTGTTGAAAGAAGAGTAGGAGTGTGTTGGCTACTGTTACTGCCTTTTTGTCTTCCAAAGGATAGGCTTGCGTGAAGCGTGAATTTTGTCAATTCGTCACGAATAGTTAAAGCGTAGTTCCTAGTAGGGTATTCGAATATATCCATATTTATTCTTTCGAATGGTGTTTTTGGAGTTTCTGTTATGACTAATGGTCCACTTAAGTTTTTCCTGCAAATCTTAACTTTTTGGCAAATTTCACATGCTTTTACAAATTTCTCTACATCTTTTGTTAAATTCTTCCAATTGTATTTCTGCTTTATTCTTCTGACAGTTTCGTTTATTCCTCGATGTAAATTGTTTTTACCACAATGGTATTGATCTAAAATTTGAGGGATTTCGTCTTCGCTGGCTGTTTTAATTATATTTTGACAGATTCTTAATTTTAATTCTTTGTCAGCAAAAATATACGAAAATATCTCTAGGATAGGCAGTTCGAGATTATTTTCGACACAATATATTTTTGATTCATCAAATTGATCTTTATTTGCAAAAAGTATAAGAAATAAATGTGATATTACTCGTTCAGGATCAAACGATAATGGTATAATAAAATATTTTCGATCTTTTACAGTTTTGCTGTGTACAATATTAATTCTCCTGTTACTATATTCCATGTTTTCTTCGAATATGTCATTCATTATTTTCTCGTGGAGTTCTTCAAGTTTATTTTGCCAAAAAAATGTAACAATATTTTTGTTAGATTTGTCTAATAAGTCCGTATTCGATGTTTCAATTTTTGAATAATCGATTATTGATTTAGTTCTATACAGTTCGATAAACTTGTCAAGTTCTTCGGACATTTTTTCTATATTTTCTTCATCGTCGTCTTCGTTTTCTTGAGTTTCCGTGTCATCTTCATTCGATGCATGTAATGAGATTTTTGATTGAAAGTTTGCACAATCCTTGAAATGGTTAATCTTTATCCTTGAGAGGGCATCTGCATTTCTGTTTATTTTTCCTGCGCGATGTTCTATTTTATAATTGTATTCTTCGAGCTTTAGGCGCCAACGCGCTAATCGGCTTCCGGGATCTTTTATCGAGAAAAGCCATGTAAGAGGTCGATGATCGGTAATAAGGGTGAATTTTCGGCCAAAAAGATATGGTCTAAAATGTTTGACTGCCCATACGATAGCTAAAAGTTCTCTCTCTATAGTCGAATATTTTGTTTCGGCACCGCATAATGTTCTGGAGGCATAAGCTATGGGTAAATCTTTTCCAATAGGGCCTTGCGATAGAACGGCTCCAATCGCGAATGCACTAGCGTCAGTTGTTAGTAAAAATGGTTCCTCAAAATTGGGATATATAAGTATTGGATCTGAAGTTAAAATATTTTTGAGTTCGTTAAAGGCTTCTTTGCAATCAGAATTAAAAATAAAAGGTACGTCTTTCTGAAGTAGTTTCGTAAGTGGTTTAGAAATTTTGGCAAAGTTTGGAATAAATCTTCTGTAGTAACCGGCTAGGCCTAAGAATGATTTTATTTCTTTGGTGTTCTTTGGTTCCGGGAAGTTTTTGATGCAAGATATTTTAACTGGATTTGTTTTTACACCATTTTCTGTTACAAGGTGGCCCAAATATGCTACTTCTTTTCTTAAAAATTCGCACTTGTCTGGCTGTATTTTTAGGTTTGCTTTTCGTAACCTTTTAAAAACTTCTGTTAGTCGTGACATGTGATCATGAATAGTGGGTGAGTAGATAATTATGTCATCCATATACACTAAGCATCTTTCGTTTTGTATTCCTAAAAGGATGTTGTCCATTACTCTTTGGAAAGTAGATGGAGCATTCATTAGTCCGAATGGCATGCGCACAAATTCGTAATGTTCATTTTCGACGGAAAAGGCCGTTTTCTGGATGTCTTGTGGCTCGATTTCGATCTGGTGAAATCCAGACGCTAAATCTAGTGTTGTGAAGTATTGGCATCTTCCTAGTTGGTCCAATAGTTCTGATATTTGTGGTAGGGGATAACGGTCTTGTACTGTGAGTTCGTTAAGTTTTCGATAATCAATAACAACTCGCCATTTTTGTTTTCCTGGCGCATCTAATTTCTTCGGTACGACCCAGACTGGACTCGACCAGGGCGAGACGCTTTTCTGGATTATTCCTTCTTCTAACATTTTATTAATTTGCGTCTTTACCTCTTCCTTATGTATTTGAGGATATCTATAAGATTTAGTGAAGATAGGTTTAGCGTTGTTTGTTTCGATTTTGTGTTTGATTTCGTTTGTGAAGGTCAGTTTGTCGCCTTCGACATAAAATATATCTGCATATTCAGTACATATATCTAGAATTAGTTCTTGTTCTTCGCAATTTAGATGATCAATTCTTAGTTGTTCTCTAATTATTCGTGTTCTGTCTAGTACGGGTTCTTCAAAATCATTTCCGTTGTAGGATAGGATTGTCTCGGAATTTTTGAAGGGTGCGATTGAAATGTCTGAAAATTCGATTGTCTTCGGCATTGCATTAGCATTTAGGACGGAAGTTAAGAATTCTCCATTTTCGTCTACATGGACTAGTGCATGAGGTAATCTTACTTTTTCTATTTCTTGAGCTGATAATATGGCATCTGTATTCGATAAGTTGCATTTTAATTTGCATATTTGTTCGGTCCGGCTGTCAATGGTAATTCTGTTTGTTCCTTTTATTCGTTTTCTCTCCGGTCTTTCAAGATTTTTGTCTTGATCTCGGTTTTTTATGATAGTGTATTTTTCATTTATAGGGTTTTGGTATTTTAAATTTGATTCCTGTTTAGAATCTGATTTAATTTTTATTTTAGGTTCGTTTTGTCTTGTTTCTGTGGGGTGTGTCGGTATTTTGTCTTGAGGTGTCTTTGTCTCGTGCCCTACTTTGTGAAGGGTAACAGTTTTAAAATTTGTATGCAGCTGTCGGGATTTAAGATCTATTACGCATTCATAATGATCTAGAAAGTCTAGGCCAATTATGCCATCGAAATCAATGTCTAAATTGAAAATAAAGACTTTGTGAGGATTATTGTCAGTGAAGGGAATCAGGACAGATTCTGTTATTAACAATTTTTGATCGGTTATACCTTGAATAGTAACGTTTTCAGGAAATCTATTATGATAATTGCGTGCCGTGTTTTCTTTGAAAACAGTGATTCCAGCACCTGTGTCGATTAAAAGTTTAAAAGTGTTGGTAGCATCGTTAATATAATATAAATTTTTGGAACTCATTGTATGAAATGGGGTTACATGAATGTCTGTTCGGGAAAATTGAGGTCCGGATGAAAGTCGTCCAAGTTGAGTGCTTGAATTTGTTCTTGGATATTCGTAATATCCGTTAAGTGGTTCGTATGATTGGGAGGATGATTTTGATTCGGAAGTGAAAGAAAATTTTGATAATCTTCTGTGTTATTGGTTTCGTAAAAGTTATCAGTTTGTGGATAATAATCTGTGTCATAGTTTTCATAGTTATCGGTATTATAATAATTATCTGTGTAATAGTTAGTCGTTATTTCGTCAGGGTATTCGTTTAAGACATGTGCCCGTTGGAAGTTTGGGTTTCTTTGAATAACAGATGGACGATTTTGATTTTGAGATGAAAAGGAAGGTCTCTGTTGGTTGAAATTTGGATTGTTGGAAGAATATTGATTCCTAATAGGGTTCTGATTGTTTTGATAGTTATTAGGTCCATTATTATATTGGTTTTGGTAACCGTGTGACCTAGAGAAAGTTTGGTTTGGCTTTATGAAACGTGAAGAGCGGCATTCAGTATTTAGATGACCAATGCGGCCACAATTTGTACATTTTGTAAACTGAGATGAGGGTCTTCTCATTGGTTGAGAGGGTTTAGGAATAGTTGATCTAGAATTAGATTTTTGTTCTTCAAAATATGACAATTGAAGTTCGCGTCTAATACGATTGCTTGCTTCAATGAGATCTTTTGGATTACTAGCCCTAATAATTTGTCCTAGACGGGGTTCTAAACCGGTTAAAAGTGTGTTTAGGGCCATGGTATCGATTAAGTCACATTGGGAGGTTTTTTGATCTGGGGATAAATTTGCTATTTGGATCGAGGCGTGCATTTTTGCATTCAGAACTTGTAAGCGGTTAAAGAAAGTTAGAGGAGATTCATTAGATAGTTGTCTTAGTCTTTGTAAGTCTTGTATTAAGGAGGTCAGGTCTCTACTGTCTCCGAAATGTAGATTTAATAATTGTTTAATTTCTGTATAGGAAAGTGGTTTTCTAGAATTAATAAGCTGTGCAGCTTTACCTTTGAGTTTATTTTTTACGTGAATCGTTAACAGAACGCGCTGATCGCCTGTGGCCATTTTAAAGGCACAGTCGCAGGCATCTAAAAATGTAGAAAGAGAAATCGGATCGCCTTCAAATTCTGGGATAATGGAAAATATTTCCGAAAGCTTGTATGGTTCGATTTCTTGTTGAGTTTGGGAACGTGTCTCGGGCATTTTTCGAGATATTTTGAAACGAAAATGAAAAATAGAAGTATGAAGAAGTATAAAATATATCAGTATATAAGGGAGAAAAAAAATGTGGTATATATAAAGGACAAAAATGTATCAATTTAAAAT
The DNA here is from genome assembly GCA_918026665.1 of Diabrotica balteata. Taxonomy (NCBI): domain Eukaryota; kingdom Metazoa; phylum Arthropoda; class Insecta; order Coleoptera; family Chrysomelidae; genus Diabrotica; species Diabrotica balteata. Next base: position 48,319,016 of record OU898284.1, read on the forward strand.
ATCAAATAATATATCAATAAAATGTATCAAATATATCAAGTAAAAATGAATCAAATATGTCAAATAAAAATATATCAAGAGAAAATATACCAGAAATATAGCAGGTAAAAAAAATATGTGAATAAAATATCAGTAATTATAAAATAGTATAAAAGAAATATGTCAATATCAATAATTTCAAATATTAGATAATCAACTTGTATTATTTTTTGTATCTTGATTAATTGACTTGCAGTATAGTCAATTTCGTAAATTATTAAAACAAAATTATTAACGAGATGATTCAAAATCCACTTACATAAAGAAGAACATCGGGACGCCTTGTTCTCTCTGCTCAGCTACCAGGGCTTCACCAGGTGTTCCTTCCGTAGATTACAGGAGTGAGGTTGTTCGGAGATGTCTTCTTCTTTAAGGGTCGTCTTGTTCTCTCTGCTCGGCTACCAGGGGCTTCACTAGGTGTTCCTTCCGTAGATCACAGGAGTGAGGACTTCCGTAGATTCTTTGTTCCGTTAAGGGATGAGAATCCGCCGCTGCCAGTGAGTATACACGTGTTCTAGCAACGTTTTTCGGATCCTACTGACTTTGCGCCAATTGTTAGATCACTGATCACGAGTTTAACTTTTTAAAAAAGAACTTTATTTGTTACAAATTAAATATTAAATAATAGTACAAATTTAAATTAATTTAAAATGACTACAATAACTGGACTGGTCGAAGTTGCAGCTAAGAGTGGTCCCGGCATCTGAGAATGGCAATTTATAGGTTTGGTATGAAGTGCTGAATCGCTGTTCCCATGAATATTGGTCAACGGTTCGTACAAAGTTCTACTGCGTGCTCAGCTGTTTCTATGGGAATGAAATGATGAAATCTGAAGTCGGCGAACTTAAGCTAGTTCAAGGTTAATATTTTCTCATATAACATATATATATATATATATATATATATATATATATATATATATATATACATATATATATATATATATATATATATATTTTGTTTAAATATAAAGTTTTCGCATTTTTTCTTCTTTTGCTCCCTGTATGTCCTAGAGTAACATATATGTCACAGCTAATAACTTTTTTTGTTAACTTTTTTTTTAAATAAGCTCAGAAACTCGACTAGAGGACTCATACGAACAACAAATTACTATAAAATATATCATTTTCCAAGAATATAATAATTCAGGATATTAAGGGTTAAAATAGGGTCTCTCCAGTTAAGGTGGCCTCGTATCCTCGTCTGGATAGGAGGCTACCACTTAACGCCACAAAGTATACGAATACTGGTCCTAGTATATAAAAAGCAGAAGTAGAGATAGCCATCAAACAAAGCAAAAATGGGAAAGCTCTAGGCTCTGACCAAATACCATCAGACTGGCTCAAACTTCTAGACGACGACAATGTCTCAGAACTAACAAACATCTATAACCACATATACGAAACTGGAACACTGTCACAAATATGGTTGGAGTCTACATTTATCCCACTTCCAAAAAAACCTAATACATCATCATGTACAGACTTTAGACTAATTAGTCTCTTGAGTCACTCTCTCAAGCTACTTCTTAGGATAATTCTTAATAGAATTAAGCAGAAATGTGAAGACGTAATGGGAAATAAACAATTCGGTTTCAGAGAGGGATTGGGAAGCTTTGTTCTCAATGCTAACACTACTTCAACGATCATGGGAAGTACAGAAACCAATTTACGTCTGTTTTATAGACTTTGAGGCGTTTGATAGGGTTCAACATGGTAGTCTGTTTGAATATATAGAAATAATTGGAATAGATGATAAAGATCTGAGACTTTTACAACATCTATATTGGAATCAAGAAGCTTCTATTCTGGTAGACGGCAAAGAAACAGACAACATTTGTATTCAAAGAGGTGTTATACACAGTTGTGTGTTGTCCCCAACTTTGTTTAACGTTTACTCAGAAATAATTTTTAAAGAAGCTTTGGAAGAGCAATGTGGAGATCGATTCCTTATAGATCGAGTCACTAGAGAATGCTGTAATAACGGACTAAGCATAAATACAACAAAGACAAAGTTAAGCACGTGGTGGTCGTGTGTATTAAGGTATAAAAAAATGCTTATTAAAAGCTTAAAATTTTTATTTCAAAGATCTTTTCTCGGAATTGAATCATTCCATCATCAGTTTACTAACAGAGAGAGTAAAAATACCAATATTAAAAACAAGAAAGTTAAAATTTAAATATATAAAAAGAACACGTGGGTTTTTTACTACTTTACTTACTATCTGTGCTGGAGTCTAGCTGGAGATCAGAGGTAATTTAAGTCAATAAAACCTCAGCAACTACAGGAGGTCATGTAAGATGCCCCCATTTTCAGTTTTTAGTAATCTACAAATTAACAGTCTATTGCATTTACCTTCATAAACACCATGAGGATTGTTTTTTAATACGGAGTTTCTTTCTATGAACAACTGTCAAATGTAAGTAGTAAAAAACCAACGTGTTCTTTTTATATATTTATAAAGCATTTTTTTATACCTTAATACACACGACCACCACGTGCTTGGTATTCAGCAGGTATACTAGCCACTCCTGGATATCTCCACTTCATGGTTTGTTCCAGTTTCACTTTTAAAGACAAAGTTACTTGTGGTTAGTAAACAAGACCTTGGCGCTATACAACTAATTGTTAATAATGAACCGAAAACAAAAGTTAACCATTTTAAATATCTAGGATGTTGGATAAACGAGACACTAAATCCGGATGAAAAAATTAAAACTCATATGTATAGAAATTGAAAGAGGAGCATTTATGAAACTTAGATCTATTTTGAGCAATTCTCAGCTAAACTTACAGCTAAGAATTAAGTTCCTAAAATGTTATGTGTATTCTGTATGGATGTGAAACCTGGATTAAGAAGGTTAACATGATGAACAAATTAGAAGCTTTCGAGAAGTGGTTATATCGTAGAATGCTCAGAATATCATGGGTTCAACACATTTCAAACAGAGAAGTATTGAACAGAGTAGGCCAAGGTGAAGGTGACTTAAAAAAGAGAAAACTAGAATATCTGGGGCATATAATGAGAGGAAGCAGATAAGTATAATGCAGTTGATACTCAATGGAAAGATCGACGGAAGAAGAGGAATTGGCAGAAAAAAATACTCATGGCTCCGGAACCTTCGTCAATGGACTTCTTATCAGCAGATGAATTATTACATGCCGCGCAAGATCGAGAACGATATCGGCAAATCGTCATGGAAGCTACCTACGCCTAAAACTTGGGCACGGTACTCAAAGAAGTTAAGGGTTAAGAGACCTTGCCAAAACCAACGAGAGGAGCACAGAACTTTAAAATATCAAATTGTAAAAAGTACCTATCATAGCCTGGAATCTTATATGAATAACCTTGAACATTTCCCCTATCACTTTGACTCCAGTCGGTTAATAAAGAGAGATGACAGCCTATCTCGCTCACGAAGACTTTAACCAATCATTTTATTTTAACACCATCTCTGAATGTCACAAATAAAATAATCAAACGAAGCTTAATTCCGCCATGTCCATTCCGTCAAGAGTAATGACAAGTTGATGATTGATATTTGTCATCGAGTTAGAAGTTCGGTGGAATCTATTTGTATATTTTCGAGTTTCGTCCATTTTCGTCTTCCACGTGCTTTGGCTTGTTTACAGTTTTCATTTTTAATTTAATTATCTTTAACTTTCGTTTGTATTTAGTCTTAGTAATTTAAGTTGGTTCCTTAGTTTTTAAAGTTTAGTGAGTTGATACCTTAGTTTTCATTTTTAATTTAATTATCTTTAACTTTCGTTTGTAATTTAATCTTGATAATTTTAATTTAAGGTTGATCTGCACCCTCGATTAATTTGTTTCTGATCCTAGAGATGGCTCTACTGCGGCATGCTACTGTGGTAAATTTTTTAACTTAATTGTAGATTTCTACATGACGACTCTGTAATATTTTCAAATCCTAACATAAATTGCAGTTTTCTGTCATTATATCAATTGGCTGAGTTGCCAAGTTGTGTAGACAGTAATTTTATCAAATATATGCTATAACTTATATGGTTACTAGTAGACCAACTAAGCAAAGATATCTTATAACAACATCTTTATGTATAATACTTTACTGTTCTGCTATGTCAGTCGGAATATAATATACCAAATTCATTCATTATCTAAACAATTTTACCGACAAAGAAATTATGTATGTTGCGGCTTTCTTTGTCAATATCATATTACCATTAAATTCGTACATCATATTATATTACATTTTTGTTGATAGTTAAAAATTAAATGATCTGGTATTATGATTATGTAATATTTTAGTGGGAAATAACAAAAATGTTATTTAAATCTATTACTATCTCAGTCTTTATGAATTAATAAATTTTACTATGTCTTCTTCTTCGGTTATATTTATATTTCTTATTTCATGCTTTATTGTTCTGGCTTTATTGGTCTGTTTATTCTTATAATTTTTCTTTTAATAATTCTTACTTTTTCATCATCTTTTTTCGTAAGACACATTACTTCCGCCCCTTATGCTATCATCGGTCTAATCGCTGTGTCTATGTATTTTTATCTTTGTTTTTTTTTGCTGTTTTTTTTTTATTTTTAAGTAGTGGGTGAAATTTCCAAAACACCCCGTTCTTCTCCCGTCTTGTGTGCGTGTTACTCATACGTTGGATGTATTATTTGGAGTGGTTGATGCGTATTTAGTTATTACGGTTCTATTTGGTCTATTTAGTTCTTCAGTTTCCGTATTCGACAATTTTATAACGCCAATTGAGGACTATGTGAAAGGTGTCATTGCGTATGTGTTTATTGCTTTTACTAAGTGCTTGGAATTAAGTTTGCTTTTGAGTATTATCCAGATTTAGCCATACGGCTCACACTCCCTCTATGGAAAATATCGAGGAAAATTCACTCATTCCAGATACCTACAGTATCAAAAGGGTTGAGCTTTGGTGGGACTCTTTCTGTGTTATTGAGCCCTAGGTGACTTGGTGTACTGGAGTATCTCCCAAAAATTTTCGTACATATCTGGACGTCGCGAGGAGTACAGCTTTATGTATGGCCTTATAAAGATGTTCATTTAGACCCAGCTGTTTTATGTTCGCTAGGTGATTTTTGGGAATAACACGAGTAACATGAGTATTATTATTATTATTATATAATGATATCGAGCCAAAGCAGAGCTTATGTGGCCCAAATTACAAAATATTTGTATGTACTAAACTAAATAATATAATATAAATCAAATTTTCTCACAAAGTAAAAGATAAAAATAATTTTTAAAAGAATTAGTACTTACAAAAAGTTCTGGCAATAGCCAATTACAAAAATACAAATATTACCAAGTATACATAAGTTTTCAAAAGAAAAAAAAATACAACCAATATAATTAACATAAGACTAGGTACAATATTTTGTTCGTTTTCATCAAACTTGTTTTTGAAACTATTTAAACTAGTAGCTTCTACTATGTCATCACTTAAACCGTTTAATTTATCAAAAACTCGGTTAACTAAAAAGTTTTGCCTTAAGATGGTTTTAAAATACTCCTTTTTCAATTTATAGTTATGACCTCTTTGTCTACTACCCCCCTCCAAAATTCCCCACTAAGAATTCTATAAGTAGATATGACATCATATCTTTCTTGTCTAGGAGTTAATGGAGACAACTTGAGCTTTCTTAGTCGGGTTTCATAGTCTAATCTTCCATAATTAAAAGGTAGCTAGGTAGCTCGTCGTTGTATTCCTTCTAATAAATTAATGTCTTTTTGCAAATGAGGTGACCAAACTGACACTGCAAATTCTAGGTGAGGTCTGACATAACTTTTGTAGAATTTCAAAAACAAGTCTGGAGATATTCTATGAAAAGCTTTTGTGATAAATAATAAAGCAGAGTTCGCTTTACTAACTACTTTTGGTGTTTGAGTAGACCGACTTATTGTTTGGTTGACCGTAACACTAAAATTATTAACTTCCCGTACCGATTTAAGAGGAACTCCATCCCAAAAATATGTATATCGGAATTAGAAGATGTAAATGACAAAAAGTCAGAAAACTTGGCATGTAAAGAAGCAATATTAGTCTAAAAAATATTTATTGTTCTCAACTTTATTTGTTTTTTTGCTGCATTTTGTTGGTTAGTACTAATAATAGTTGGAACTTTATTAATATACTTTATTGTTAGTGCCTTGTTAAGTAGATTACGTTTTTCCAGTTCCTCTCGCACTTTATTCAAATAGTTTATTTGATATTTAGTTAGGTCATCCTTCAATTGAATTCTAGAAAATTTGGTACCTAACAACCTCATATTATTGCGCAACATAAATAATGGACTATCATTATCTGAAAATTTAACCTTTAATGGCCTAGGTTTAATACTATTGATAATCTTTCCAATACATGAAAAACGCGGAAACTGATAACGAATATTTGCTTCTTGTATACAATCCTCCAACTCCATTGAGTTAGTTTGAGAAGGTTGTTCCATGGCCTCGAGACGATCCTCAATCAATGTGAGTCTATGTGATAACTTAGAAATTAAGTCAGTTAATTTATTGAACTTATCTTCGAATGTACAGCAACTATTACAGACGAGTCTTAGTGACTCCGATTTTGTCCTATTTATTCGTATAACTTCTTCTTGTGCAATATCTAGACATTGAATCATCATCATTATCATTTAACCCGGATCTATCCACTGCTGGATATAGGTCTCCCTCAGTCTTTTCCATATATTTCTGTTTTGTGCTGTTTGCATCCAATTTTTGTCGATCCGTTTTATGTCATCAAACCATATTGTTGGTGGACGACCTCTACTTCGATGTGCTTCTTGTCTCGGTCTCCACTGTATTATTTGCTGTGTCCATCTGTTATCCGACATTCTAGCTATGTGCCCCGCCCAGTTCCACTTAAGGGTCATAATTCTTTCTATGGCATCTGTCACTCCTGTTCTCCGTCTTATTTCTCTGTTCGTGATCCGATCCCTACGAGAAATGCCTAACATCGATCGTTCCATGGCTCTTTGGGTAACACAAATTTTATTTCTTACTTTCTTGGTTAGTGTTAATGTATCTGCACCATATGTAAGTACTGGCAACACTGATTAAAGAAGACAGAAGACATTGAATATGAATCGGTAAATTGCATGACATACAACTAAGGGAATTTTTATTGTTAACAATCGACAACTTACAATTTGGACATTTGTTCATCTTTTATTGAGTTGCTGAAAACTTGACTAGCCCAATATTTTATTGCTGCTAATGACTTTTCACATTTCGGCTCTATAAGCTACAGCTAAAAGTACGGCTAATAGCAGACAATAATTATTGATTTTTTTAACACTTAATTTTTAAACAGTTAGTAGTAAATAATTGAAAAACCATACACCCTTTAACTCTAATATGCGTTTGTTATCACTTACCACTTTTGAATATTTTAAAATTAATTAAGCCACTCTTTTTATGTGAATTTTACGCAGCAATATAAACACCGACCAGATTCGATTTCCTTTTGAATCATATCCTAATATTATTTAAAAACAAACTAAAAACCTACACACATATTTATATCATTGTTGTTGTTTGTTTGTGTTTAAATGACTGCGGACACTAAATCCATTCGCCAATCTTACAATTTGTACTCATTTTTTCATTAGTCATTGTTTCCTATACAATCTTATACTAAATTCCTACTAATACTAATCCTACTATTACTAGTATTGATCCCTAATATATAGTCATTTTTTCCTATTAATTGTTTTTTAGTTATTTATATATAAGTATAATAAGTGATGAGGTCCTTAGAGTTCCACAGTAAACTTTTCTGCAGCTATCTACTTAATTCAATAGCTACTTTACTGTGGACTGTCCAAGTTTCTCAATTTTTCTTTTTTTTTTTTATTTGTATTTTGTTTTATTTTTTTTATTTTTTTTTTATTTCTTTCTTTATTTTTTTTTTTATTTGTTTCTTTATTTTTTTTTTATTTTTTTTTTATTTTATTTTTTTATTTTTTTTTTTTTCTTTTTTTTTTCTTTTTTTTTTCTAACAAATTACAAAGAAATACTTACTCTATATTTACAATTACAATTTGAGTTTAATATCTAAAACATGTTTATACAATAATCTATATAGTATTTCATTGTTTTCTAATGTTAATAAATAACTTAAATTAATGGGATGGTGGACATCGGTCAAAGAATATAGCGAATTTAAAAAATTATTAACCTTATTGGAAATAAGAGAACAGTCTAAAATTTTATGTTGTAGGTTACCCATCTGACCACAAGTACATTGTGGACTATCAGCTATATTCATTTTTAAACATATATGATGGTGTAAGACAGTGGTTAAATCTCATTCTGCATATAGTTCTTGTCATATCCTTTGTCGACTCCATTTTAGCAAACCAAGATTTATCCGTAATATGGTTTCTGATTGCTCTGTAATGCTTTCCTGTATTTATATTTTCATTAATATACCTTTCTTTCCATTCCTTCTTAAGCTCTTTGAACGTGTCTGATTCTATATCTCTAGACGTACAAAGATAATCAGTTAATACTCCTTGTGTCACAGCATTTTTTGCCAATTCATCTACTATCTCATTTCCAGTGATTCCACAATGGCTTTTAATCCATGCCAACTTAACAGTTTTGCCTTGTTGCTGAAGTTCTATAATTTTATTTATTATATATAATTCAACGTAATTTACTTTTGATTTAGGATTTATAGCACTAATTTTACTTACAGCACTTTTGCTGTCACTATAAATTATAAACTTTGAATGATCTATATTAGATAAATATTTTAGTGCTTCCACTATCGCTATTAATTCAGCTGTGTATATACTCATGATGGAATTGAGTTTAAACATTTTACTGTTTTTATTATTGTCATCCCAGTATGCACATCCCACACCTTCGATACTTTTGGATGCATCTGTATATAGTATATAATAATCTTTGAACAATTGTGAACTGTCAGATATAAACATTAATTTTCTTAAAGATAAAGGTAAATTGCTGTAGTCCCTTAAGAAGTATACCTGAACTTGTTCTAGAGTATTGAAGTCAAGATTGTAATTTGGGTTTATGTCATATTTATATAGTTGTTTATCATATATTGTCATTTTTGAATATAAATCTACTATATTTAGAGTTTTCTTTTTTATCCAATATTTTTCTGTTAAGTCTGCTAAGAACAGCTGGTGTATTTTGAATATTAAACTTGACTTTTTCTCGTACAATCTTACTAAAAGTCTGATGCCAAGTTTTTTTCGTCTTATATCCATTGGCATTTCACAGCATTCGACTTGTAGGTTACAAATGGGTGTACTTCTTAGGGCTCCTATACACAATCTAAGGCATTTATTAACGATTTTGTCTATTTTGTTTAAATGACACTGTGATGCGTCACTGTATAATATTGATCCATAGTCGATTATAGCTCTTATATTATTTTTAAATAATAACAAAGAAATATTTGGATCTGCTCCCCATCGTAAGTGTGACACGAATCGAAGAAGATTTATTCCCTTTTCTGTTTTTTTAACTATATTGTCTATATGTTCTTTCCAGAGAAGCTGTCTATCAAGAGTAATGCCCAAATATTTAACATATTTTTGCACTGGATAGGAGACATTGTTTATTAAGATGTTGTTGGGTATCTCTTTTCGTTTTCTTGAAAAAATACATAATTTAGTTTTCGAATCAGAGATATTTAGTCCATGTAAATCACTCCATGTTTTAATATGATTGACTCCTTCTTCAATGGATTTGACTGCATTTTCTATTTTAATGTGTTCTTGATAAATGACTATATCATCTGCAAATTGTAAAATTCTTGTGGAGTTTAAATTTTTAACTAGATCAGCAGTGTAAATTAAATATAACAATGGGCTTAATATTCCTCCTTGAGGTAAACCATCCATCGCTAGCCTTGGACCAATTGTGTTACCATTTACCGATATATAAATTTTTCGACAGTCATATAGTTTTATTATTTTTGACAGAAACATTCGGGAAGACCTATTTGTTTCATTTTGTTGTACAGTATAATTAAATTAACGTTGTCGTATGCTGATTCCACATCTAATAAAAGAGCTGTTACTGAAGAATTTGACGTAAACGCTAAATTTATATCGGTTACCAAGTGGCTCACTGCTTCCACAGTAGAATGATTTTTACGAAATCCAAATTGTGTTTGTGATAGTTTATTATTTTTTTCCAACCATCTTTCGAGCCTAAGTTTTATCATTCTTTCCAGTGTTTTTGTTATGCAGGAGCTTAATGAAATACCTCTATAAGATTCTGCCGAATCAGAATTTCGATTTGCTTTAAGTATGGGAATCACCCGGTACTCTCTCCAACTATCTGGAATATCTTCTGATTGCCATATTTGATTAAAAATTTTTAATAGTGTTTCTTTTCCTTTTTGATGTAAATTTGCCAACATCATATAATGTATATTATCTATTCCCGGAGACGTATTTTTCTTGTTCTTAAGACTTATTTCTAATTCGTATAAACTAAATGGCACTGAAAGTGGATGATTAGAGTTTTTACTTTCCATTACATTAATTTTTGAAAATATATTATCTGGACATAATTTTCTCAAAAACTCCTCAACCCATTCTCCTTCGGTCACTGGATTTATTTGTGGTTTAAAGATGTTTTGTAAACGTTTGACTTGATTCCACATATTTTTTATTGGTGTATTTTTGTTTAAATTTTCACAAAAAATTTTCCATGCATTACGTTTACTTTTTAATATAACTTTTTTCGTTTCCGCTACACACTTATTATAATATATATAATTTTGTATATTGGACTGTAACTTAAACTTGCGTAAAGCAAGTTGTTGTGCTTGAATAACCTTTTTACAATTGTCATTCCACCAAGTTTTCCTAAATCGTGGACTAGTCCCTGTTCTTTTCTCCGGTATGCATATTTTACAATATTCGTTTAATTTATTTAAAAATTGTTGGTAATCTAAATTATTATCACATTCCATGAAATTATCAGTGATAGAAGAGAAAAGAGACCAGTCCGCTTTATTTATATTCCATTGGAATTTTGTGTTTACATATTCCGCTTTATTAACATTAATATTTGACTTTATAACAATAGCAAAATGATTTGATCCTAAAGTATTGTCCACAACATCCCAATCGAAACAATGACTAATATTTGCTGAGCATATTGTAAGGTCTATGGCCGATTTATTAATACTATTAGGTCTACGCATCAAAGTTTCTTTGCCGTTATTTAAAAGTACGAGATTACAGTCCTCAATAGCTTCTAACAGATTTTTTCCTATAGTGTCTACAGTACTACAACCCCAAACATAATTGTGGCTATTAAAATCACCACCAATTATAAAAGGCTTCTCCATACTATTAAAAAACTTTTTCCATTCATTTACCGTAATTTTGAGATTTGGTTTTACATAAATAGAATAAATGTCAATCTTTTTACCGGTTTTAATTTTTATTGATATGCTATTACACATTACGTCATTGATTGGATGAAAAGTAGGAGTATTATCAAAATTAATTTTTTTTTCAATAGTATGGCCACACCACCATATCCATCATCCCTATCATTCCTAAAGATATTATAACCAGTAAAGTTAATAAAGCTACTTTTCTTTAACCATGTTTCTGATATTAGTCCTATATCTATTTTATTGTCATATAAAAATTTTTCTAAATAACCCTTATTTGTTTTAATTGACCTTGCATTCCATTGAAGAAATGATATGCTAGCCATCACGATTTAATAATAATTGTAAAATATTGTTTTTCAGTAATTCTAACGTTTTTTCATCTAAATTGTGATTAATCTGATTTAAAGTTGTTGAAATTAAGTTTACTATAATTTCTCCTATATTACTTTGATTATCGTTTTGTATTTGTGTTTTATTATGATAAATAGGGCTGTTAAAATTATAACAAGGCTGACTTTGTACTTTTGGAGTTTGCAAGATTTTTCTGTGCGCTTCCATTATCTCTCTGTCTACGTTACTAGAATTAATACTATTTGATCGTTTTCGTTTATAGATTGTATATTTATTGGAAGTACTTTCTTGTTCTTTACTTACTGTTGAATAATATTTTCTATATTTATTATTAGCTTCGTAATATGTTATATTTTCAGTATTCATAATCTTTTTAATATACTCCTGTTTTTCCCTTTCCGTACAATTTGCTCCCTTGTCAGTAGGGCTATGTTTTCCTTTGCACAATACACAAAATAGATTGTTAGGATTGGAACAATTTGATTTATTATGTTCTTCACCGCATCTTTCACACCTATCTTTTCCCCTACATTGAACACGTATATGCCCAAATCTCAAGCACTTTAAACATTGTAGCATTCTGGGTGTGTAATTTTCAACCTCGTATATCATTTTTTCTATTACTACGTTGGTAGGTATAGACTGACCTTTAAACGTTACTATTACAGTTCCAGTTTTTACATAGATAGTTGATCCATTTTCTTGTACCACTTTCCGCATTATTCTTTTTACATGTAAGACTTCAAATCTCATTCCAAACCTAGGTTGAATTAATGATAACAAATCATCCTCTTCTATCTCTTTATCTACAGATTTTATAACACCTTTTCTTTGGGTAAAAAACGTCGGAATATATGCCTCGTACTGTTTGCTTTTTAAATTATCAGATTCAATTAATTTATTAGCACTAGTAAAATTATTAAGTTCTACCTTAATTTTATTCCTACCAACTACCGTGATTTGTGTGATATTATTTTCAATTTCAGGTACTGAACGTAAAATTAATCGGGCCGTGCCTATCCTGTGTAATTTGCCGATATTACCGTTTTTATTTTCTATATGTACTATGTATGGTGCACTATCTCCTAATTTATATCTATTATTTAATCTTAAATTTATAACTTTATTGGAATTTGGATTACCTGATCTATCTATTTTATTAAATTGTGTCAAAGCATCGTTATTGAAATCAAATTGGTTACTTACCTCGTTAGTGCTAATTGTTTGGTTTTTTTCGTTTGTTACCTTATTTATTGTTATGTTGCTATTTTTTTTTAATTCTTCAAATTCCATCGTCCTATCTTCTCCAAATTCTACATAAAATTTCCCTCTATCTGGAGGCTTCGGTGGAATTTCTTCCATGTCGTTTTTTTTTTTTTATTAAACTACCTATACACGAAATATACACTTTCTTCCAGACCACTAGTTTAATGTGTCTTTATCACTGCAAGTGATACTGTGAAAGTGAAGAAAAAACCTCTAAAATTGATATTTTTTGTAAGAGCTTCAAAATAATGCGCCTTTCGATTTTATTTATATCATTAGAACCGTAATTGAAAATCCCATAAAATGGTAAAATGATATATACAAAGAGTATAATAATACAGATTTCTCTAGAAGTGACAAATTAATATTTAGACAGTTGTATTACTTATTGGCTATTATGCCTATATTATTTCTTGCTAAAGTTGAAGAAAATTAAAAGAAGATAAACTTTCAGAATCTTAGCAAGTGAGGATCACTTTTTAAATTTTATTAGTTCTAGTTAACCGTTATAACAATTAAGTACTAGGACATTCAACAGGGCAGTCCAAAAAAAAGTTATCTTTTAGTAAGAATAACATTGTAACAGTAGTTATCTACCAGAAACTGAAACACTAAAACTAACGCTAATACTAATATAAAATTTACCACTAATACGTTATGCAAGGAACACTATTGTTTATAAATACTAAAATAATTTACTAAAAACCCCTAAATAGGTTTTTAAAACTAAATAAGTTTTTTATAGATATATTACTTATAGAGTGTAAATTTCCTACTTTCAAAATAAAAGTTTCAGTATCTACTATTCTGTAACTCTGTAAGTTTTAGAATGACCAGTTCAAAATTCAAACCGATAACATTCCTACTAAGTTTTGTTATAATCTGCCAAATTGTTGTACAAAGTAAATGATACGGCAACCCTGTTACTATGTCGTTTCGTTTGAAGCGTTTCGCAGCCGAACGTAATGCTATCTATCGATGATAAATACTACCACTGTTTCAGATGGAGCCATCTCCCTACATTACACATTTGAAGGCGGCGATTCAAGACATAATTCTTGTTTAACGAGATTTTTCATATGTTTAGGAAAAAATATTTAAAGTTTTATTGCAAATATTTTCCACTTTTACAGTTTTATATATGTTGTTATTAAAAAAATTTTTGGTTTCTTACCGGAAGCTTTATTATAAGCAGAAACATATTATTTTTTCCTATTGGGACAAAACTGTAAATTCAAAAATTTTCAAAAAATTCCTAAGTATTTCTTATAATTATATCTTGATGCTGTAAAAAAATTAACAAAATTATATGTCCGGTTTTCCCGCTTTATACTTGGAAAAAAGTAGTTTTTTTGAGTTTTTTTTTAAACGAAAACATGAAGTTTGCTTAAAAGTTGTCAAAATACTTCTAGTCATCTCATACACCTTCTCAAATTTTTTCAAATTTTTTGAATTTGGAATTTATCTTTTGGGGGGTGCAGATCAACCTTAAGTTGGTTCCTTAGTTTTTTAAGTTCGGTTAGTTGATTCTTTAGTTTTTTCAGTTTAGTTTTATTTGATTCCTTAGTTTTTAAAGTTTAGTTATAGTTCCTATAAATAAAGATTTTCGTCTCCCTACAAAACTTGTGAAAAAGCAGATAGGTATTGTCACATCACTTACAATATGTGAGATTATTCCATTGGAAAATAATAAAATATTTTGAATTTCCCACTAAATTTTAATTAGTACAGAAATGACCCACCAGAGGCGCTAAAGGGATAAAATTAATACTTAACCATTTGAATTTCCCGCCAAATGGTGATTAGTATTGACTCCACTCACCAGTGGTGCTAATAAACCAAATTTATATATAGAGTTGCCTATCTATCTGTATATACTATATTATTTATCTATGGTACCTATTTTGTGGTAATAAACATTTACTTTTCATAAAAAATTGGAATGTATCTAATTATTGAAATTTAATTATTTTAATAATTGAAATTCTTGTAAATAATAAAATACACATATGTATCAAAATAAACTTTGCAATTCATTTTTATCTTATCCCTAATTTAGATGTCATAGTAACAACTTTTTATTTTGCCAACCAACCTCGGACTTTGATCACGAGATTAAATTAAAAAACAACCGTAAATACATTTTATTAAAAATGCAATATTTCATTTGGAGAACCTGCAAACTATCTTATTCTTCCCTGAAAAATAAAATCCAGAATAACTACAACAAAATTTTATTTTTTTTTTAATAAAAAGTTTAATATAATTTAATAGAGTAAAAATTTTATTTGGTGCGGTAAAACAATATTATTAGAAAAATATTAACTTCACGAAATCTTAATAAGACATTTACCAATATTTTTCTAAAAACTTAACCAAATCTTTGGGATTTGTATTAGGTCCATGTCTTTCAACTGGTTGTCCGTTTTTATCGATGATAAATTTAGTAAAATTCCATTTAATAAAATCACCAAGAGTACCACCTTGCTTGTGCTTCAAATATTTCCATAATGGATGAGCATCATTACCATTCACATTAACTTTTTCAAACATATCAAATTTGACGTTCTTGCTCTGCATGAATTGGCAAATTTCTGCATTACTTCCCGGTTCTTGGGCTGCAAATTGATTACACGGGAAAGCAAGAATTCTGAGGCCTTTCGATTCTGCATACTCATCGTACAATTCGACCAATTCTGCATAATTATTTTTTGTATATCCACACTGGGACGCTACGTTGACTATGATACATACATGACCCCGGTATTTCTCCAAAGATACTGGCTCTCCTTTGATATCGTTTGCCGTGAATTCGTAAATAGAATTAGCACTTTTATAACTGTCAGGACTCGACATGGTATTTATTGAATGCGAACACGACGATTCGACACTGTCAAGATTGTCACTGGAACAAAACTGTTCTTCTAGTTCATCACCTACTACTGCAACTGCAACTAATACTAATAATAAGTTTACAGTGGTTACACCTATGCCGGTGCTACAAGTAAACATGACTTTCACTAAAACTGTCAGGTCAGGTGTCAGACAGAATAAATCTGCGCATGAATCGATTCGAATTTACGTGTTGAATTTATGAACGTTCTCGATTGTAATTAATCGGAACACGTCAGACCAGTCAGACCACCCACTTATAAATGATTAAAAGTTTCCCATACCGGGTGGCTTAAAAAAGTTAAATTTATAGTGTTTATATGAAGAAGAAACGTATTTTCATATTTTATAATATTCACATACAGGTCATAATAAAACTTTTTGTGTCTCCATAATTAAAAAATATTAATTTGTATCTAACAATTTTAAAGCGCTATTATAATTTGTGTATTTATAATGAAGTATATATTATAATAGAAACATTATAATTTGCAAAACATTGTTGTATTTGGACTGATTCATATATATTTCACAAGAGTTTTATTCTAAAATTGAATATAGTCACAGAATAAATAACAATCAGAATGCCCACTCTCAGATGCCGTCTTTGATGTTTGTCAACACACGAGCGCCATGTTTTAAACGGAAACAGACCTGGACTGAAAAATTTGTGACAAGCTACGACAGAACTGTAATTTAAATGTTTAAAGATTAATAATTTAGTAATGTGAAATAATTTATTCGAATTTTCAACTAAAAGTACGAATAAAGTAGTGCATATTATGCCTATGGTTGCCGTAAATAAATTAAACCGGGTTAATTTTTCTATGCACATCAGATAAAATTTTACTGACCAGCACTGGTTCCGTTTAAAACATGGCTGATTGCGTCTGCGCAAAACAGATGCGCGTACTTACCTTGACAAGCAGAGTTGGTATTCTGATTGTTTATTATTCTGTGATATGGTCATCTTCGAAGCGTTTTCAAAGTTCAACGTTAATTTGATCGAGTGATGGGATTTTCTTAATTTTGAATTGTTTACGTGCTATTTCAATTTTACGTGATTAATTTGATTACATGATGAATTTTGAAATCTAACGAGACGATTCAAGATACCAGCTAATTATTTTTTTTTTATAAAAATATAAGTTTAATATCAAGTAACTATGACATTGTAATAAGTTACATTTAATAAATAATAAAATTATAACAAGTCGTTTCTATTTAACTTAAGATTGCGTAATTTTAGATCAGGTACTTATAAAACTATACGTATAGCATTTTTCATATAAAAAAGCTTGCACGTCATTCGAGATTTACGTCGTCAGAGCCCCACAGCGTTGTCAAAACATCAGAATAGTTAGTAAATTGTCCAATATAATTTATTAGAAAACCGACAACTGTTTTCTAAAGTAAAAGACAATACACCAACTGTAAATAAAACTAAAATGTTATCTACAAACTGCCTTTTTTGGATTGCCAGAGCTGTTATGTTGGCCAAACTTCTCAATGGCTAAAACAAAGGGTCACACAACACAAAAGTGACTGCACAAAACAGAAGAACACATGTGCGGCAGTTAACCATCACTTAAAAACTGACCATCAATTTGACTATTCAAATGTCAGGGTTCTACAGCAAGAAAATAATTACAAAAAAGATTGTTTTTGGAAATGTGTCATATAAATAGAGAAAACTATGCAGTAAATTACAAGGCAGACACTGGACAGTTGAGCAATATCTACTGTAATATTCTTAGTATGTCCAAATAATTTTTCTGTTTACGATTATATTTTAAATCACCCTGTATATTTTAATGTGTAATTTTATTGTTTCTTGGTTGTTTTTGTTTGCTCTGTTTTTATATTTAATTACTAGTGACCTAGGTGCTATTAACCAATACTGTCAGTACTGTTTTGAACATACTATGTACAAAAACTTTTTTAAATATTTTTAACTCTTAATCTGTAAGTGATTCATTTTTTATTCTCACCTGATTTTTATTTAACTTTTAACCATATTTTAGTTGTCTCCTGATGAAGCTGACAAAAAAATCAGTGAAATATGAGTATTAAAAGATTAAAAGAAAAAAAGAGGTTTTTTTTTAAATAACAGACCGCATACCTGATACTCCAACACAATAAATTGTTGTATATATATATATATATATATATATATATATATATATATATATTTATATATATATATATATATATATATAAAATATATATATAATATATATATATATATAATATATATATATATAATATATAATATATATGATAAAATTAATTATAAAAAAAATAAAATGAGTGTCGTGTAGTTCTTATAGGTATTGAAATGAAATATAATAATGACAAAAACATACCTTTATTGGTGCAAAATATAAGAAATAAAAAATACCACAAAGCAAATACTGTTAAATCTAAAGCTAGATCTACAGAATTTTAAAAACCTATCAAGCATACAAAATGTATTGAAACAAATAAAAAAAGAATTATATATAGATACAGTATATATTGTATAGTGCGTCTATGTAATTTGGACCCATATGGGGAACTTTTTTAGTAATTTTAAGAAAAAAAGTTCTTCATGGCCGAAAACCTAAGATACAATCATCAGATATCAAATGTTATCAATACTATAAAAATATATCAGTACATAAAAAAATATGAATTTTAGGAGTAAAGTACCTTTATCGAAAGTACCTTTTCACAATATCGAATATTATTATTATGAAAAGTTGTTTGGAATTAAAAACTGTTTTAATATGAAATTACATCCTTATTAAAAAAGAAGTTTTGGAAAATTTTTCTTAAATTACTAATACCATACATAACATAATTTTTTTTATTACAAATATAATAATTCTTCTGTTTCAATGGAAAAAAGATTATTACCTTTTCAATGATTCTAATATTTTTGATGTATTTTTGCTAGTGAAAATTTGCTTACCATTTTTATCAAAATCAGTTAGAAGGATGCAGATTATTAGCATAGCCTATTAAAACATAGTTTTTAATTTCAAACAACTTTTCACAATAAAAATTTTTGATATTGTGAAATATAAAGGTACTTACTTCTCTTAAATGAATTCATATTTTTTGAGACACCTAGTATATTATTGATAAAAGATATCTCCTGGTTCATCTAAGGCTTTAGAACATGCAGAGCTTTTTATGAAGAATAACACTTTTTCGCAAAAAATAATAAAAAAAATTTCTCATATGGTTGTAAGTTACGTAGACACACTCTGCATACATGCATATATATATATATATATATATATATATATATATATATATATATATATATATATATTGGATTTTTTGCAATTTTTTGGAACAGTTGTTAGTATAAATAAAATTATTAAAAGAAATAAAACAGTAGGTATCACCTTGTAAACATTTTTAACCTTACATGATGTGATACAAATACACTATACAAATACATTATTTACCAATATTTTTCAAGTGACTTCACTAAATCTTTAGGATTTGTACTTGGTCCATGTCTCTCAACTGGTTGCCCATTTTTGTCAATAATGAACTTGGTAAAATTCCACTTAATAAAGTCTCCAAGGGTACCTCCTTGTTTGTATTTCAGATAATTCCATAGAGGATGAGCTTCAGCTCCATTTACATTGATTTTTTGAAAGACATCAAATTTTACATTTTTGCTTTGCACAAACTGGCAGATTGTGGCATTATCTCCTGGTTCTTCATTTGCAAATTGATTACACGGAAATGCAAGGATCTTCAGTCCTTTGGATTCACCATATTCATCAAACAAATCATTTAATTCTGCATAATTGTTTTTTGTGTATCCACATTGTGAAGCCACATTCACTATTATGCAGACATGACCTTTGTACTTTTCTAAAGAAACAATTTCACCTTTGACATCTTTTGCACTGAATTCATAAATGGAGGATGCTTCTTTGTAATTCTCGGGATTCGACATCTTTGAATTGTTTGATACAATAGCCAAAGTACGACAAGCTACAGCTGCTTTGCAGAGGGTTCTATAACTGAGAAGTAACATTTGTATTTCTTATTAAATATTGATGTAATGATTATGATTCCCGAGAGTAATTTGTAATGAAATTATAGGTTATGCCCTAAATAGGGGTTGTACGGAATAATTTATGTATTTATCTTTCTTTGTTCAACATTTTTATTTTTATACCATTAATCAGCTGACCTATACTGCTGTGTTGCCACTGCTAAGGCTCACTGGGTGGATTTCTTATTTTAAAGATAAAGAGTAAAATATATCTAATTATTTTTTAAAAGTTGTTTATAAGTAAGTAATTGATAACATATATAAATATCGTGAAAGTATTTTATTATCGTACTTAATGTTTATCTTAATAAACATTAAAAAATGTAAAAAATACGATATCAGTTTTATTTACATAAAATTCCAGTTTTAACTTACATTTTTTTGATAGTTTATTCCTTTTTGAATGCAATACCTACAATTTGACTATTTAAACTTAAAATTAAAAAAATATTATTCCATCATATCATTGATATCGCTTATTGTTAATATCATCGCACTGATATCGCTTTCAAATGTAATGCAGTTAGTTGATGGGACATAACACATGTCACATGTGACATACTGACATGACATACATAATGGACCACAGGAGTGATGACGTATATTTTATTGACATACGTCAGTTTCACTTTACAAACAAATCTGGTTTAAGGTCGATTCAGACACATCAGTCACGTCTCGTCACAGTGATGGCACCGAACCGAACAATCCGTTATACAAAATATTCTTTAATACAAATATGGCGCCGGCATCCACACTCATCAGTTGACAAACAGTTTGCCAGCTGTCAGATAGTTGATAGTTCTGTGACCAAACAGGACCGGTTCGGTGCCGTGACGATGACGTGACTGATGTGTCTGAATCGACCTTTAGTGTGGATAATTTGTATTTTTCGTTTTTTCATTTATTTTATAGAATCTTTCCGCTTATTGCAATATTTAAGTATTCTAATAGTTACTACAACAATTTTACAAGGTTGTGTAAATAATAAAGCACATTGTTTCATGCTAATAGCAATAAAATGCATCTATCAATAAAGTAAGGTTACAATTTCTTTATTCAAACTTTTAAACTATATTTCATAGAAATAGAACTCTGAATTATGATGGTATTATCGTAAAAACACTATGCTTACAAGAAAAAACAGCAGAGGAAGCAAAATGTTAGCTTTATAGAAATTAAAAAGCCTTGAGATTTAACATTTCAACTTTTGTTTGGAAAGTAATAATGTCAATGTGACAGTCGTGACGTCACACTCCTGCGGTCCATACCATCGAGTAGAATCTAATCTCTAATCATCTAATACATCAGTTTACTATTCCCAGTCCGAAGTGTCTAGTGAATTTAGTAATTATTTTTTTGCGAAGTTAGTTATTTTTTGACACACTAAAAGTGGCTGGAAATTACTGTACAACAAGGCACACGTACTCATAGCCAATATTAATAGTAAACAAATTAAATAGTAAATAAAATAGAACTTTGCGAATTACCGACAATCAATATTTATTTATCTGCACCATATAATAAATAGTTATGTTAAATTATAACAACTAAAATATATTTTTTAAATATATACTATCCAAAATTTGATGGGTTTAGTATACACTTCCACTATTTCGAATAATTCTTCTTTTTTTTAAGAAAGAAGGCTGCAATAGTAGTATATTTGAGCTATTAATACTGAGAAGTAGGAATTGTTGTGTTGTAGGTTTCCGACCATGATACTAAGACTTCCAAGATAAACCCACTTCGCAATCGAATTTTGTACATCGACGCGCATGACGTCAATTGGTGATAAAAGTCACTTTTATCACCAACCTTTTATCATCACAGTCGGTAAAACATATATGGAAAGAAAGGGGTTTTTATTTAAATATTTAGAATATTAAGGGATGTTAGGTAAAATATCTGCAATTAAATCTTAAAAATATGTTATAATATATACATCTCTGTTAGCCTAGCAATGTAAACTAAAATTATATAAAAAAGTAAGAACTAAACATCCTTTTGCAAATGGAAATTTATATACAATGGATTGATTTATTAAAATAAAAATTTAATAAAACTGATAAAATAAAATACACTGTAATAATTTACAAGTTTATTTAACAATTTATTTTACAATTTTTAATATTTTCTTCTTCTTAACTTTGGATGTTTCTTTAATATATCTATTCAATTTTCTAATTTTAAAATATAATTTACACCTTTACTAACATTACATCTGAACACAGCTAAATCCATTAGCGATTTTAAATAATTCTTGGTTAATTTGTTTGACCCTTTGTTAAAATTGTTAAAAATATGGTCCAGTTCATTACATTTAATTAGAAAATCTGGATATGGTTTAAGTAAACCTCCTTCGGAAAGATGGTTTACCCAGTAAACCGATGTCAACGTACAAGATAAACGATAAAACAAAACTAAATCTCAAGGTTAGTAGATATTTAAGTAGATACTTAAATATCTACTAACCTTGACCAAATCTGACAAAACTCCATACAACACAGAACATTTCTGGTGACATTTGTCGCCAAGTGACGTCACACGACTGATCGCGTGCGCGTGGGTTTATCTGTAGTTTATAGTCAATGACGTATAATATATAGACTACGCAGTCCCCTATTCTCGCTATAGAATCGAGTGTCCGAAAGATCTCGGCTCAAGGTTGAAGGTATGTTTATCAGAACAGCGGCGTGCTCATTTATAAGTTAATGACAATAATTCTTTTTTTAATTAAAATTAAATACTTATGATTTCTTTTTGTTCCCATCTATAAGAGAAATAATTGTTTTGATAAAATAGTATGACATTTTACTAAAATAGTAAGTAAATAACTCTCAACAATTTAAAATAAAATTTGCTTGTCACACAAAATGGAGAAAATGTTTTCATACGTCCATGATGTTTTCAAACACAAGCTCAACTTCGTGATGCTTCGTAAGAAATCATGAACTTCGTGCATCTTCGTATCAAAACAATAAACAATAACAAAGGTATTTATGTTTTGGACACTTTTTAAAGCGTTCACCGAGTCTATATATTATACGTCATTGTTTATAGTATCATGGTTTCCGACAATTAATCTGTCAAAATATGCCCGAGCTGAGCGAATGGAGTATATACCAAATACTATAGACTATAATACATACAACTCTTGACATTTCCCATTAGTTTTGTGGCAGCAAACAAAATAGCGCCATCTCATGGTATGAGTTGATAACTACAAACTTATGCATTTAACAGCCTGTTATTTAATAAGTGTAATTTATTAGTTTATTTATAGATTAAATCAAAATACAAATTTAATTGTGAGTTATTTTCTTTAATTTGATATTTTTACATTTTAATTTATATAATTTTTCCTTATTACTGTCGTTAATTTTATTTACATAAGCTTTTATTAAACTGGAAAATTCAAGCAAGGGACAGAACAGAATGGCGTAGAAAGCTTGAGAAGGTCGAGGCCCTCTAAGGGCTGTAGCACCAAGAAGATGATGATGATGATGAAGCTTTTATTAACACATTAAAATATTTATCTATAAAAGTCTTGTGACAATTTGTACATACATTTTGGAGAGTTTCTTGAAAGTCACATTTTAATTTCAATTTATATTTAACATTTTCAACGCTTCCTTTTATATAATTTTGAAAATACTTTTTAAATATTTAGATGATTTCTCATATTTCTTTAACTCTATTAAGGTATTTTCTAAAGAATAATTATTAAAAGAGTTACGACATACTGCATTTCTACATTGTTCGTGAGACAATTGACTGCAAACCCATCCTAACACATAAGTCTCAGAATTTTTTTCGATCAATAAGCAATACTTAATTGGGTTTTTGAGCATTTCATCTTTTTGAATTAAAAATGAACAAGCATCAATGTCGCTGTTGCTGTCCGCTGATGGTTGCAGTAACTGATTTGCCATGACAGATCGCAAGTTGCACCTAAATTTCACACTGTCAGGTGTATTATTATTAAAACCCTTAGCCCTAATAATAGAAAATAAATTTTCTATACAGTCTTGGGTTAGCCTTTTTGTAAAAAGAAATTGAAACACATAATTGCTCTTTAAATCATTCCAAAGCAACTTTAGAGAATTAATATTAGATATCCATCCATTGATACATGTTGGATTAACTCTTCTTCTGTTCAATTCTCTGATATTACTTAGAAATTCTTTTAAATCGTCCAATTTATCAATATGATAATGATTTTTTATTGAAATTGGCTTTCTGAATTTCTTTTCATTATATTTTGAAGAATTGAAAATGTCAAATAAAGTGTCCACTTTCTCAATAAAGTTAGCTGTGTATGCTGCACTCGCTGGTAATTTATTTAATGTAACATGACATAGCATCCCTATTTTAGCGAGATTAGCTAATAATACAAAAATTAGAAAAAGAAAATTTGTATGTTTATGTTGACAAAACGTAGTTATCAACTCAAGCCGTCGTGGCGCTAGAAGCAACGTGCTGCCAGTTTTGTGTCGGAGTTGGATGTATTATAGTCTATAGTATTTGTATATACTCCATTCGCTCAGCTCGGGCATAGTAGTTTTATTCCACTATCTTGTCCTTTTCAATTGTCTATTATATTTTTTGATTCCACACACTTCAGTTGCTGTTGTCTTTAATACTTCACTGTAAGTATTCCATCTTTCATCTATTGACCATGTTTCTTTTTGACACTCTGTTTGTCTCAGTCTTTTGTTAGTTTCCTCCGTGTACAATTCTCGCACACTTTCTATCTTTAGTTTGTTTACATTTACTTTCTTATACTCTTTTCTTTCCACTTCCTCCAGTTTTGCAGTGACTATTCTGTGTTGTGTAGACAGTTCCGGTTCCTTTTCCGTTAAGAT
This sequence comes from Diabrotica balteata, assembly GCA_918026665.1. Lineage (NCBI taxonomy): Eukaryota > Metazoa > Arthropoda > Insecta > Coleoptera > Chrysomelidae > Diabrotica > Diabrotica balteata. The sequence goes on from OU898284.1 coordinate 48,343,916, forward strand.
GTTTTTTATATTTTGTTCTAGAGGTTTCTCGTATAGTCGATTAAGCTTTTCACATTTCTCTCTTCAGCTAAAAATGTATATTTTGTCGTTAATGGTTTATTCACTGAATGTGTTTCCTATTATCAGGTCATTGGTTTGGCAGATGTGTCTGAATCGACCTTAAAGAGAAATAGATCGATTGCCTTTTAAATGGAAAGTAGTAGTATGTGGGTTAATTATGCGGGAGTGCAGCAAATTTCGAAACATTATTTTAAACTCCAAACTATGACAATTAAAATATCGGGAAGTATATGGGGAGATTAATTTCTCTTGACAGAAAGGCAGTTAATGCACACACTCCCAGAATTCAATTGTTTTCATTTTTTATGTTCTATGCGATTAAAAAATAATGCTTAACGCTATTTCAGCCCGCCACTCCCTAATCACAAAATCAACTTTTTTACAAAAATTAAGGTGTTGACGTTTTTAAATATTGTTTAAAGACAAGTAGCACAGTATAGACCACAAATTGTTATTTATACCAAAGAATATAGACGCATATCGTCTATATTCTTTGTTTATACTGTGCCAGTAGGTTGAGTGTCCATAACCCAAAAAGGCATTTTATTGGAAAAAGTCGTTTAACTGCTTTTCACGGCTTTTGGCGGGGTTAAAAATATTTGTTGATATAGACACAAACTAAATACATTTTTTCATATTTTTATGTGATTGAAAAATAAGGCTCAGCGCAATTTGTCTATTTTCATTATAGACGCATATAATACAAGATAGACTGACAGTTGCAATACAGCGTCGTTTCCATAGTGCGACAGAGAAAACTGACGCAAATCAGTCCTTGCATCTGTTTCTAATATGTCGGGTTTATTGACCACGTGTCCTTCTCACTGTTCACTTAAGTTATGTGGTGGATAAACTTGACAAATTAGAAAGAGATGCAGGGACTGCTTTGCGTCATACAAATAGACTTATTGCAATAGCAATCAGTATATTTGTATTGTTTATGATTTTTATAGACCCGTAGATTGAGTGTATATAATCTGAAAATGCATGTTTTTTTTTCGAAAAAAGGGTATTGTCTATTCGCTTAGCTAGGGCATATTTTGACAGACTCATTGTAGGAAACCTACAACACAACAATTCCTACTTCTCAGTATAAATAGCTCAAGTATACTACTATTGCAGACCTCTTTCTTTGAAAAAAAGAAGAATTATTCTAAATAGTGGAAGTGTATACTAAACCCATCAAATTTTCGCTGTATATTTAAAATATAATATTTGAATTGTTACAATTTAAAATATTGTAGTAAATATTTGTATTATTCGCGTTGTTTATTTAATTGAATATAGTTTTATTGTTTTATTATCTTTGTTTAATTCTTTTGTTAGTTCTATTCAGTTAATTAGTTAGTTATATTTAAAATTTTATTATTATGGATAGTCAAAGTTTTCCATTTGTTCCATCAGCTAATGAGTTGGTAAGTTTTTTTTAATAAATATGATAAAATGTTTTTTAAAAATTTTTTTTTAAAGTTAATATTTTTAGATTAGTAAGGATGCTGTTCCTAGATTACAAGGTAACTGCACAAAGATTTATTCAAAATGCCTACCATTTTTTTTACCGAATGAAAACCCTGTTGAGGCAAATTGATCATTAAAATGTATTTATCGAATTATCTAATTGTTGTAAATACATAAGGAACTTGCTGTGTCTTATTCTTATTTAACCTCACTTTGACTTCTTAATTTTGTAGAATTTATTCCCACTTTTTTATTTTGTAAAATAAATAATTTTATTATTTGTTATCAATACATTATACGGTATAAATAAATATTGATTGTCGGCAAAGTTCTATTTTATTTACTTTTGTTTACATTAATATTGACTAAGAGCACATGTGCTTGGTTGTATAGTATTTTCCAGCCACTTCGAGTCTGTCAAAAAGTTACTAACTTCGAAAAAAAATAATTACTAAAATCACTAGACAGTTCAGACTGGGAATAGCGAACCGGGTATACAACTTTTTTTGAGGGTGGCTGTAGGTCCAATTTTTTTATTTTGTGTATTATTATATAGCGAGAAAATCCCCCAAAACCCCTAATAAAACAGGTTTCCGGAATTATGAAGATGGCTCACAATATGGAAGGTTTGTAAAAGCCTCAACTAGGCATGTGAATTTTTTGAAATTTTAAAATTAATTGCAACCCACTTAAAAAAAAAATAAAAACGAAAAATTGACGTTTTTGGAGTTGGGGTCGGTGGAAGGGGGTAGCGGGCTAAAATTGCCCTGAGCCTTATTTTTTAATTACTTAGAACGTAAAAAAATGAAAAAAATTGAACTATGGGAGTAAGGGCTATTTGCCTATCTCGGAAGGTACCCTTTGTGCACCGAATTTTAAGAATTAAATATTATTTTCTAGGAGACTAAACATCTATTGATTGTGATTGTATTTTAAATATCGTATTTAATGATATTGCGGATTTGGGAAATGTGATTGCATTTTAAATACTGTATGCTGTTATTGTATTTTATTGAATGAAGCTAATAGAGAAAGCAGTGGAATACAATAAACCTCTAGTTCTAATATTTATCGATTTTCACAAAGCCTTTGACATAGTTGAGCTAAGCAAAACTGTCAGATTACATACTAACAGTAATTGCATAAAAATAGAACGGGGGGTTAGACAAGGACACCCAATGTCACCTAAACTTTTTAATACGGTGCTAGAACATGCTTTTAAGAATTTGGATTGGATGACGAAGGGAATCAAAATAGATGGAGAATATCTAAATAACTTACGTTTCGCCCATGATATACTTATAATAGCTGAAGATCTAGGTATGGCAAGAGAGATGGTACAGGAACTCGTTGTGGCCACAGAAAATGTAGGTTTAAATATTAATATCTCGAAAACAAAAATCTTGACCAATTTGGTACCCAACCAGAACATCAGTATTGGTGGGAAATAAATAGAAGTCGTAGATAAATATAAATATCTGGGACATGATATTATGATTGGCAGGGATATCCAGACTCATGAACTGAAGAGAAGAATCGGCCTTGGGTGGGCAGCATTTGGAAAACTGAGAGAAACTTTTAGAAGTGAGCTGCTCACATGCCAAAAGAGAAAGGTATTTAATCAGTGCGTCCTCCCAGTCTTGACGTACGGAGCAGAAACACTTACCTTAACAAAAGCAGCAGCTACCAAACTGAGAGTCACGCAGAGAAGAATAGAGCGGTCCATGTTAGGAATAACTGTGCGAGACAGAATAACCAACGAAGACATCAGGAGAAGAACCGGAGTGGCTGACATCATCGAGAAGATAGCCAGACTAAAATGGAGATGGGCAGGACACATAGCCAGAATGACAGATGGGCGATGGACAAAGAGGTTATTTGAATGGAGGCCAAGGGAAGACAAGAGAAGCGTCGGTCGACCACCTACAAGATGGACTGACGATTTAAGAAGACTCAATAAAATCTGGATAAGAGCGGCGTAAGATAGACGGGGTTGGAAATATGAGGAAGAGGCCTATGTTCAGCTGTGTGGACATAGGACTCTTGAGTCTGGATGATGATTGAATGACATGCGAGATAGAATACGCTATAAATAATGCTAAAATTAGAAAAGATTATGGTCCAGATGATACAACTGAGTTGCTGAAACTAATAAAGAATGATAAAATAAAAGTAGTAGTAAGACTTTTTAATTCAATATATATCACCGGAGTGATTACCGCAGATTGGCTCAAATCCATCTTTGTGGCAATACTTTGAGCCACACTTTTAAAATTTTCCTCAGAATACTTCACAACAGAATTAGACGCAAATGAGAAGATCTTGAAGATACCCAATTTGGTTTTAGAAATGCTAGGGAACCAGGGAGGCACTTTTTGCGTTTAACATTCTATAACAAAAATGCCGTGACCAAAGAAAATATGTATTTGCATGTTTCGTGGACTTCGAAAAGGCATTCGATAAAGTACAGCATGTAAAATTAATGCAAATACTGAAAAATATCGGAATAGATGACAAGGATATTCGTGTCATTAAATTTGTACTGGAATCAAACTGCTATCGTAAAAATTGGAGATAACTACACCGATGAAATCCCCATACAACGAGGAGTCAGACAAGGTTGCTTTTTGTCTCCAACATTGTTCAATGTTTACTCGGACCAGTTATTTAAAAAGGCACTTGGGAGACAACCATATGGAATAAAAATCAACGGGGAACTACTTAATGTGATTAGATATGCAGACGATACAGTAATTCTATCAGAAAATATTGAAGGTCTTCAAATTCTGCTTGATCGTATTCACGTGGTAAGAGAGTAAATGGGCATTAAAATAAACTCAAACAAAACCAAATTTTTATTATTTAGTCGTGACCCAAATCCCGATGCAAAGCTTCAATTAAACGGAGTCCAAGTTGAGAAAGTTCCCAAATGGCATATTTGAACTGCGATAACGGACCAACTAAATCCAGACAGAAATAAAACGAAGAATAGCAATGACTAAAACTACTTTTATGAAAATGAAGTCATTTCTTTGCAATAACCATCTCAGTTTAGAACTAAGGCAAAGAATGGTTAAGTGCTATGTTTGGTCTGTACTTTTGTATAGTACAGAAGTGTGGACGCTAAAAGTATCAATCATGAACAAAATTGAAGCATTAGAAATGTTGGTTCATAGACGAATGCTGAAGATACCTTGGACAGCAAGGAAAACTAATGAAGAAGTACTAAGAAGTGTCAACAAAGATAGAGAACTGCTAAAGACTGTTAAACATTGAAAAATATCTTATCTGGGAGATATAGTAAGGGGAAGTCGATATAAAATATTACAACTGATCCTTAAAGGCAAAATAGAGGGCCGTAGAGGTGTAGGAAGAAAACAAGTTTCTTGGTTAAAAAACATTCGTGAATGGACTCAGATACCAAATGCAGGACAAATTCCATATTGCAGAAGATCGAGAAGCCTTCAAAATGGTGATCGCCAACGTCGGATAATTCTGATATGGCACGCGAAGAAGAATTGAAGGACATTGAGGAAGGAAATTAGAATGGACGTTAGTATAACAGCGATGATTCATTCATTGTAGACAAACCAACAGACATACAGTAATCCAATAATTAACACAATGGTACATCCTGGAAATTTTATGCCGTCACCAGTGGCGTACGCTATTTAGTATCAGAGGCTCTACGAACAACCATGCTTTTCATTGATTTAAAGCTGACGACAATATGTTGAACCGCCAAAACCGAGAAGGGAAATACCCTAGTGCGATAGAGATAAAAAATGTGGACACATGAAGAACCACTGCCATCTAAGACCATGATGTATTAAATGTACTAGTAACCATGAGACTAACCAGTGCCCCAGGAAGAAAAGATCAAACAGTGTGAAATTCATCCTGTGCAAGGTGAATCACCTTGCCAATTACAAAGGTTGTCTCGTCCACAAGGATGTACCCCTATTAAAGAACAAATACCCCTACTCCGAGAAAACTCAATGATACTAGTTATAGTAGGATCGTTTTACCCTGTCGTATTTCGGATTAACGCCCGAAAAATAATTTATGACTCTAGTTACAGCCACTCTGCTATGCTTTCCCTTTTCTACCTGCTTTGTGGTACCGAACCTCCTACTGGTTGGCTGTAGTACTTGAGGATAAATCAGCGCTACCAAAATATTTTTTTATAAATCGTGAAAAAACGCAAATTCTATAATATATTCAGACTATATTCAGAGAGCTCCGAAAAATCTCGCTAGTATTCAACGATCGCCAGTGTTCAATAGTGACAATGGATAACGTACAAGAAAACGATAGAACACCTAAATATAAGTTTTTATCTCCGCGTGAGCGTCGAATTGTGTTGAAAGTGGAAAATTATTTTACTTTAGAAAAAATCAACATGGGACCAATTACATCAGTACTGGCAGTTCAAAAAAGAGCAAGTGCAGCTTGTGGAATTTCAGAACGGACCTTGCAGTTCGCAAAATGAGTGAGGAGGAATTAAGTAAGGAAAATAAAAGGATTCTTTTGCATCCGAAAACCCTCGACTTGCCACAAGGTATTAAAATCTCAATCAGAAAAATCATTTATGACATGTACTAAGCAAAAGAACATGTTACAAGAAAGACACTTGTTTTGAAAGACTATTCAAAAAATAAAGGACAGAGAATTTTGTAATATGGGTTTGACCAGCTTATCAAAAGTATTAAAAGCTATGGGTTTTAAATACAAAAAAACCAATAATCGTAAAGTGTTGTGCGAGCTGTCCAATGGTGTTGGAAAAAGGTGGAACTTTATAAGAAACTATTTAAAAAACAAGAATTCCGAATTTGCCAGACCATTTGTGTTTCTTGACGAAACATGTATTTTTGCGAAAGGAAATAATACCAAATCATCCTGGCAAGATGATTCTACCAAATGCTATTCGAATACTAGTGCGAGTAATGGCAAAAGATATATTATATTGCATGCAGGAAATACGGAAGGTTTAAAACCCAATGTCTGTGAAAATAGTCTTATATTTTCTTTGATAAAAAAAACTGATGATTACCACGGAAATATGGACGCCGATATTTTTGAACATTGTTTTGAGGAAAAATTATTAAAAAATCTGGAAAATCCATCAAATAGTCTTAGACAATGCTTCGTATCACACCAGAGAGGAGGAAAAGTTTTCCACAAGCAGCTGGAAAAAAGAAGACTTAAGAAAGTGGCTGTCGGAGAAAAATATAGAACACGAACATCTAGTTTTAAAAGCTGAATTATTAAATAAGTGCAAATACTAAGAAAAAATTTGTCGTTGACCAAATGGCACTAAAATATGGTCATGAGGTCCTAAGACTACCACCATATCACTGCCAGTACAATCCAATTGAATTGGTGTGGGACATCACTAAAAACTACTATGATAAACATGCATGTAAGACCACCGACGAAGCCAGCGTTTTACATTTCTGGCAAGATGCACTAAACCAAGTCAATGAGGAACAATGGCGGAAATGTATTGAGCATACTGAAAAAAAAAAAAAAAAATAGAGTCATATGAAATAGAACAAGTTATTGATGAAGTAAGACCTTTAATTATTCGTATAGATGAAGATTCAGATAAATCGGATAGCGAGTCAGATAGTGATGATACCTGTCCATAGATTAAGACGTAGATAGAAAAATGACACAAAAGGGTATTAACCACCAAAAAAAAATAAAACAAAAACCGCACGCAGGAGAGAGCCGCAGGCACGCCGCAAAGAATTTTTGTTTTTTCAGCATAAAGATTAACCACAATATTAATTTTTGAAGTTGCATGTGTAATATGAAAAATTTTTCAAAAACTTCAAATATCTCAAAAACGGCTATTTTTCGAGAATGCCCAATAAAAATCGATACAGAATTTTACGTAGATTCTAAAAAAAAAAATATCAAAAAGCACAGTTTCTACTTAAAATAAGAAACTTAATGGCGACTTCCGGTACAACCGGAAGTGCTAGAAGAATGCAAATATTTAAAAAATGAAGAATGCTTTGCATAACCCATTATTCCAAGTTTGCAGAAACCAGTGACGACCAGAACTTTGAAAACTTTTAACCAACATATTGCGTGAATGACCCTGTATATTTCATACTCAATATTTATCAATTTACATTATGATATTCAATTATTATAAAACATAATACAAAGTTGTTTTATTAAAAAAATCCCTAATGTGGTATTATCAAATTAAGAAAACCGTACATTTTTAATTTGAGAACCGCTGACTACCTGAGGCAAATCTAAACAGACACTTTTATTATTTATGCGACAGGCTAAAACGATCCTACTTTAACAATAAGAAAACAACATCAATCTCCAAAGGCTTCATACGTTATGCCAACACTGTAAGAAGTACACAACAAAAAACCCTTACTAATATGTCATAACAAGAAGGCCCACAGAGATTAAACATTTTTTTAATGTGTAATAAATAAATTGTGCAATTATTTTACAAGTAACATGCAAGAAGTTGTCCCATAACAATTTCCTATTTATATTTTAATTTTAACAAAAATTATTTGTAAATTGAGATTTATACAAAAAATATAAAAATAATTCACTTTAGAAATCTTCTTGAAATATCACTGTGAGTGTGTCACTTTAGTCTTCGATTTGGTAGTGGTCTCATAAGGTTCAATGTTGTTGCTAAGGCTTAAGGCTCAAGATTGTTAGGATGGTTTCAAGCCTCCGAGCATATTTTTAGGACTGAGGACATGTGTAATGAACTGATTATTTACATATCATGGTGCATTCAATTATTTAAGTTGTCACTGTACTCAATAAACTATCAGTAGGAAGCGACCACAGACCAGTAAGAGCTAGATGATAAACAGTTGCAAACGCATAGTTTGGATTTCACCAAATCATCCAGAAGCATACATAAAAAATATAGCCGAAACTTTACAGAGTAATAATCCCAAACCTTTAAGTATCGACGATCACAATAAATTAATAACAGACTCTGTTAGAAACGCACAACTCAAATTTTGCAAGAAAAATGACACCAAAAGTGAAAAGATTTTAGCAAAAATACAAAAGCTCTCATGGAAATACGACGAAACCTAAGCAAAAACGAACAGGGAAACAAAGAAAAATATAAAAAACTAAATAAAAGAATTTCAGCGGAAATTAGAAGATATAATACTAATGTAATTACTCAAACAGTAGAAGAGAACAAAGGTTTGAAGATAATGAAAAGAAAACTCACACAAAGTAAAAAAGAAATATACAAGCTGAAAGATAAAGACGGAAAGACAACAACAGATAAACAAAACATTTTGAAAATGACCAGAGAGTTTTATAAAGACCTCTATACCAGCCAAAGACCACAAGACAATTTCCCGACACGAGTAAAGACTCTCATAAATCAAGGATCGGAAATTTTTTTTCCCATTACTGTGTCAGAAGTAAGAGCAGCTTTAAAGGAAATGAAGAACCATCGATCGCCTGGTGATGATGGACTCGTTATCGAGGCAATAAAAGGAGAAATTTTATTAAAATCACTAAGCGAACTGTTTAATAAATGCTTACATGCGGGTACGATTCCAAAAGACTGGAACAATGCAGTAATAGTCTTGTTACACAATAAAGGCGATATTACTAAATTAGAAAATTATAGACCCATCAGCCTCTTGACACATATGTACAAACTCTTTATGAAAATCTTAACAAAGAAGCTAACACCTAAACTTGATTTCTATCAGCCCAAAGAACAGGCAGGCTTCAGGGCAGGATATGGCACAAATGACCATTTGCATACCATAAAGATCTTAGAAAAAGGCATCGAGTACAACATACCACTGGTTCTTGCATTTGTCGATTACAAGAAGGCTTTTGATTCTGTATAGTTTGAAACAATAGCCCTAAAGCCGAATAGATTACAGGTACACGACACTAATCAAAATCATCTACGAGAATGCTACATCAAGTATACGACTACACAAAGACACAGAAAAATTCAGCTTAGGCCAAGTTAGACAAGGAGACAATATTTCACCAAAATTGTTCATGGCAATAGAGTCAATATTTAAGAGCACTCAATGGCAAGATATGGGCATCAATATAGATGGAGAAAGATTTAATCACCTAAGGTTTGCAGATTATGTTGTATTAATCTCAGATAACTTACATGATGCAGTTTCTATGATGCATTCACTTAAAAGTCTGTCCGAAAGAGCAGGATTAAAAATAAACTTTAAGAAAACTAAACTTATAACAAATCTCGTAATGAGTGGAAATATAACTATTGACAATACCACCATACAACAAACAGACACTCACAAATATCTAGGGCATGAAATCAAAATAAGCAGAGACAATCAAACACATGAAATACAGAGGCGAATAGGCCTAACATGGGCAGCATTTGGCAAAGTAAGCCATATTCTAAAAAGTTCAATTCCCATGTGTCTCAAGTGAAAGGTTTATAACCAATGTGTTTTGCCTGTACAAACTTATGGAGCAGAGACTTTAACACTCACACAAAAATCTGCGAATAAACTCAGAGTTACACAACGAGCCATGGAACATGCAATGCTGAACGTGAGCCTTCGAAGCCATTTACAAGAAACATCAATCTTTACTAATTATGTATAAATGTATACATTTGCTTAGGCTAAAAAAATCATTTCTAATTGTGAAAGACATCTATAAAAAATACACACAATAAATTTGACATTAATACAATTTATATTTTGTTTATTTTTCATAGACATCTTTCACTATTAGAAATGAATTTTGTAGTCAATTTACCTATGTATTGATACATGAAAAACACAAATTGATTTCTCATATGGACATCAGAAAACAGCATAGTTTTTTTATCAAAAATATGTTTGATGGTGTGTTAAAGTGATGGAAATTTTGAAAGACATAATAGAAAGTGTCCAGTAACTCTTCTAAACAAGCCTTGTTATCGCTGCAATTAAAAAACTGTATTCAAATTATTAGATATTATATTCCACTACATAAATATACAGAATATTATCACTTAGAAGACAAATGTTTTCAAGATTTATAAAATAAACTGATGTAAGTGTGCTATGCTTAAAGAGCTCTAGCTTCATTCGAATGCATTTTTCAATAAAGTGCTTTACATCAAATCAACAGAAAATTAGATATTATATATACAGAAACTTTTTTAATTCCTGGATCTATCAGTCATGTTATAAAAAAACACTTAATTATTGCTTAAATATTTCGCCTATTTGCCATTATCAATAAACATAAATAAATAATTTCAAACTCTTTTGTTTTTAATTATTTTCTGTCCAAAAGTATATTGTCTCAACATTTGCTATTCCCACATACTTACAGTTATTAACCCTTAACTTGACGGTGTGTACTTCAGGATATGTTATTTATTAAAATGCACTGCCTCTATATAAACTAAGTTTGCCGCAAGCTTTTAAATGTACCCTCTCCCTATAGCATTTTGCTAACCAATAAATGAATTTGAATGTCATACACATAGTTTTGCCACAATAATAAAATGTTTTGTATAGCCGTGCTCAAAATGACTTCTAAAGAAAGTGCTAATTTGTGTCATTCAGTAAATAAATTAATTTTTTATATGTTATTAGTTATTGTATGGATTGGTAAACTATAATTATAGTTAATTGGGTCTTCAGCAAATAATTGTATAAAATAATATTCATGATTTGTCTATAAACAAACAGAGAGGATCACTTTGAAAAGTAGTATCTCCGAAGACACATTGTCAGTTAAACGACAATTTAGTTAGTACCCTGGGGTATACATTGGCAGGTACTGACGAAAATGGAATAAGTATATTTTTGGATACATTACCCGGTATACGGACAAATACTAATTGTATCTTATTAGATACTTTACCCATTAGAGGATTAACAGAAAAGTGATAAAAACATTTGGTATATTATGCTTGTAATAATTTGTTGTATAATTATCTACAAGAAGATCTTCATTTGTTAAAAAATATTTTAATTGAGAACTCTTAACCTCCAGATATACTACATAGGATGCTTTTTTCTAATATTTTTAATATAAATAACAACACCATTTTTTGCTAAATCTCAGAACATTGTATCCAATAATCAGAACAACTATTATCATTCACTACCTCTTATACCATCAATAACACCTAAATTAATACAAACAATAACTTATAATTATTACTTTTGACTTTTATTTTTTAAGTGTTCCAAGTTTTATTTGAAGTTTTGAATTTAAGCTGTAAAAATAAATGTTTGATATATATATATATATATATATATATATATATATATATATATATATATATATATATATCCGGTTTTTTAGGCGTTACGCCCGTCCGGTAGGGATCTATGGAGGAGTATCACCGAGCCGCAAGCCCTTATCTCTTGCCGTACTGCTCCACCATAGGCCGATCAGACCCCAGCATATTCTAGTCTAAGCCGCAGATTCATCTAGAATTTTAAACTGCTGCGTTAGACTTTTTTTTTCTGTATACCGAGCTGGGGCTCGATCCCACATCCACTAAACCATTCGACAGTGAAGCGAATGAGAGGCAGCCGCACAGCCCGCTGAGCTATCTGACCGACCATTTATCATCTTTGTAATTTATTTATAATTTTTAAATGTAAATAATTGATATTTTAATTGATCCAATATTATGTTTATGGTTTAAACCTCTACGTTATGGTAACTGTTCATAATAAATTAAAGTAAAACACAGTACCAGTAGTACCACAAAATGTAATGAAAACATTAAACAAATCTACAATTGTTTTGCTAAAGGACTTGAAATGCTAAAGGCCTTTAGCAAAATAATTGTAGATTTGTATAATGTTTTTTATTATATTTTGTGAAAATTTGATAATTCTCATTTAATTTAATGACCCAGTATTATTGAATATATTGGTCCAAACGACAAATATACATCTTTGTAATGTATCTTTCTAGATACCGAGGTATTTTTCTAATATCCTGGCAATGTATCTATTGGTCATCAGTACTTGTTTTATCATATTCCTGGCAATGTGTCTTGCGAGATACATTGTAATGTACGGTACGCCTAGCAGTGTATCTTATGAGATACAATGTCAATAAAATGTCAAAAAAATTAAAATAGAAACAAAAATGTAATTGACTATGAAAATGGAGCCCTATAAGATAATATTCCCTAAGCAAAAATATTTTTCTTACAGCGGTTATGTGCGCGCCAAGTTTATTTATTTATTTATTTATTTATTCCAACGGTAGAATCATTTACAATAAAATACAACAAATAGTAAAAAGTAAAGATCATGTACAATAAACATCAAAAAAATAACAAATAAACAGTTAAAATTTGTACATTAAAACAATATATCATATCACAAAATTTTTTAAAAAAGTATCAGTATCACATAGTAAGTATCACATATCTATATCAATAGTTAGATTCTTAAGTTGCCTTTTAAAAGCAATAATGTTTGGGCAGAAAGGATCCAATAGGAGGTCATTGCAAGAGCTGAGCATTCTTGACAAGGGAAAATGACGAGCATAATCAGTCCTATGAAAAGGAATATAAAAGAGTGCAGTGTGTCGAGTTCTATGCATTGTGTTTAAGTGTACATTGGCCAATAACGAAGGACAATTAATAACATTGTTTAGAATTTTAAACAAAAATAACATATCAGCTCTCAACCTGCGGTTCTTCAGTGTCTTCTTCTTCCTATGCCGTCCCCATTAACGGAGGTTGGCGACCACATTTTTAAAAGCTTCTCTGTCTTTTGCAACGTGGAATAATTCGTCTACAGTCATGTTTGTCCAGTCTCGAATATTTCGCAGCCATGACTTCCTTTTTCTACCTATTCCCTTTTTGCCATCGACTCTACCCTGCATGATGACCTGCAGAAGACTATATTTATTATTTCTTAGTATGTGTTCAAGGTATGCAGTCTTGCGTACTTTTATCGTTCTCAACAATTTTTTGACTCGACCCATTCTTCTCAGCACTTCCTGATTGGTGACCCTGGCAGTCCATGGGATTCTCAACATTCTCCGGTATATCCAAAGTTCAAAGGCTTCAATCTTTTTAACTATTTGCGCTTTTAGTGTCCATGTTTCTACCCCGTACAATAACTGCGACCAGACTTAACATTCAACAAACCTCAGTCTCAGCGCAATATTCAGATTTTTGTCACAGAACAATTGTTTGAATTTTAAGAATGCTGCCCTTGCCATTTCTATTCGTATCTGGATCTCTTGGTCTGGATCTAATTCTGTGTTGATGTAAGCTCGCAGATATTTATATTTTGTCACTCTCTCTATTTGCTGTCCACCAAGAGTTAGTTGTTCATTATTTATTGGACTCCTTGATACTATCATAAATTTGGTCTTATCTGTGTTGATGTCAAGTCCCATTTGAATGCATTCACTATTTATTGCATCTAGTAAAGTTTGTAGATCTTCTATACTCTCAGCCATAATTACCGTGTCATCTGCAAATCTCATGGTGTTTATGATTTCTCCACCAATTCTTATTCCCTCTTTTCTTTCCCATAAGGCTTTTCTGAATATGACCTGTGAGTACACGTTGAAAAGCGTCGGAGACAAGACGCATCCTTGCCTAACCCCTCTCGCAATCGGTATATTATTTGTTTCTATATCGTTCACCTTTACTACTGCTTTCTGGTTCCAGTATATAGCCTTAATAAACTCAATGTCTTTTTTGTCTAAATTGATGTTTTTTAATTCATCTATTAACTTCATATGCTGCACTCGGTCAAAGGCCTTCCTAAAGTCTATGAAGCATACATATGCACTCTTGATATATTCCCGACATTTCTGCAAGAGTACCGTCAACGCAAATAATGCCTCTCTTGTACCCATGCCTCCTCTGAAGCCAAACTGAGTTTCATCTATCTGTTCCTCACATTTCTTATAAATTCGGTTTTGAACAATTTTCAAAATAATCTTTAAAGGGTGGCACATTAGGCTTATTAATCTATAGTCATTACATGATTTGGGATTGTTGTTTTTTGGTAGAGGTAAAAATATCGATTTAAGCCATTCTTCCGGGATGTTGCCCTCTACATATATGTGGTTGAGAATTCGGGTGAGTCTCTTTATATTACCGTCATCTAAGGCTTTTAACAGTTCAACTGGAATTTGATCAGGACCCGGTGCTTTTCCTTGTTTTGCATTCTGTAGGGCATTCTTTACTTCTGAGGGTAAAATTTGTAGGTATTGTTTTTCTTCACCTATATCTTGTTCATTTTCTCTCTCGTCATGGAAAAGATGGATTATATATTGTTCCCATACTTCCTTTATTTTGCTCTCTTCAGTAAGTATTTCTCCATTATTATCTCTTGTTATGAGTGTTCTTCTTTGTCTGGTGTTGCCTGTAAGTTTGAGGTGTCATGTTTGTTGCTGAGTTCTTCCAATTCCTGGCATTCTTTGTTCATCCATTCCTCCTTAGCCTTTCTGATTTCATATTTGATTTTATTCTTGATGGTTTTATATTTATTTTCATCTTTATTTTTGTATTTTCTTTTTTCAGTTATTAGCTCAACTATTTCCGGTGTCATCCAGTCTTTTTTAGTTATTTTCCCTTCTTCGCCTAGGACCCCCTTTCCCGCTTTTAGTATGGCTTTTTTCATATCTGCCCATTCAACGCTTCCTTCAATTTATTTATCTCTGCGTTTAGTTGCTGTTGGCAGTTGTCGTCTTTTAGGTTTTTGATGTTAATTTTGGTGGTTTTAACTTTTTTCTCCGGTTTCCTGAGTTTAATGTTGACGTTTGCTAGTAATAGATTATGATCCGTATCTGCATCTGCGCTTGGATAGGTTTTTGCACTTTGTACTCCATTACGAAACCTTTTGTTAATCGTTATAAAATCTATTTGGTTTCTGATTATATTGTTGGTGTTATCTTTTGGAGAAGTCCACGTGTATAATCTTCGTAGGGGTAGGTCGTAGTATGTATTTGTTATGACTAATTCTTTCTCCTGGCAGTACTGGACTAGTCTGTCTCCTCTTTCGTTTCTTTTACCTAACCCAAAATTTCCTACTATATTTCCAGTTTTTCCTCGACCGACTTTAGCATTAAAGTCGCCCATAATTATTTTTACCTCCTGCTTCTTTATGTTTTTTGTTAACAGTTCTAAGTCCGCGTAGAATTTTTCGACCTCAGCATCATTGCTATCAGATGTTGGAGCATACACTTGGATTAGATTTATGTTTAGAGGTTTGGCTTTCAGCTGAAGTAGCATCATACGTTCGTTAAAGGGAATGAAATTTGTCACAAACTCTTTTAAGTTATTGTTGATAATAATACCAACACCATGGCTGTGTTCTCCAGTGCTTTTGCCTGAGTAGAAAATAGTATTATTATCCTTGGTGTAGTTTCCAGACTTTGGCCATCGGACTTCTGAAAGGCCCAATACTTGTATGTCTAATCTCTCCATTTCTAACATGACTGTTGTTAATTTTCCTGCTTCATAAAGTGTTCTTATATTCCACGTTGCTATGCGTTTTAAATCGCTTACACTAAATTTGTTTCTCCACCCGGGGATTCTTCGCACCCCTGTCCCATTAAAGGGACGCCGGGCACTCGGGGCCACTGTTTGATTTACGTCCATTTGTGGTTGTTCTTGAGAACAACCACATGGCTGTTAGCCATTAGATTATTCATTCGACCAAATGAAATACAAGAGCATTTAGTTGGATTTAAGCTTAAACCATTTTGTTTTGACCATAAACATATGTTGTTTACATCATCTTGCAGGAGATCTCTATCCGATTTATTATGTATACAACGAAATATCTTAAGGTCATCAGCAAATAGCAGGAAGTGTGAGTTTTTGATAGCCTTACCAATATCGTTGATGAACAAGTTGAAAAACAAGGGACCACAATGAGACCCTTGTGGTACACCAGAATAACAATGAAATTCATTTGAAATATAATTGTTAATACGAACTTGCTGTGTACGTCCCATCAGAAAACTTTTTATCCAATTAACAATGGGGTCACCAAAGCCAGATGCATGAAGTTTGTGGACCAAAAGATTATGATTAACCTAGTCAAAGGCCTTTGAGAAATCAGTGTAAATGCTGTCAACCTGAATTTTATTCTCAAATGCACCCAACAAGTATTGTTGGTAGTTGAGAAGGTTTGTTGCAGTTGATTTCCCATTAGAAAAACCATGTTGTTCATCAATAATTATGTTTCTGCAAGCCCAGGTGAGATTTATCGATACCAATTTATCAAGAAGTTTCGGGATAGCTGATCGAATAGTTATACCTCTATAATTGTTAACACACTTGCGATTGCCAGATTTATAGATAGGTGTAAGAAAACTATTTTTCCAATATTGTGGAAATACAGATGATGACAATGATAAATTGTAAATTTGTTGTAAAGGTTTACAAAGGGAAAAAATACAGTTCTTAATAAGTGCTGCACGTATACCATCAGGCCCTGAAGAATATGTAGTTTTTAAACTACTAATTCCCTCGAAAACATCAGTCAGACTAAACTTCAGACTCTGGAAATCCACATTATAATCCAATTTAAAATTAGGTACATTACACTCACTATCATTATATGTACCTGAAAAATAGCTGGCAAATAAATTGACTATTTCATCACCATTCTGAGCTATTACATCTCCATCTTTATTAGACATTACATTAGGATAAGCACTAGACCCATGTGTAGTACTAACATACCTCCAAAAAGAGTGGGGATTACTTGAAAGATTTGCTTGAATATTCTCTAAATAGTTCTTATAACATATTGCTTGTAATGCTTTACATCTTTCCCTTAACACCGAAAATTCCTTATATGAGCTGCCTGATGCTTTAAAATTCTTGTGAGCTTTTTTTTTTCTGTATGACAAGCTCAATTAGTTCTTGCGAAAACCAAACTGGAAAGTTTAATGATTTAAACCGTTTGATAGGAACAAACATATTGATGGCATCATATAAAATATGGTAAAAATTTTCTAAGCAGCAATTTATATCTGATTCATCTAATACATTGTTCCAAGGAATTGAGGGTAAATATTCATTTAAAACTTGATAATTACATTTTACAAGTTAAGGGTTAAATTATTTTATTATGTCCCATATGTTACTTGTATGATTTTCTTCCTATCCACTACTTTTGTTGCTTAAAAATCATATATGAAGTTTAAAAATGAATTTGGTTGTTACTTGATAAATCAGTTCATATAAAATATGGACATAGGAATAAAAATAAATGGTTCTATTCATCCAATGTTAAATGTATAACTAAACTATCTGGTGTATATTTCAAAACAATAATTGAAGTTTATAAATATTTAGAAATAACCTAAATGTTTTCATATATTTTATTATTTAAGGTAAATGCACTAGTACTTGACGCTGTACCAGTAGTTGACATTTTCCATTTTAAGCATAAATAATAAGCTTTTCCAATTATTTTTAATGTAATTATTACCATCATAGTTAACTAGTGTCATCTACACATCTTCTCTGTAACTGTAGAATTATTTAACTTTGAAACAGAAAATTCCCACCAAATTTTTGTCAAAGTGTTGTGTGAGCTTCAAGTGGCAACAAGTTTTCTAAACAAAAGTATTAAGAAGGTAAGTTTAAAAAAATTAATATTTATTGATTAAATTGTGAATGACTGTAGTTTTAGATATTATCTATATATATATATATATATATATATATATATATATATATATATATATATATATATATATATATAATATATATATATATATATATATATATATATATATATATATATATATATATTATATATATTATCTGAATATTAAGGTAACATCTTGCTAATGTTTTAAGTTTGTTTTATTCTCAAAACAAAAATTAGGCTAGGTGTCAATTACTATCTCACAAAAATACTAGTAGTTGACATAGGTGTCAACTACTAACCATTTATACTGAGACTGTAAAAACTTAATATTTTATTGTTATTTTCATTGTATATAATGTGTACACTTATATTTTAAATATCACGTAAATGTATCCACTCTATCTAGTAGTTGACACTATGTCAACTATTGAAACACTTTGGATGTCAACTACTAAAACAAAAATTTTAAATTTCAGTTAAAAATATGCCTCCTATAAAAGGACAAATGTTTCAATAAACAGAAGAAGCTATGAAGAAAGCTATTGAGGCAGTTCTATGTAGAAAGCCAGTTTCAGCAACATTTAACATTACACACTAGTAGATTTTGCACTGAACATGGTATTATATTGGTAGCCCTTCATCCAAATGCAACACATTTGCTTCAGCCAATGGATGTTGCTGTATTTCGTTCTTTGAAAGGGGGTTGGAAAGATGCAGTACACCAGTGGCGGATTGAGAATCAGGCTTCTCCAGTTTTAAGGAAAATTCACTTCTGTCCTCTTTTGAAAAAAGTTCTAGAGGAAAGGTTTAGTACCATCAATTTTAAAAAATGGTTTCCGAAAATGTGGCTTAGTTCCCTGGGATGTTGGTGCGATTATGTTTCACAATGAGAAAATAGACATTTCAAAGAAAATGCAGGAATTGCAGGAAACGAAACAAGGGAAAAACTTTATAGAGAAACATATTCATAAACAAAAACTAGCTCTTTTCAAAACAAGCCTAGAATGGAACAATGACAATGAAGATTTATCTCTCTTTCACTTTTACAAAAACATTTGCATAAAATACAGTCTTTTAGAAGAAGAAATAAACAATTTGAAAGCGAAACAAGGTGCGAAAGAACCAGATGATGAAGACAATATTATTGAAGATGCCACTTATATTGAGGACATACCAAATATTGAAGCCAGCCCTAATGTTGAAGACATTTACGTAGAGAACAAACCTGATAAGCCAGTCGAAGAACAGTATGAAATAGGTGAGTTATTAAACCAATCTGAGGCTGAACCAGTTAGAAACATTTCGGATGTTTTGGAAAGTCACACTAGTCCCACTAGGAACAATCTTCAACATAACAATATTGCTATTATTCAAGACACTTGTGCTTCTTCATTAACACAATCACAAGTTCCATCTTCAGCAATTGAAGAATTACCTACACCTTCTACATCAAATGAAATTATACCCTCTCCTTTTAAACGAATACTGTTTTGGCCTGAACCCAGAGTATCCGCAGTAAAAAAGAGAAGAGTGGAAAAAGTTCCTTTTGTGGCTAGTTCAAAAGAATGGAAAACTTATCATGAAAATAAAGAAAATAAGAAGATCAAGCTTCTTGAAGAAAAACAAAAAAGAGCAGAAGAGAGACAAAAGAAAAGAGAAGAAAAAAACTTTGTTAAAAAACAGAAACTGAAAGTGACGAAAAAAAAAGTAAGTAAGAAAAAGGAAGAACCATCAAGTGATAATAATGAATCATAGGTTGAATCTGGTAGCAGTAAAATGACAGTAAAACTTCTTTTCGAATTAATGATAAAGATGTGAGCGTAATAACATTTCATCAAATCCTCAAAAACCCGCAAAAGGATGCCCCAACCTCAGATACTCATTTCATGAGAAAGAATAAAGTATCAGTTTCCAGATTCAGTGGATGTGGAAACATCTAACATTAAAGTTCTCCTGTAATTACATATTCTTAATAAAATTATCAAAATATATTTGGGTGTCAATTACTAAACCTTGGATGTGTCAACTACTAATTTTTTTTTCATTTTGTTGTGTCAACTACTGACACTTTTGCAACAATTTTTGTAAATTTTATAAAAAATATTTAGAAAGCAGAATTGTCCAAAAATTTATTTGTTAAATATTCAGGAAGGATTAGATTACCTGAATATACATATATTTTTTATTTAATTTCAACTACATCGGTTTGAAGCTAAATAATGTTTTTTTTTTCTTCTTATAATGTCAACTACTAGCACATTTACCTTATAGCAGATTATTTCAAGTATCACCAGGTATAACTTATAATTTTATTCTATGTAGCTATTTTATATATTCCAAATCAGCCAGACTAAAAGTTCACAAATTAAAGGAAAAGTTATTTCTTTATTTCAATACCTGCAGAAACATACACAAAATAGAAAACACCAAATACATTTTGCTTATTAATATAAAATATTCTAAATACTTGTGATGACAATAATTATAATATAAAATATATATTAAGTACATGAATAATTCTAAACATTACCAAAATTTTTCAAGATTTTCTACTAATGTTAAAGGTTTAACAGCTGAAGCATGTCTTTCCACAACATTTCCATTTTGATCAATTATAAATTTTGTAAAATTCCAAGCTATACTGCTGCCTTTTGGTCCACTTATCTTACTGGTTAAAAATTTCCATAAGGGATGTGCATTTTTACCATTCACATCAATTTTTTCAAATAAATCAAATTTTACATTTTTCTTTTCAGCAAATTCACAGATCTTATCATTATTGCCAGGCTCTTGCTTACCAAATTGATTACAAGGGAAAGCCAGGATTCTTAACCCTTTGTCCTCAGAATATTTATCAAAAATTTCAACCAACTGTTCATAATTGCTCTTAGTGTGTCCACATCTGGATGCAACATTCACAATAATGCACACATGGCCTTTGTACTTATCTAGAGACACTTCATTTCCTTTAATATCATTTGCTTTAAACTGGTATATCGTTCCTGTCGTTTTCCCATCAGTATCCTCAGATTCTGCTTCTTCATTTCCTGCATCTTTTTCTTTTTTAGGTTTCTTTGATTTGAGTTCAACATTATTTTCATCGGCAGCTTCCTTGGGTGTTTTTTTTGGAACATCATTTACTTCCTGATCAGCTTTCCTTTTTGATACTTTGGATTTAGCGTTTTTAGTTATTTTAGTATATTTTTTACCATTTTGTTCTGACTGTTTAGTTCCTGATGCACCACTTCTCGTTAATGCCATTTTATACTAATTTGATTGTGTTTTTTGTTAATATCAAATTACACTGTTTGACTGTTTACATTAACTTTACCGGGCTTTTAAGATTATGTCTAACCTTACACTCTTCTTCTTTTTACTTATTTGTGTTTGTGTTATATCCTAAGACCGTTTTCATGTTTTCAATTCGATTCGGCATGAAAGTATCGATTTAAATGGTCGAATGTGCCGAAATGTATAACAGTAAATTCTCCCAATTTTTAAAATACGGTTGTAGTGATGTATATTTATTTAGTAGACTATTTAATTAAATGAGTAAGCATGTATAAAGAAAGTACGTTTCTATTATATAAAAAAATATATTTTATAAAAAAGTTACGCTAATTTAGTTTATATCGTTGAGTTGCGCCAAACGTAGGCAACCAACTTAAACTTTTTGTTAGCATTAGCTGGAGTTTCTTGAGAATATTTTTAATAAACGTTTAATATTTTCCAGTTAATTTATTATTTTTTAATCGTGTTAATAATAATGCTGCACATAAAGTAGAGCAATTTGTAGGAATATTTGAAAGAATTTCAATGATTAGATTAAATGTAAACGAAAACATCTTCCTGAAAATTAATCAAGTATACGCTCTAACCGCAGCACATCCCGATGAAGAGATAGACGACTTTTATGAGAAAATTGCAGAAACTAGCACGAATTCTCACAGTACGTATACGATGATAATAAGAAACTTCAAGGCTAAGATCGGACAACGACTTGAAAAAACCGAAAACTATATTATAGGATAATTATTAGGCTCTGGAGTTAGAAACGAGAGTGGAGAAAACTTGGTTAACTTCCTACAAGCCCACAAATACTATGCAATGAACACATCAGGGTTGCCAGATGATTTTTTTTAATTCCCTAGAATTTTTGCCAAAATTTCCCTAGATTTCCCTAACAACTTGACAACCATATTTAGTCTAGAATGGACCACCTAAGTCTGACGTCAAAATGAGCGGGATTTTTAAAAACCTTTCCAAACATTTCTAATTTGAGTTTATTGGTCACATAAGAAGTTGGAAATATTGTTTGTAGAATAAATAACGACTTTTGGTTATGAACATTCATTCTGTGCGATTGGTATTATTTGTTGTTCGTGAATTTGTGAGGTAAGAATCCTCCTCAATCTTTTCTCCTTCGTAAGGATATAGTAGCGTCATGTAATTTTATTAAATATTTTTGTCCAATTATCTCTTTCCTGTGTGTGTGTTGTTTTGCTTCGGAGAATGAATAACCAGTCATCTCTTTTATTTGGTCCGACCATCGTACTGGAGATCTTCCTCTAGATCTTTTACCCCTTACGTTACCTTCAACTATAATTTGCTCTATGCCTTCTCTTCTTCTAGTTTTATATCCAAAATATCTCAGTATATTTGGGTTGATAGTTGTGATGAGTCTAATTTTATGTTAAGTTCTGCAAGAATTGAGTTATTTGTGCGATACGCGGTCCATGGTATGCGCAACATTCTACGGTAGACCCACATTTCACAGGCCATTAATACGCTTTGAATCGGCTTTTGTTATTGTCGTAATATTATGTCGTTATTTTGTTATTGTTGTAATAAGTTTCTAAAGCATAGGTGGCGATAGGAAATATCAATGCTCGAACAAAGCGTAATTTTGTATTTTTTGTGATGCCAGTGTTCTTCCAAATTTTTGTGAGTTTAGCTGTTGCCGATCTGGCCATTGTGATGCTTTGACGGATCTCGTCTTCGCATTCAATTAAATTGCCTGACTACTTCGTAACCTGCCATGTTTTTTATCTCTGCTTGGTTGTTTCTGATTCTTTCGATGATCATCACTTTGCTTTTCTGCATATTTATTTTCAAACTATATTCCGTACTCACCGTGCCTAGCCTATTCATAATTTGTTCCAGTTCTTCTGGTGATGACGATAACAGTGTCATCAGCATAACGCAGGTTTTTAATTTTTCTTCCTCCTATCGTTGCTTCACCTTACCTTGCCACTTTCCTCAACAACTTGACGCATATGTTCACTATACACATTGAATAGAATAGAGCATATTATGCATCCCTGTCGAACTCCAGATTTTAATTTGATGTTTTTCGAACTCACATTATTGACTCTTACATTAGCAGGTATTATTTACCTATAGTTTTTGTAATAAATAGATAAGATGTTCTGCCTGCAGTACTCATTTCACTAAGTGTATGCCACATTTTATTACATTTTACGGTATCAAAGGCTTTGGAATAGTCAACAAAGCAATCTCGAGATTTTTCGATAATTTGACGAATATTAAGAATGTGTTCTCTTGTTTCTCTACCTGGGACGAATCCGCATTGTTCTTGGGGAATTTGTGGTAAGGGAACTAATTTTAGTCTTTCATTAATGATGGTTAGAAGTTCTTTGCTCGCGTGTGATATCAATGCTACTGTGCGGTAATTACTGCAATCAGCTGTCGGTAAACCTTTTTTTATATATGGGAATAAATGCAAGTTTACCCCAGTCATTTGTCTACTTTTCGGTATTCCAAATCTCATTGCAAATTCTAAGCATTACTTCCGTCCCTAATTCTCCCATTTCTTTTAGTGTTTCAGCTGTTATTGCATCTTCTCCTTCTGCTTTTCTGGATTTTAGCTTTTTAATTGCCACCTCAATTTCTGATTTCAATATTTGAGGTTCTTTTTCATAACCTATTTTTTCTGTATTATTGCCTCGGTCGTTGTTAGAAAATAGTATCTCGCAATATTGTTTCCACACCTCTGCGAGACCGTCTGTGTTTTTTATGATATTTCCACTATTATTTCTGATGATCTTTGCGGTTTGAATTCTCTCGCTAGATACTTGACTTTTGAGAAAAGTCCTCTATAGGTTCTTGGCGGTCAGCATGTTCCTCTAGTTGTACACATGTTTTTGATATATGTTTGAATATATCAAATTCAAACTATATTGTTGTTTTGATTGTATATGTTTTTAATATAATTATTTTTGCCCCTTCTGCACAAGTGTTTTATAGTTGTATTTATGGTAAGAAGGGTAAGAATATCAAAGTATTAAGATATTTTAGTCCAGGTGGATCCCTGACGTAATTCGCCCTTTGTGAAATACCACCACTCTAGTCATCGACGGGGAATGACATAAAAAGTTAGAGAAAGACAAACTAGAAACCAAAAATCACCCGATGGGCGACGCCAATACATACTTTAGCCCAGGTAAATCCCCGACGTAATTCGCAGTTCGTGAAATTTCACCACTCTAGTTTCCGACGGGAAATCACATAAACAGAATTTAGTGATTCCACGAATAGTATGATTTCCAAGTAGATAATATTATATGTGCAATTTTGGAAAGTTTATTAAATAAAATTGATTTTTTAAAATATTCTTACAAATATTAAGAATTCCCTAGATTTTTCATAGAATTGAATAAAAATCCCTTTTTCCCTAAGCAGGCTCAAAATTTCCTAGGTATAGGGAAAATTCCCTAGTTTTGGTAACGCTGGAACACATTCTATAAGAAAAACCTCAAAGAAAGTGGACGTGGCTATCCCCAGACGGAAAAACTCGGAACGAAATAGATTACATACTGTGTAACAAAACAGATATCTTACAGGTCGTAACAGTAATAAATACGGCATCAGTAAGTAGCGATCACCGAATGGTTAGAGCCAGATTAGAGATAAAACAATAAAAATAGAAATAAATTTAGAAAAACTTGTAATATAGAAGACGCAGATAAATTAAAATCTAATACAGAACAATATAAAAGCAAGTTAAAACCCGCGAAAGTTTTAAATCTAGATAAACTTAGCTTAAATGAAATAAATGAAGTCATAACAAAATAATTATTAAATGGAAGTTCAGAAGTGACAACCGCTAACAGAAAACGAAACTCCAAAATAACTGTATAATTACAAAACATGCTGAAACAAAGAAAACATCTGAGACAAAACAAAAGAGACACTGCAGAATTTAAGGAACTTAATCAAGTAATAAGAAAACAGATATAAGAGGACATTAAAAAACATGGTCGCATATAATATGGTAATAAGAATTAAATAATAAGTTGCCTTTACATTTTTAAAGATACATCCACATTATTTATTATTTGTCAGATTAACTTAAAAATTTTAATATCTAATAAACGTAATATTGACTATCTGAAATTTATATAGAAAAAAGAAAAATTAGCATAAGATTCGAACCCCGATTATCTCCCGGGATTTTTAAGTAGTAAGAAGGTCACGTGGTTGATTTACCCCGCCTATTAGAAAGGTATTGTAGCGTTTTTAAATAAAACGAGTGGTTCGAATTTATATACATATATTTATTTATAAGTTTACAGTTCGGTAATATCTTAACAACTGAACTAACATCGTTACATATATATACCAAAGTTATTCTAGAACATTCCCACCTTTAATTTACCTACGTGATGGGTTGTTCTCTCTCGCACTCGATATCGCTGGAAACTTCGAGTCGCTTTCCAGATGAAACCGCTACACGGGACACGCTTGAATGCATGTTCGTAACACTGCTCCCCTCTTAGATCTGAGCGTCCCGATCAGCAACTCTATATATATGTAGGCCCAGGATGGCAGAATCTACAGGACTCTCCAGTTCTGCATGAATCCCTCAGAAAGAAATAACAGTCTACTATCTTTAAAGGACACGATCTCTTCGGATTGGTGCAACACACAGTAATTCTTACGCCGGTTTTTCGGAAGATTACTTCAAGCATGCTTCTGACAATCTTCCAATCCAGATTATCTAGTGCATGACCTATCTTGGGTAAGGCCAAATTCTTGATGTCATAATTGAAGATGATTTTCTTCAAATTGATATTCTGCAGATATCCTCGTAGCTTGCCCTGTCTGTATACAACTTCCTGGTCACCATATACAGCAAAGATCGAGAATCATCTTCTAATCTCAGTACTTTCCCAACTTTAGGGCTGATTTTTTAACTCGTCCAAACGACCGAACTTCTTATAAAATACGGATGAGATTCCTTTAGTCGTCTCAAGATCTTGGGCACCACAGTGGGTTAGAGAGACGTTATGCGGAACACTAAAAAGATCTTGCTGAACTTCTGTCGTCACGCCGAATCTAGCACTCTTTCTTTCTGCATAACTTGACATAAATTCATTAAGCTTGGTCGCCGGTCATCTTTGATCTCATGTTGAAGGATTTGTGCTTCTTCTGTTTCATACGGACTCTCCCATTGTTTTTGCAGTTTAGGATACAAGCCACGACGACATTGTGGAATATAAAGCCAAACAAGATCACCTACTTCATAGCTTTCATTCTTGCATCGAGAATCGTATTGATCTTTCATTCTGTCACTGGCTAACTGGATGTGTTGTCGGGAAAGTTAATGAATGGTGTTCATTCTTAACTTCAGGCGGTCGACATAATCTTCGCTCGCAACATGTTCTTCGGAAGGTCTGCAGACAAACTCTAGAGGGCAAACGAACTTCACGACCTAACATTAGGCAGGCTGTATGGCTTGTAGTTTCATTTACGGCCGAGCGGTAGGCCATTAGGAATAAATGAATGTGCTGGTCCCAATCTCCTTGGACAGGTGTTTACCCATCGTTCGGTTCATCCTCTCGACCATTCCATCTGATTGAGGATGCATGGGCGTCATTCTGGTCTTATTGACACCAATCAATTTACAAACGTTTTGGAAAAGGGTTGACTCAAAGTTTTGCCCTTGTCGGAGTGGATCTTCAAAGGAACACCAAATCGGCTAAAGAATTCTTTAACACGTGCCTCTGCAATGGTAGCAGCTTCTTGATTTGGTATTGCATAGGCCTCAGTCCATTTCGTAAATAATCCATGGCTACCAGGATATATTTATTTCCATCATTTGTCACTGGAAGTAGACCTGCAATGTCGATTGCTACTCTTTTCATAGGACTACCAACATTGTACTGTTTCATGGGTGCCCTCTTTTTAACAACTGGACCATTACTGGTTGCACACAATTCACATTTCCGGCACCATCTTCTTACATCATCTTTACAGTTCACTCAGTAGAACCGTTGTCGAATCTATTGCAGAATCTTCGTAATACTAAAGTGTCCACCTGATGCACCGTCATGCAACTGAAGCAATACTTCTGACACTTTACTTTTAGATACAATTAACTGAAGCTTAGATTCTGTACCATCATCGTTCTCAAAGGTTCTATATAGAAGATCAACTTTTAGCACTAAGCAATTCCATTGACTCCAGTAACACTTGACTTCAGGACTACATGCACTAATGTCTTAAAAAGAAGGTCTTTTACTTCGACGCATTCAATCGAATACTCTTTTTATACATGGATCATCTGCTTGAGCGTCTTGTAGCTGTTAAGGCTGCCGTTGATCATCAATGACAGTGGTTTATCTCACGAGGCCAAGTCGTTCTTCTAATTTAAGACAGTGATTACAATTTGCGCTGCACGACCGCCTCGAAAGAGCATCAGCATTTAAGTGAACTCTTCCAGCCCTGTGTTTAATCTCGTAATCATATTCCTGTAATCGTACATCTTGCCATCTGACCCTCTGGATTACGGAATTGTAGGAGCCATTTTAGAGCAGCGTGATCCATGCGAAGAAGAAACTTTCTGCCATACAAGTATTTATGGAAATGCTCGCAAGCCTTTACTATGCCTAGCAATTCTCTCCTGGTAACGCAATAGTTTCTTTCTGGCCTCGACAAGACTTTGCTAAAGTAAGCGATGACTTTCTCCTGTCCATCTTGGATTTTAGAGAGAACAGCTCCTATCGCACTGTTGCTTGCATCTGTGTCCAACACAAATTTTCCTGTCTGTCTAGGGTAGCAAAAGTGTTTATGATGTGCCGCCTTCAATATGTCTTTATAAAGATTATATTTGCAATTTATATAACGTTCGAGGACACTTAAAACTGGTATGTAGAAAAAGAAAGAAATTTTAAATTTATTGGAAAAGGGAACTGAATCATCTGTTTTGTGAAAAGGCTTATTTGCCTCTAGATAAAGAAGCAACAGCTATAGTGTGGGGAATCAAACGTTTCTACCAATTTTTATATGGGAAAAAGTTCAATTTAATTACAGATAACAAGGCGTTAGTATCCATTTTTGGCCCTAAAAATGGGATATCGGTTACGGCGGCCAATATATCACAGCGATATGCAGTATTTTTAAGTGGTTTCAATTTTATTATAAAGCATGTATCGACACAAAAAAATGTAGCAGAATTTTTATGTTATATGTTATGGCCAAATGGCCAACAAATGTTTAATTAGAAATTAAACCCTACTTCCTTAAATGAAATGAAATATCTATTGAAGATGGCGTCTTATTGTGGCGACAAAGAGTAATTGTTCCTATTAAACTAAAATTAAAAAATAAATTACTGAATGAATTGCATACAGCTCACTTTGGTATAGTTAAGATGAAATTATTAGCTAGGTCTTATATTTGGTGGCCATCATTAAATACAGAAATTGAAGTTCTAAGCAAGAATTGCATTCTTTGTCAGAGCATGCAGGCAGATCCACCTAAGGTTCCTTTGCAAGGCTGGAGCATTCCTCAAAATGTTTGGTCATGCGCGCATATAGATTTTGCCGAAACACAAAAAACTAATTTTCTTATAATTTTGGATGCTTTTACTAAATGGGTGTAAGTTTTTCCAATGTCTTCCATCACCTCAATGGCTACGATTGCTAAACTTAGGGAGTGTTTTGCTCGTTATGTTTTACCGGAAGTACTTGTCAGCGATAATGGCCCGCAGCTAACATTGCAAGAATTTAAACATTTTACTTTAATTAATTGTATTAAACATATAACAATACTTCCTTTTTCAGCATATTGCAACGGTGCTGCTGAAAATAGCGTTAAAACAGTCAAGCATTTTTTGTTAAAAAATTTTAATCAAAGATATATTAATTTATCATTGTCTAAATTTTTATTAACAATAGGAACCCAGTGCACATGTCAACAGGTACTTCTCCCGCTTAGATATTTTTTGGAAGGGCTTTGACCCCAGTTGATTTAACACAAATTAAACCTAACTTGATGCAAGCACAAGAAAATAGTAAGAAATATTATAGGGGGAGGAGACAGGTAGAGTTTGTAGTGGGGGATATCGTTTTAGTTAAAGATTATAGAAACACTAAGGTGTCGTGGTGCAAAGCAAAGATTTTACGAATTTTAGGTAGAAGAGCATATTTGGTAAATCCGTTAGGTAGTAAACTTACGTGGAAAGGACATTGTAATCAAATTATTAGTATATTACTTTATGAGGCGGAGAAGCATGACTTTTCTTGACGCGCCCGATATTACGCGCCGAACGAAGTGAGCTTCTTTGCCGAATAAAGTATACTATTTTTTCTTCAAATGTAGCAATTTTCAACCATAAATAGTACAATTCATACGCTATTTTTACTCAAAATTAACTGTGACAACTATCAAAGTCGTCTAGATGTTAGAAATTAAAATAATTAAGTCGTCAGTGGGATTTTCGTCTGCCTGGTTACAATTGTTTGACAGTTTTTTGCAATTATTAAAGACAGCTTATTGTTGTTGCAACCGCAAGCGCAAATTTAGTGCGAAAATGGAAAACCTAAACGAGATTGAGTCCGCGGCTAATGATGCAGAAGCACGTTTGGGGCCCTCCAAGTCCGGAATAAAGTATCGGTTAGCGTACAAGCATTTCCAAGAGTGGTGCGATACAAGAGGAGTACGGCAAGTTTTACTGGCATATTTTATTATAAAGGAAAATGAAAATAAATGGAAATCTTCTACAATGTGGTCACGATACTCTATGATAAAATCCGAGTTAGTTATTAGAAAAAATGTGGATATAAGCAAATTTTTAAAATTACGTGCCTTTCTGAAAAAAACAAGCGAACGATATACTGCAAAGAAGTCTTAAGTTTTCGCTAAAGATAAGTTTGATAAATTTTTGTTTGAAGCGCCAGATAAGTTGTATTTAGGATTAAAGGTAAAAAAAATTATATTGCAAAGCATGTAGTATACTCTACTAAATTATAAAAATATTTCAGATTGTTTTGTTAATTGGGGTTACCGGCGCCTGTCGATGCGACGAAATGGTAAAAATGAAGACTGTAGACATTGAGGATAAAGAAAATGTAATAATTATCAAAATCCCAGACAGTAAAACACGACAAATTAAATCTTTTACGATAATTGGTCAAAACTACAATAAACTGTATAAAAAGTTTGCATCACTGCGCCCTGAAAATTTCACAGAAAACCGATTTTTTATCAAGTACCAAAATGGAAAGTGTTACCGAAGCGTCATGGAAATACATTCGATCAGCGCAGTAGCCCAAAAAGTAGCTTGTTATTTAAATTTAAACGATGCAAGCGCATACACGGGTCACTATTTACGACGAACTTCAGCAACACTTTTAATTGATGGAGGCGGAAATCTAGAATGACTCAAACGACATGGGGGCTGGAAATCAAGCACGGTTGCCGAAGGATATAGAGAGGATTCAATAAGAAATAAGAACGATAATGCTCAAAAAATTTTAAACCCTCATGATTCGCCAACATCGGGAATGATTGCTGAAAGTTGTTCTCGACCATCAGTATCATCAACAATTACCAATGCGTATCAAGAGTCGGGAACATTTTTGCACGGTTTTAATTTTGAAAATGCCTCATTAACTAATTGTACTTTTAATATTACTATAAATAAAAATGATGTTTAATTGTTGTTAATGACATTTGTATTGTTAAATAGTTTTTTTCTTCAAACGTCAAATAATGATGACATTACTTATCTAACTTGATCCTGTCAAAGTTTGATGTCTCCGCCGGCAGCAGTTTTTTTTCCCATTTTTTAACGGCGGAGGGAAAAATGTTGTCATGGCAACAATATGAAACATGTCACAAAGCAACAATACAAATGTCATCAACAACAATTAAACATCATTTTTATTTATAGTAATATTAAAAGTACAATTAGTTAATGAGGCAATTTTAAAATTGAAACCGTCCAAAAATGTTCCCGACTCTTGATACGCATTGGTAATTGTTGATGATACTGATGGTCGAGAACAACTTTCAGCAATCATTCCCGATGTTGGCGGCTTGCGAACAACAATAAGCTGTCTTTAATAATTGCAAACAACTGTCAAACAACTGTAAACAGGAAGACGCAAATCCCACCGACGGCGACGGCTTAATTATTTTAATTTCTAACATCTAGACGACTTTGATAGTTGTCACAGTTAATTTCGAGTAAAAATAGCGTACAAATTGTACT
Organism: Diabrotica balteata; assembly: GCA_918026665.1. Lineage (NCBI taxonomy): Eukaryota > Metazoa > Arthropoda > Insecta > Coleoptera > Chrysomelidae > Diabrotica > Diabrotica balteata. The sequence goes on from OU898284.1 coordinate 48,375,584, forward strand.
ATGTATGGTTGAAAATTGCTACGTTTGAAGTAAAAAGAGTACTTTATTCGGCAAAGAAGCGACTTTTCTTGACTTGCCCTCTATTACGCGCCTCACTTCGTTCGGCGCGTAATATCGGGCACGTCAAGAAAAGTCATGCTTCTCCGCCTCATAAAGTAATATAATATTAATAGTAATTTAGAAGGTATTACATTTGTGGAGACGATGCACGATAGTTCAGAGGAAAATAATATTCAGAATAACAAGGAAAATGTATACAAGCCGCTATAAACTCCACAGGAACTAGGTGGGAAGCCTCAGCTAGACTCTCAAAAGGATAGTGATATTATCCAAGAGTCAAGCATCCCACATAGACGTCCAATAAGATCTAGAAAAGAACCAAAACGTTTTGGATTCGAAATATAGTATTAAGAAGTTTAGTTTTGTTGTGTTCCTAAATTTAGTTATAAGTACAATTTTAGGGTGAGGTGATGTAATGTATTGACCATGTAATTATAAACCCCACTCGCGACGCTCATGTATTGCTAATTATCGCATTATATTTCAGTTAGGTTACAGGTAAAAGAATGAACCAGTTGTGTTTGATAAGTAGTCAAATAAAGATTTGTTTTGGGTTCATTCAAGTATTTTTGTACCAAACATTGCAGTACATATATATTTTTTAAATTTTTACACAGTTCTCTGTACCATACAGGTTAAATTTTATTTTTGTTAGACCATTTTGCGTATAATTAATTAACCTTATGTTATACATTAATATCTAAATTTAGCATCTTAAGCTGTATTTTGGCATGTATGTTATTAATGTATTTTAATATCTAAATAATGTCTTTTAGGAGAGTCGAAGTTTTTTATACTAGTACGGAAACATACAAGAATATAGAAGGATACCGTTTTGAGCCAAAATCAGATACGTTCTGGTCCAAATTGGCAAACGTTAAGGAAGACTGCTTTTGTACAGGGAGAACTCTTAATGCTAACGGTTTACCTGATTGTTATTTAAATGGAGTTATAGATGTATATGACTGTTTTGGTAAGTAACATGCCTGAAGTTTGGAATAAAAATATTGCTATAATACACATACGTATGATAACAGAAATTTCTTGTATTTACTTTTAACCTATAATATTTAATTTGATAAGGTCTTTAGTCTGGCAACTAAAAAGTGAAATTAGTCACCCAAAATCACGCGCCATAAGTGGTAAAATGTAGGCGAAATCGCGTGCCCATCATGAATTCTCGGAAATTTTGAATTCGATCATTGGCGCCGCATAATAAAATACGTTTCCTGGCTGGTCACTTCACATTGTAACAATAAAATAATATTTCTGCTTATAATAATAAAAATAATACGTTAGATCTAGTTTGTAAAATAAGTTTTCATTCAAATTTCAAATTATTATATATTTTTTTATTTAAGAAGGATATTTAAATGTTTAACCTATCAATAGAAAGTGTACTAGCAATCGCAGATGGTTGTTTGGTCTAAATGTACATAAGATATTCTAAAAACATGGAAAAAGTGGATATTTGGAAAAAGATATACATCGAATTTATGTATTACATAAATAATATTGTTACAGATAAAATCCTCGCCGCAGTTAATCCTACGTCTTCTTCTTCGGTCTTAAGTAATCCAACTTTGGACATAGCCCTTCTCCAAATCAATCCAGTGTTTTCTATTTTGCGCCACTTGCTTCCAGTTGTGTCCTCCGATCTCCTTAATGTCATCAGCCCATCTGATTTGTGGTCTTCCTCTGTTTCTCTTTCCTAACCATGGTCTCTATTGCGTCCTGCGAAGCTTCATTTTAATTTGGCATCATGTTCTCTTGGGTCTTTTACTTTGGTTTTGCTTTTAATTTATTTGTTTGTTTTTGTCTATAAGTCTCAGCCTGATCATTGATCTATCCATCGCTCTTTGTGTTTTTACTATTTTATCTATATTAGACTTGATAAGTGTCCACGTCTGTGAACCATACGTGAGTATAGGGAGAATACACTGTTTGTAAATTATGGTTTTCAAATATTGATCTATTTTAGTGTTTTTCAAGATCCAACTCAGTTTTACAAATCATGTCCATGCTAACCTTATTCTTCTGGTAATTTCGGCAGTTTGATTTTTTTTTGTTAACTTTCATTATCTATTCCCAGGTAGATGTCTTCGCTTACTGTTTCTAAATTTATGTCGTTCAACGTTATTTCTCTAATGTTCGGTGTATTTGTCATTATTTTTGTTTTTTTCAAGTTCATCTTAAGACCAATTTTTTTCGAATCTTTAAATAGTTGCATCATCATGGTCTGATGCATACCCAGTTAATGTCTTGCGATGTTAATGTCTAAAGTGCGAATATCTTTGGTGAAATAACATTTCCTGGCGAACTGTTTTGTTGATTGGTATAGCTTTGGTTTTCGCATCTATTTGTATTTTCATTGTAGCTTTCTTGTAAATATTATGTATGAGCATTATGTATCGGGAGTAAATCCTGCAGTTGTTCATACATATTTCTCTCTATTGCCCAAAGTCTATGGAGTCGAAGTTCGACGTTCAAGTCATATTCATTGGCTTTCTCTATTAGCATTCTGACTGTAATAAGATGATCCGCTGTACTGTAACCCTTTCGGAAATCTGCCTGCTCTACCGGTTGGTAGCTATCGAGCTTTGACGTTAACCTGTTAGTTATTACTCTTATAAACAATTTGTACATTTGGGACAACAGGGCGATTGGCCTATAGTTCTTTAGATCTCCCCTGTCTCTCTTTTTGAAGAGTATTGTCAAACTTTCATTCCAATCATTTGTGACTTCTCCTCTGTGAAGACATTCATTGAAAGATTTTTTCAATTCTTCAAGAATAATTTCACTCCCCTCCTTCAACATTTCTACAAGTATTTCATCTGGGCCCGGAATCTTATTTTTCTTTAGTTGTACCATAGCTTGTTTTATTTTGAAGGATTCTATGTTAGGGAGTATTTCTGAGTTGACATTCGTTATCTTTTTCTTAAGACCTTCCTTTGCAGTGTTATCTGGGTTCTTGTTTGAGGAATATAAATCACGATAAAATGTTTGAGTAACTTTTAGGATTTCGAACGAAATCCGAAATCCCTGATCCTACGTATCTGAGAAAAATTTAACTCTCTTGAGTGTCAAAATAACCGTCCAAATAACCAAGAATAGCAGAATTATTCAATGTCCTGACATTATGTCGAACTGTGTTTACTCTGCAAAATAATTGAAAATAAAACAGATGAATCAACAGCTGAATTAGCACCTAAATCAAGGATTGCATGCAACGATGGGATTATATGTAAATCTTTCCATTGAACCCTATGTTCATTTTCGGATGTGTATTTACACATTTTAGATCTATCAAATTCTCTGTCTTTAATACAAGATTTTAATTTTTATTTTAATATATGTAAGTCATCTATAGACTTCGGCAAATATGCATATTGCATATTTTGCATATTGTGCATATTTTATGCAAATATTTCATATTTTGGCATATTTGTATAAAAGTTTGCATACAGTGCATAAAAGTTCAGATTTTTATACTGTATTTGAAAATTTTTAAACATACCAATTTATATCAATTATTGTATAAAATTTTGTAGTCACTTTAATCAAGAAATGATCTAAGTACGTAATCTCTACAGGTACAAAACATTTACAATTTCAAAGAAGATCAATTTAAGTAGCCCTCAACATTCTTAGAAAGTCTCGGTCACTGAGGCATTCAGTTATTGGATAATCGCTAAGGGTTCGCTCATTTGCATTTTATGATCTAATCCCCAAATCTATCTACAATTTACTGTATCTTAACGGCAGGTAAACGGCTAATAATTTTGTTCCTAATTTAGGGATTTTCCAAAATTTCCCAGTTTATTGAATTAGGTACCTAAACATTTCTAATTTGATGCTCAGATTTGTAAATCATTTTTGTTTTGATATTCAAAGCGTAAACACTCGTTGTGCGTAACAAAAAGGAAGATTGTGATTTTATAATGCCTAAAACAACCAGTGCTTCAACTTGGATTAAACCTTATAAAGAGCTGTCTATGGATATGGGAAAAATCTACTGTTCAGTCTGTGGCAAAATTGTAAGTATCTAATATTTTCTATTAAATATCTAATATTTCATACATACAGGGTGTTTCCAAATGACACTTACAACGTTTGACTGTAGATACTTCTCGAAAAATTGAACAAAACGATATAGTTAATGAGGGGTCAAACTTATTTACTTTTCGAGATACAGGGTGTTAAAATTAAAAAACATTAAATTCTTTTAGTTAATAATAACAATAACTTTAAAACCAATAAACGTATTTACTTGAAATTTAGTACTCGTAGGTTGTTTTTAAATGAAAAATAGCTTCCTTTAGTGAGAAAAAATTGTCCATGGTACAATACAATGGTGTGTATTTAGAAAAATTTTTCACCTTTACTTTTTTTTATGAAGTCAGCTATTCTAAAACACAATTATTTTTATTGTAATTGAATTAACAAAAAAAAACTTTTGTTGAATTTTAAAATAAGTTATATGATGTACTAATGGTTAGTAACAAAAACCAATTTGTGGATTAATACTGCATTTAAAACACTTAGCGAGTGTTTTTTTTTCCAAACCAGTTATTTGATTAACCAAAAAAACCTTGTATATTTTTATATTTTAAAGGTTGGGTTAAAATAAGGGTTTTTATTTTTATTTATAGATAGCATGTGAGAAGAAATTTCAGATAGACCAACATGTGAGAACTGCTTCACACATTGCAAAAAAAGGAAAAATAGGAGGAAAACATCAAACTTCAATGGCTAAATGTTTCCAATCTACTTCAAAAAAATTAGATGAGCAAGAAACTTTTAATGAAGACTTGTGTCGCGCATTAGTGTCTGCAAACATACCGCTTTCAAAATTAGCAAATGTAAATTTTAGTTCGTTTCTAAAAAAATATTGCAAACTTAATGTTCCAAGTGATCGGTCTCTAAGAAGAAATAATGTGAACGGGCTATACTCGTCGGTGTTAATTAATATTAAGGAAGAAATTGCAGATAATTATTTTTACATATCTGTAGACGAAACCACTGATTCCTCAGGAAAGTATATTGCTCATTTGTTGATTGGTGTTCTTAAAGAAGATACCTTACCAAAATCTCATCTTATTTCATGCCAGCAACTTGAGAAAACAAATGCTTTAACAATTTCGCGTTTTATACAAGAAACATTAGCAACTTTTTTTCTTCCGACAACTATTTCTTCTAATAAATTACTGCTTATTTTATCGGATGCCGCTCCTTATATGGTGAAAGCAGAACAAAATTTAAAAATATTTTTCCCAGATTTAATACATGTTACTTGTGTATCGCATGGATTAAACAGAGTTGCAGAGGAAATACGAAAAAAGTTTCCTCTTGTAAATACCATGATATCCAGTGTCAAAAAAGTATTTCTTAAATCTCCTATAAGAATTCAACTTTATAAAGAAATGCTACCTAACATTCCTCTTCCACCACAACCTATTTTAACTCGATGGGGAACATGGTTAGAAGCAGCTAATTTTTATGCAGATCATTTTGTTAAAATAAAGAACATAATTGATATGTTAACAGATGAAAGTTCCCAATCTCTTTTGGATTCTAAACAAACTTTTCAGAGTAACTTGCTTCAACAAGAACTTTCATTTATAAAATCAAATTTTAGTTTTGTTCAAAAAACAATTACTCAGTTAGAATCACCAAAACTGTCATTGTTCGAAAGTACAGCATTAATAAAAGAATTTGCGTCATGTTGTCGGAACGTTAGAGGTAATATTGGAAAAGATATTTTAAAAAAAATTGAAGCTACTATGGAAAAAAATAAAGGTTGCCATATTTTTGCTGAAGTAGTCAGTGTTCTAGCTGAAAATATTTCGGAAACAATTAATTTAGAACCAAATGTTTTGGTTAGCTTGAAAAATGCTCCCGTTACATCAGTTGATGTTGAACGAAGTTTTTCCATATATAAATATATGTACTCAGACAGAAGCCACAAGTTTTTGTTAGAAAATTTTGAACACCACTTGGTCATTTATTGTTACCATAATTCTAAATAAGTTTATTCATACTTAAAAATGATGTAGTTACTTAAAATAAATGTAAATCTTAATGAATAGTAGGAAATATTTAGTTATGTACACTTTTTTTTTAAATAAAATTGTTACTATTTTACGATTTTTTTATTTATTTGTATGCATATTTTGTAAAATATTTGCATATTTTCGGGTAAACACGTGCATATTTATGCGCATATTTTCTACATTGCATACATTCTACGTGCATATTTATGCGCATTATTTGCATATTTGCCGAAGTCTAGTCATCTACTTTAAAATGTATAATATTTCTCAATTGTAAAGATGAATGAGTCAGATAAAATTAAACTATCAAAAGAATTTTCACCAAGTAACAAAAACAAATTTTATTTAATTTATGAATGTTTTGTATTTTGAGAACAATTTTCTACGTGGAAATCGGAACGTCAAAAATAGACTTATTTTAAACTTAATTTGTGGCTTATTCCCAACAAAAATAATAACTAATTGTAATGATAACACAGCACAACAAAATGAAAACATTTGGTGCTCAAAAAATAACGAATTTTAAATATTTTTGATAGTCTAATTTTAAAAGTGTCTTCTGTTTTCATAGTATTTTTTTTAAATCAATTGTATAATTTTAACTTCGCTAGCTTAAAGATATATACAAAGACAGCTAAATAGGTCATAAATATTATTAAAGAAAAATATTTAATATTTTTCTTTAATAATATTTATATTGTTAAATATTGTCAGAAAATTTATGTATTATAATTTTATTACAGATTGTAAATCTATTGTGACGTTAAATAAAAAAAAACGAATGTGGCCTGCTGGTAGAAATTATACTTCTATACACGCGTTGGCCATTACAAATTCACACTCAGATATCTTCAACAAAAAATATCTCATATAATGATTATCAAAATTTTGTTCTACGTACGTGAGCCTTCAAAAATTAATGGTATATACAATATAAATTAAAATTTCAAATCAAAATTGTTGTGCTAAATCTCCTGATCAAAATATTCCTATCTTTTCTAAAGCGATTGTTAAAAAAATGTGTTGTTAATAAAGAAAAACTGACGAATAGTAAAACTATCTCTCTGATGATGAGTTGTCCAAATCCTTGTTCCTTGTAGCCTACACTATCTATTCTTAGCAGTCCCCTAGGTAATCAGCAATCTTACAACAAATTGTTGCAAGTCTATCGTCTTTAATGATCTCCTTCAAATGCACGTATCGTTTAAATGATGCTAGCCTCTTCTCCTCTCGATAAACTGAATCTCTCGTTCTGGCCTGAACAGTGACTTGGAATATAAGTAGAAGAATATAACTTACAATATTTTACTGTATCAGCTTCTGTCAGATACACTTACTCCACGAAAATTCACAAACATTCATTTCTACTGCTTACTACCTTTGGGGAACCACCAGAGAACCACGACTGTTCGCCTTGCACCCTTGCAAAAACAACTAACTATCTTTTCTACCTCAAAAATCTAACTAACTCTCATTCCTACATACCTATCCCACTTTTTTTAATCTCCTCCAATCAGAGTTCGTCACACTTATCCCCATCTACCATTTAGATAACAAATAATAATTTTACCTACAATTATAAATTTCCTAAAAACTATTAAGATGCTAATCAGTTTCTACAAATTCTTAAGAACTAACGGAGAATTATATTTTCTAAATATTTCTATTTATTGTCTTATTCACTGTATATCGACGTACAAATCTATTTGGAAAACCCGCTCGCATTGTTCACGATTTCACTAAGCTCACTCACGTCACTCGAATATATTTTACAAAGGAAATAATTTATGCGTATCTTTAAATTTTGTTTACTACAGGTAATCCAGGATAATGTACTTTCATTTCTTCAAAATATCTTTTATTTTGTATTTTAAAATATATTAAAAGCAAACCAATATTATTTTCAATTTTACATATCATAGCAATATATATATATATATATATATATATATATATATATATATATATATATATATAATATATATATATATATATATATATATATATATATATATATATATATATATATATATATATATATATATATAGAGTGTGTATAACGACGCTAAGAATGCAATTCTTTGGAGGGTAACTTTCGGGAAAGCGTCAAAACAAGGATCAGCTAGAGATGGTATAAGCCAGTTTGGTGTTCTTCACCACTAGGACCAACTGAACATTTTCAATGTAGGTTTTAAATGTTGATTTCCACCACTTGTACTAAAATAGGTTTTCCATTTAGGTGCTGATGAAGGTGACAAGAGATCACCGAAAATTTTACATTTAGAATAAAGTTCTACACCAAACTGGCTTATACCATCTCTAGCTGATCCTTGTTTTGACGCTTTACCGAAAGTTACCCTCCAAAGAATTATACATATATATATATATATATATATATATATATATATATATATATATATATACATATATATATATATATATATAATATATATATATATATATATATATATATATATATATATATATATATATATATAAGTTATGATTTTTGAGGATGCAGTCAGTTTATTTGGCACACAAGACAAAGAAAACTCTTTGGGATTCCCCAAACCGACGCGAAACTTTCGCAGCGGAATCACGGCGAATCGTAAGGCACGGTGACTTAATGCATGTGTTCAGACAAGTTCGGACGGAAACCGGAACGGTCGCGGCAGAACAGCGTTGACGTTTCATGAAACGCTGCATGCACGGTTTTTTCCGCTGCAGTTATAGCAAGTTATAGTTTCGCGTGAATTATTAAAATGGCTGTTACAGAAAAACTAATTGAAATTGTGAAACAATATCCTATAATTTATGATTTAAGTGACAAAGATTATAAAAATAGAAGAAAAAAGGATAAAGTCTGGGATAATATAGGGTCATTTCTAGGAGAAAATGGTAAGTTTTCATTATATATTATATATAATGAATTTAATATTGCTCCGCCTGCGAATGTTCCGCAACGGTTTCGCGTCGCAAAAGTTTCGCGTCGGTGTGGGGAATCCTTTACTATCTAGGACGAAGAAATCTTTTATAAATGCTATATTTATTTTAGGAGCTCCTCTTTTATTATCCTTTCCTCATTTCCTCCACGCTGATGAATCATACATCAAGGGCGTCCAGGGAGTGACTTCGCCAGAAAAGGAAAAACATGGCATCTATTTGGTAATTGAGCCTGTAAGTATTTTAAATATCTTAAATCTACGCTACCTTACACAACACCCTACACTATAGATTGTTAATAAATCTTTATTAACAATCAGATCCCCCTTTGCCTTACAGGTGTAGGGGTAATCGAGACTACACTTCTGGACATTAATAACGATATTTCCTTTTACCAAGAACAATTTTACAAATAATACTAGATTTATGTGAGTTCTTAATGGAAAGCTACGTATTTTTAGAAAATTACTTAAATGATATACTAAATTCTATTACATTATCTCGCTTGTAAATTCTACATAGTTTTATTATTTCGCCCACAGTCTAAATGGACTATTAAAAGAAAACTCACAGTCATTACAAAATAACGGATTGCCTCTACTCACTTATATGTCAAATATAGCTCAATATATTGACATAATAAAACTACAAGCTTATCAGCTTGATTCAGAAATTGTTTTCATTCTCGAAATTTCGTTAGTTGATCTCGAAATCTTCACCTTATATCAATTATATTCAATACCAATATTAGATAATCAAACTGGTTTTCATCATATGCTTTTAACTGTTCATAAATAAAAAGCGCGAGATGATGATTTAATTTCATGTCTTACCCATGGATACCGAAAAATACAAATAAATCAGTTAAAACCAAAGAATGTGTACAGACATTCTTCCGTATCCCATAGACACTGATGCTATAATATGTGAAGCCCAGCTTTTTAAACCTCTCAGCAACTTACCAAAAAATTGCCAGATGTCCATGCTCTTGGCACAAGAAGAAGACCCAATGTCCAACACGAAAGTGAAGAAGAAGCAGAAACACCAATTACTCTGTAAAAGTCAAAGCAAAGGCATTGACTTTTCACTAATAAGGGGAGCTGTTATATGAGAAAATATTAACCTTCAACTAGTTTAAGTTCGCCGACTTCAGATTTCATCATCCCATTCCCATAGAAACCGCTGAGCTCGCATTGTACGAACTGTTGACCAATATTCATGGGAACAGAAATTCAGCACTTCATACCAATCCTATAAATTCGGAATCACTCTTAGCTGCAACTTCTACCGGTCCAGTTATTGTAGTCATTTTAAATTAATGTAATTTTGTACTATTGTTTAATATTTAATGTGTAACAAATAAAGTTCTTTTTTAAAACGTTAAATACGTGATTAGTGATCTAACATATATATATATATATATATATATATATATATATATATATATATATATATATATATATATAACACTATATATTGAAATAAAAAATAATGAAATAAAATTCACACTCAAATGTTTTCAATAAACAAAATCTCATATAATGATTCTCAAAATTTTGTTCTACGTACGTGAACCTTTAAAATTAATGGTACAAACAATATTAGTTAAAATCTCAAAATCCTAATTATTATTCAAATCTCCTAATCAAAATATTTATATCTTTTCTAAAGTAAGTGTAAAAATTGTGTTATCAATAAAGAAAAAAGTGCAGAAAACAAAACTATCTCTCTCTGATGATGAGTGGTCTAAATCCTTGTTCCTTGTAGCCTATACTATCTACTCTTAGCAACTCCCTAGGTAATCAGCAATCTTACAACAAATTGTTGCAAGTTTATCGTCCTTAATGATCTCCTTCAAATGCACGAATCGTTCAAATTATGCTAGCCTCTCCTCCTCTCAATAAACTGAATCTCTCGTTGGCCTGAGTGAAAAATGACTCTTGGAATATCTTCTCTTTACGATAAACTGAATCTCTCGTTGGCCTGAACAGTGACTCTTGGAATATAAATAGAAAAATATGACTTACAATCTTTTACTGGATTAGCTTCTGTCAGATACACTAACTACACGAAAACTCACAAACTTTCACTGCTACTGCTTCCTACCTCTGGGAAACTACCAGAGAACAACGGCCCTTTGCCTTGTACACTTGAAAACCAACTGACTATCATTTTTTTTTTAAACTAACTAAAGTCTCATTCTCAAACCAACCATCCCACCTTTTTCAATCTCATCCAATCAAATCGCGTCATACATCTCCCATTTCTTCATTTCGATAACACAAACAATTTTTACCTACAATTATAAAATTTCCTAAAACTTATTTACAAAATAATCTTTTTCTACCAATTCTTATGAACTAACAAAAACATATCTTTCTAAAATCTATTCTATTGTCCTAATTACTGCACAAATTTATTTGGAAAACCCGCTTCCATTGTCTAGGATTTCACTTAAGCTTATGCAGGTCACTCAAATATATTTTAACAAAGAAAATAATTTATGCATATCTTACGTTTTGTTCAATACAGGTAATCCAAAATTAAAAGACTTTCATTCTTTGAAATGTTTGTAGTTCATTATTTGACTTATCTGAATTATTTTAATTTTTTTTTAACTTTGAAATATTTTAAGCAAACCAATATTTTTCTCGATTTTACATATCATAACAATATATATATATATATATATATATATATATATATATTATATATATATATATATATATATATATATATATATATATTGTCGAATTCTACCAAAACTGTACTGACGGCCCAGAAATTATGAAATGCGAATTAGAACATGCTATAAATAATGCTAAAATTGAGTTGCTGAAGCTAATAGAGAATGATAACATAAAAGTATTATAATTTATTCGTCTTCCGGGTTTGGACCGTGTCATTTGTGAGTGACCCAAAAGTGGGTTCATCTCGACGTTTCGCTACAATTGTATGTAGCTTCTCAATTGTAGCGAAACGTCGAGATGAACCCACTTTTGGGTCACTCACAAATGACACGGTCCAAACCCGGAAGACGAATAAATTATAATTCTGACTCTGGCTGTGGAAGCCTACGATCTCATTTAACATAAAAGTAGTAGTAAGACTTTTTAATTCAATATATAACACCGGAGTGATTCCAGCAGATTGGCTCAAAACCATCTTTATCGCAATACCTAAACAACATAATGCGAGAAAATGCTCAGAATATCGATTAATTAGACTAATGAGCGCTTAACATCCTATTACAAAAATGCCGTGACCAAAGAAAATATGTATTTGCATGTTTCATGGACTTCGACAAGGCATACGATAAAGTACAGCATGTAAAATTAATGCAAATACTGAAAAATATCGGAATAGATGACAAGGATATTCGTGTCATTAAAAATTTGTACTGGAATCAAACTGCTATCGTAAAAATTGGAGATAACTACACTGATGAAATCCCCATACAACGAGGAGTCAGACAAGGTTGCATTTTGTCGCCAACATTGTTCAATGTTTACATGGAGCACTTATTTAAAAAGGCACTTTAGAGACAACCAGACGGAATAAAAATTAACGAGGAACTACTAAATGTGATTAGATATGCAGACGATACAGTAATTCCATCAGATAATATTAAAGGTCTTCAAATTCTGCTTGATCGTATTCACGAGGTAGGAGAGGAAATGGTCATTAAAATAAACTGAAACAAAACCAAATTTTTAGTGTTTAGTCGTGACCCACATCCCGATGCAAAGCTTCAATTGAACGGAGTCCAAGTTGAGATAGTTCACAAAATGACATATTTGGGAACTGTGATAATGGACCAACTGGATCCAGACATAGAAATAAAACGTAGAATAGCAATGACTAAAACTACTTTTATGAAAATGAAGTCATTTCTTTGCAATAACCATCTCAGTTTAGAACTAAGGCAAAGAATGGTTAAGTGCTATGTTTGGTCTGTACTTTTGTATAGTACAGAAGTGTGGACGCTAAAAGTATCGATCATGAACAAAATTGAAGCATTGGAAATGTTGGTTCATAGACGAATGCTGAAGATACCTAAGACAGCAAGGAAAACTAATGAAGAAGTACTAAGAAGTGTCAACATTAGTGGCCACATTAAAGTGGATTTTTGTGAAACATTGCAACAAAGGACAGCCCACAATCCAAATTTTTTAAAATGCATTCTTTTTACGGACGAGGCCACCTTTACGCGACAAGGTATGTTTAACTCCCATAATGCACACTACTGGTGTGATGAGAATCCACGAGTCAAAAGGGTATCACATTACCAACACTCATTTAAGGTAACAAATTAATAGGTTATCATATTCTACCTGGAAATTTAAATCGTGATATGTATCTTGATTTTTTAAACAATTTCTTATTCAAGATATTAGAAGATTTGACGCTAAACGAGCGAAGATCTTTATTTTTTATGCACGATGGAGCTCCACCACACTTTGATACAAGGTGTCGTAATTAGTTAAGTAATCATTTTCCGAATCGATGGATTGGTAGAGGTGCAGAAGCTCCGATTCATTGGCCTCCTCGGTCATGCGATTTTAACCCTTTGGACTACGCAGTTTGGTCGTATATTAAGGAAAAAGTCTATGCTACAGAGGTAAATTCACGCCAAGAATTGGAAGAAAGAAGTCAACGTCAATTTAATGACATCATAGCTGATCCCCTACCGTTTAGAAGGTTAATGGAATCTTTAGAAAAAAGAATCGACTTGTGTATTCCCGAAAACGGAGGGCATTTTGAACACTTACTGTAATTGAATTTTATTTTATGTTCTTAGTCACTAATTTAATTTTTTTCTTGTGAGTTTTGTTTAATTACTAACTATTTTATACCAGCATCAATTATTACTTCATAATTTTAAAATCAAAATATTCCGAAAACGGTACACAGTATCAAGTTTTACCGAGAGTACCTTTTTCGTGTAAAATTGAATGATGTTTAAGTTTACTTGAAATTTTGATTAATAATTATACTCTTAAAAAAGTTATATTGACTAATATTTAGTACGATCCGTGTAACTAGCGCCCTCTATGAGAATCAGATATAAAAACAAATTTTTGCCGAAACAAATAGTTTCGGCAAAATCGTAAAAAATGCGTAAAATTTTTTTCTTCAACGCCCTGTATCTTGAAAACGGATGGCGTTACAAAAATTTTTTACTAAGCAAACCCCAATTATTTTTCAGTTTTTTACCTACCCTAGAGACGGGGTTACCTTTTTTTGAAACTTTGTATAAGCTCTTTATAAGAATAATTACTAACAGACTGGAACCTAAGCTGGATTTTCACCAACCATTAGAGCAGGCCGGATTTAGGACTGACTTTGAAATGAATGACCACCTACAAGTAATAAAATCCTTAATAGAGAAAGTTACAGGGTACAACAAGCCATTGATATTAATATTTGTAGACTTTGAGAAAGCGTTTGACTCAGTCCAGCATCCTCCTCCTCCTAAGTGCCTTCTGTATTGAGGTTGGCGATCAATATGGCAAATTTCTCTCTGTTCTGGGCTTGATGGATTAAGTCATTTCCTTTTCGGAGCCAGGATTTCTTCTTTCTTCCTATACCCCTTTTACCCTCGATTTTGCCTTCTAATATTACCTGGAGCTGCTCAAATTCCTTATGGCGCATTATGTGTCCTAGATATGACGTCTTTCTAATTTTGATTGTATTAACCAGATGAGGTCGTGTGTTCATTATTTCCAGTACCTCTTCATTTGTAGTTTTGCTGGTCCAGCTTATTCTTAGCATTCGGCGGTACATCCACATTTCGAATGAATTCAGTTTGTTGACGTGATACTGTTTTAATATCCAGGTCTCACAGCCATATAGTAGTAGAGACCACACATAACACTTTAGTGTTCTTAACCTTATTGTGATTGATAGCTTGGGGTTACAGAGCATTTTACGCATGTTCATGAAGCCAGATCTTGCTATTTCAATACATCTTCTAATTTCTTTTGAGTGGTCCAGCTGACTGTTTAGCTCTCTGCCCAGGTATATGAAGCTTTAGGAGCTCTGAAGGGTGATACCATTGATTTGTATGTTGGGTGTAATTTGTTCATGGGGGTTCTTGTGGAATACCATGATTTTGGTTTTGGAAAGATTAATATCCAAACCTAGTCTGTGACTTTCTTCTGATAGTATGTTCATCAATATTTTTAGTTGGTCTTCTGTTTCTGCTAATACTACGGTGTCATCTGCATATCTTACATTGTTAATGATGATTCCATTGACTGTGGCACCTTCAGGGCGATCTTCAAAAGAAGCTCTGATGATATTTTCGGCAAGACATTAAATAGAAGAGGGGACAGAATGCACCCTTGACGCACTCCTCGTTCTATGTTTACATAATTGGTATTTCCGTTGTGTGTTCGAACAGCATAGTTCCATGTTAAGAGCTCTTAGGAAGAGCGCCCACCAAACTGGCATGGAAAGTGGCAAGTGGCAAGTAGCACACGTCTAGCATGTTATTTAAAATGTAACCAATGCAAACGAATGATTAGACTGAATGATGTCACTGTCATTTTGGTGTGCACTGAATCATTCGTTTTATTGGTTAAATTTTAAGTAACATGCTAGACAAGTGCTTCTTGCTACGTACCGCTTGCCATTCCAGCTTGGTGGGCGCTCTCCCTTACAGAGTGCACTATTGATCATAGGTAGACAACTCTTCTTCGGAATATATATATATAATAGCGCAATAGCTGCAGTTAGAATGTATTATGGCAACACGAATACATTTCACTTCGAGAGGGGTATTAGGCAAGGAGATACCATCTCTCCTAAGCTATTCACCGCTTTGTTTCAGAGTGCCATGAGAAACAATAATTGTTAGAATATTGAAGTCAACATAAATGGAGAGTTTCTGAACAACTTGAGATTTGCAAACGACATAGTTCTTATTGCACACCGGGTAGATCATGCCTGCCAGCTTCTTCAAGACCTTCAGAGCTCGTGTACACAAGTTGAACTTAAAATTAATTTTTCCAAAACACAATATATGACCAACCTTGTACTGGCAAAAAACATCTCAACTAACAGCACGCAAATTGAACAGGTGCATAGCTATAAATATCTGGACCACGAGATTAAATTAGGAAGAGATAATCAAACAACGGAGCTAAACAGGAGAATAGGACTGGCATGGGCGGCGTACGGAAAACTGAGAGAAGTGTACTCCCAGTTCTAACGTATGGAGCAGAAACATTGCTTCTTACCAGAAAAGTAATCAATAAAATACAAGTGGCACAGAGAGCGATAGAGAGGTCAATGCTGAATATATCCCTCAGAGACAGAGTATCAAATACAATAGTTAGGAGAAAAACTGGGGTGTTACTGACGCAGTTCAAAGGATTACAACATTGAAATGGAACTGGGCGGAGCATGTTGCCAGATTAAAAGATGGAAGGTAGACGAAGAAAATTCTGGAAAGAAGACCTAGAGACGATGGTTATCTTAATCGAGGACGTTCTCCAACAAGGTTGTCAGATGACATTAAGCGCTTCTAGCACAACTGGATTCAGGATGCTCAAGACACAACGCATTGGAATTATTTACGGGAGGCCTATGTCCCAGCGCAGTGAACTCAAAACGGCTGATGATGATGATGATGATGTTTTACTTAGTATGGTGTCCCACAAAGCTACTCGTCACATCTTTTTTCCCATGTACTTGAACATTTAGCCAGTGATTGTATCATGACTGGCTGCAAAAAATATTTATTAACAAATATTTTTCTGTTAACTATAAACTAATCATGAAATAACTTGATTGCAGAATACTGGCACTCCTTTACAAGGAAGGAAGAGGGTCCAACTTAATATGGTATTAAGGAATATCGAATACGTTCCGTTTACTAAAAAATTATTGCCTACAGTGTTGCCTGTGATATGGATTGAAGAGGTAAGTTTGAATGTGAGTGAGTTATTAGAATGATGTAAATTTCTAGCGTTTTCACTAAATTATCTACGGTATGATACTTCATATTGGATGTTTTTAGTTTAGGGATATTTACTGGCGTAAGCACATATTTTTCTGCTCTGTTAATGATGTACAATTTAAGTGATATTTATTAGTGATTAATGTGTTGTTTGGTATCAAAAAACCCGTAAAAGTTCAGACCCTATTAATCTGTAAATAATCTTTCATTTTTATTAGTGACTATTCCAGAAATTGCATTTATTTGCAATTAGAAGCACATATTCTCCTAATTGAGTTCAACAAAAAGTTAAGTAAAATGAAATCGTAGGCTTCCACGGCCAGAGTCAGAATTATAGTTTATTCGTCTTCCGGTTTTGGACCGTGTCATTTGTGAGTGACCCAAAAGTGAGTTCATCTCGACGTTTCGCTACAATTGTATGTAGCTTCTTCAGGAGAACAAAGAAAAAGAAAACAAAAGACAGGAAGATGGGTAGTTAGCAACGGTAACTCAGTTACTCAACGCAACCAGAGGCGAATACTAACTACCAAGATGGGCATTTGGTCACAGTAACTCAACTACCTAACGCAGTCAGAGGTGAAAACCAAAGTCAAGAGGAAATGTGATGTTTTAGAACAAGAAAATTGGGAACCAAGTTATTATCACGACATCTAGAGAGGCAGGTGAGCGAAGAAAGTAGAGATGCAACTTTAGAGCGAAGATTGGAGAACTCTGAGGTTTTGCGGAATATAACCTCCCCGTAGAGGTTGGTCAAATGAAATCGTAGGCTTCCACGGCCAGAGTCAGAATTATAGTTTATTCGTCTTCCAGGTTTGGACCGTGTCATTTGTGAGTGACCCAAAAGTGGGTTCATCTCGACGTTTCGCTACAATTGTATGTAGCTTCTTCAGGAGAACAAAGAAAAAGAAAACAAAAGACAGGAAGATGGGTAGTTAGCAACGGTAACTCAGTTACTCAACGCAACCAGAGGCGAATAGTAACTACCAGGATGGGCATTTGGTCACAGTAACTCAACTACTTAACGCAGCCAGAGGTGAAAACCTCTGGCTGCGTTAGAGGGGTCACTCACAAATGCAGAGGGTCACTCACAAATGACACGGTCCAAACCCGGAAGACGAATAAACTATAAAAACTTAAGTACTCTTTATAAAAAGTTATCAGTACTTCTACAAATAATATATTTAGATGATAGGCCAGTACTTGATCTAAAAATTTTTAAAATTTTTAAATATGTCATGCACAAAATGTTTGTTGGATGTCAAGGGTGGTGAATATTGGGTTTGTGATGGTTGCAATCAGAATATTCATCATCAATGTTCCAATCTGACAGCATCAGAAATCAGGGTGTTGGAGTTGAAGGGTAGAAGAGTCCTTAAACTTTTTTGCGAATCCTGTGAGGAGGGTATTAAAATGATTCCTATGATGAAGAAGCAAATCATTTCTCTTGAACAAAAGGTGGAACAACTTATTGATAAAATTAGCTCACTAGAACTGCCTAGAGATAACAAAGCCACAGATCTTGACACCATCATCCAGGAAGTAGAGGAACGTAAATTCCGTGAAAATAATATTATTATTTATAACCTCTATGAAACCAACTCTAGCACAGCACCAGCAAGAATTGAAGAAGATATGAAGAAAGTTAAACAAACTTTAAGCGTGATCAATCCCAATATTCAAGTTAAAAAAGTCATTAGACTTGGTAATATCAAGAATAATATGTCACATCCACTTAAAGTAGTCCTTGAAAATAAGAATGTAGCACTATCAATTTTAAAAAATAAAAATAAACTTGCCTTTCGGCAAGTTTAAAACTCCGATTCCACCTATCTACAAAGAAAATACCTTAGTGAACTTCGTACTAATTTGAAAGATAGGGTTTCAAAAGGTGAAGAAAATCTTACCATTAGGTACATTCGTGGTGTACCAAAAATAGTAATCCAGAAAAAAAAACTGAATTCCAGGGGTACCTCCCACATTGTGTCTAATGAACTAACAGTTTATTTTCAGAATGTTAGAGTAATTAGAACTAAGCTTGGTGCTCTTGAAGAAAGTGCTGCTACAACTGACTATGATATGCTTATATTTACTGAGTCGTGGTTGTGTGATGGTATCAGTAGTGACGAATTGGGACTTTTAGATTTTAATATATATCGAAAGGACCGCACTACATTAACTAGTGTTAAAGTAATTGGAGGGGGTGTCCTTATTGCAGTTAAAAAATGTTACTCTACCACATGTTCACTTGGAGGAACTGTTTGTCGAAGTTTGCACTCTGAATCAATGCTATATATTTGGTACAGTTTATCTTCCGCCTAATTTAGCCTTAATATGCTATGAGAATCATTGTATTCGTATAGAATCTGTCTGTAACAATTTTCCTGAACACAAGTTCATTCTAACAGGAGACTACAATCTGCCAAACAGCGAATGGTACCATGATGAAAGAGGTGTCTTTAGTAATAATAGTAACACTACTACTGATACTTTAGTTGATACTTTTGCATTTCATAACCTATTTCAGCTCAATCAAATCACAAATTGCAACGGAGTTTTACTTGACCTAGTTTTTGCAAATGATAATGAAAATGTAACGGTTGAAATTGCTAATGATTATTTATTGCCTTGTGATCTTTATCATCCTGCGTTATCAATTTCTTTAGCTATAAATGATAATATGCCCGAGCTTCAATATAATAGTTTTGCCTTCAATTTTAGGAGAGGAGACTATGTTGCTCTTAATATGTATCTTGCTAGTATCTCCTGGGAGAACGTTTTAGGTATTTGCAGAGATATTAACGAAGCCACGGAACTGTTCTACTCCATATTGCAGTTTGGTGTCAATTGTTCAATACCACGTACAAGATTAAAAAATCCCAAATTTCCTCGTTGGATGACTAATGACCTAAAATCATTAATATTTAGAAAAAAATCATATATAGAAAAAAAATTGCTCATAAGATATATAAACAAACAAATTCTTGGGACGATTATCTACTTTTCTCTTCCTTGAGAACCAAATGCAAAGAACTAAGCAGGTCATGTCATGAAATTTATATAAGTCAAACTGAATCTAGAATTAGTTCAAACGTAAAGCACTTTTGGAATTTTGTTAACAGCAAACGCAAAAATAATGGTCTACCAAACACAATGTTTTTTGGAAACACAATGCTTAATAATGGTGCGGATATCGTTAATAGCTTTGCGCAATACTTTCAAAATATTTACAGAGCAAATGATGATGATTTAATACAGCCCATCTTAGAGTATGAGAAAACAGTGAGTCTAAATTCTTGTAATGTATCTATTGAAATCATATTTGAAAAATTAGCCAATTTAGACCCTTTTAAGGGCTCTGGGCCAGATGGAATTTCACCCATACTATTAAAAAAATGTAGATGTACTTTAACCCATCCCTTATATTTTCTGTTTTTTCATTCACTTGATTCAGGTATTTGTCCAAGTTTGTGGAAATCTAGTTTTATTGTTCCTATTCATAAATCAGGTGACAGGAGTAACATAGCTAACTACAGACCAATAAGCATTCTTTCTTCTACTCCTAAAATACTAGAGAGTATAATATGTGACTCTATTAAAACACCTTTATGCAATGTACTCATTGAAGAGCAACATGGTTTTCTTTCAGGTAGATCAACTTCGACAAATCTTTTACTTTTCACGCAATACATATCTGATGCTTTGGAAAAGGAGACTACAGGTGGATGCTATTTATACAGATTTCTCCAAAGCATTTGACACTGTGAATCATAAATTGTTGTGTAATAAGCCTAAAACTATTAGATTTACAGGCAATCTGTATAACCGGTTATGTAGTTACCTAACTAGCAGAATACAACTTGTTAAAATTAAACACTTTCAATCTAGTGAGATCTCCGTAACATCTGGTGTTCCACAAGGAAGCCACTTAGGGCCTTTCCTTTTTAATATATTTGTTAATGACATTAAATCTCAAATTAACTCTAAATTTTTGCTATTTGCTGATGATTTAAAAATCTATAGAATTATCGAAGACGTCTCAGATTGTGAAAAACTACAAATTGATATTAACAAAATTATGGCATGGTGCAATTGGAACCAAATGAGCATTAATGTTGGAAAATGTCAGTTTATTAGTTTCTGTAGAAGAATTAACAACCTCTCTTATAATTACAAATTAGGTGAAGAACCACTGAAGGCTGTCTCAACTGTAAGAGATCTAGGTGTTCAATTAGACTCCAAACTAAATTTTTGTGCTCATTAGGATTATGTGAATAACCAGGCATTTAAAATGTTAGGCTTCATTATTAGAACCTCTAGATGTTTGCATAACAATAATTCCATCAGACTGATTTACATTTCCCTAGTTAGATCTGTTCTTGAGTATTGCTCAGTCGTTTGGTCACCCACTTATGAAGTCCATATAGCCAAGCTTGAAAAAGTCCAAAATAAATTCATTAGGTACTTAAGTTTTAAATTACACAAACCTTTAAGCGACCATTCCTACTCAGAAATTAGAAATACATTAAACCTTCCTAGGCTATCTTAAAGACGGATGTATGCTGATGTTTTGTTTCTTCATAAACTACTGAATTCAAAAATTAATTGCAATGATCTACTGTCTCTAATTGACTTTAATGTTCCCTCTAGAGTTACTAGAACATCTCAAAATTTTGCAATTAAATTTCATCGCTCTAACTTTGGTAGGCATTCTCCACTGAGTAGAATCATTCTAAATGGAAATAGAATAGACTTTGATTTGTTGCTGTGCGCTTCGGAAAATGTCTGTAGAATGTGTTAAAAAAAATTTTTGTAATTTTATGTGATTTATATTTGCTATGTGCTTTATATAATTTTAATATTTGTTTTTTTTTCTATATAGCTGCATCGCCAATTCTTTTCATACATATTTACTATATCTTTATAATTATTGTATCACTAGATAACACTTGTAATACTTTTTGTATATATATATATATATATATATATATATATATATATATATATATATATATATATATATATATAATATATATATATTAAACTGGGTGGTATCCCGTTAATAAATAAATAAATAAATGTGATTACTCGATATAGATCTCTTAATGTTTTTATGCAGAAAATATTAAATTAGTTTTTGTAAATTGTCAATAATTGTAAATATAATCACAAGCAATAAGCACTTATCCAAAGTAATTAGCAGTAAAAACATGAATTGTAGTCATTTACCGATGTAATTTTCTATGTAATATAATCCAAGAAAAAAACGTATGAGATCTTTACCAAAGATGACTAAATAAATTTCTGAAACAACGGTCTACCAAACTAGATATAAATGTTGAAGGTGAGAATGATGTAAGAATATCTAAACATATTTAGACTCTCATGCATAATAACATTACTAAGTGTATACTTTAACCGCACCTTGCTCTGCTTTTTCACTTATTACTTCACTTATCACAATAATTCGTCTAGGAGTTTGATGGTCTTGCCATTCACATGATTGGATGTTCATGGTTCTTGGTAAACTTACTCATTGTCTGACGAACGGTATCCATCTGGAGATTTCGATAAATACCACAGTTTCTGACGCACCAGGAAGCATTGTTTTTATCAGAATTATCAGAATGGTTTAAAAAGACACCAAAGTATCCCTGTCATGGAGCCAAATGACGAATATATCGTCAATTTATCGTAGTCAATATGTCGGTTTGAGCATTGATGTGGATATTGCTTGAGTCTCGAATCTTCCATAAAGATATTGGCAATTATTGGAGATAAAGGGGAGCCCATTGGGCACCATTTATTTGTCTGTAGAATTTATTTTAGAAAATGAAAGAGGTGTTAGACATGCAATGCTGAATGAGACATAAGTGCTCTTGTTGTTGGATACTGTATTTCGTTTTCAGAATGTTTAAAGTTTCATCTATTGGAATGTTTGTAAAGAGTGAGACAATATCGAAACTTACTAGAATGTCTGACGGTGATATAGGGTATTGTTTAAGAAGTTCGATGAAATGAAAGAGTTTTTGACGAAGTATGAAGCATTTTTTGGCGAAAGGTTGTGGCCAAATACTTGGCTAATGGTTTTGGCCAAATACTTGGCTAATGGTTCAGGTTGTGTAGGGCAGTTGTATGCACTTAAAATGGGACGTAGAGGAATATCGGGTTTATGAATTTTGGGTAGGCCATAAATTCGAGGTGTTCTGGAAGATTTTTCGTCAGGAATTAAAGATTGTTTTATGTCAACAGGAAGAGAGGTTTTATTGATAATGGCTTTTATTGTTTTCTCCAGAAAGGTTATTGGATTATTAGGAATTGGTTTGTAGTCTGGAGTATTAACGAGATTTGAGAGTTAA
This sequence comes from Diabrotica balteata, assembly GCA_918026665.1. Taxonomy (NCBI): domain Eukaryota; kingdom Metazoa; phylum Arthropoda; class Insecta; order Coleoptera; family Chrysomelidae; genus Diabrotica; species Diabrotica balteata. The sequence goes on from OU898284.1 coordinate 48,398,962, forward strand.
TTAATGTTAGAAGAAGATGTGTAGGATGACGGTGGCGTTGCCTTTATTGGCGGGTAGATTAAATAAATATATACAGGGTTACGCAATTCAACTGTTACCTATTCAAACGACCATAATTTTTTTGTGTGAAAATATTTTTTATTAATTCACATGACAAAAATGTGTGAAAATGATCAAAATTTCAGAATCTATTCATTTTAGCTCAATGTGGCCACCTTTTGCCTTGACTATGGCCTTTAAAATGTGGAAAACGGGCGTGGGTCGCGCCCAATGGTTTAACAAAAAATGAGATTGATTACATCCTATCCAAAGAAAAGAACATAGTACAAGACGTTACGGTCATAAACATGATTTCCGTAGGAAGTGATCACAGAATTGTTAGAGCCAAAATCAAAATTAACGCCACAACAGACAGACAAAAAGTTAAACCATCTAAAAAAGAGATATATACAGAACTTCTTAAAGAACGCAAAGAACAATACAAAAACCAGCTAAAAAGAAGTGACATATCACAGCTAAAGGGTTTGCAACTAGACGAACTAAACGATAAAATAACAACAGAACTACTAGAAGCAGGCCTGAAGATTGCTAATAAACAAAAGCGAAAACAACAAAAAATTAGCGCTAAATCACAAGATATGCTAAACAAACGACGACAACTCCTGAATGATAACAAAAGAAATACAGTGGAGTTTACCGAACTGAACAAAAGCATAAAAAAACAGATAAAAGAGGATTTAAAGAAATACCAAGAAGATCGCATTAAGAAAATCATAGAAAAGAACAAAAGTTTAAAAACAATGAAGACAAATATAGGAAAAAGAAAACTAATCATGCTTAAAGCTGAGAACAATGAAGAAGGAGATCTAGGAGAAATAGTAAAAATCATAGAAAGATATTACACAGACCTATACAGTTCTAAAAATGACCCACCACTATCATCTAAACAGAATCTCTCGAGGAAAATACAAAATAAAGCGACCGGTGAGGACAAAATACTGGCGGAACTGCTAAAAGAAGGAGGAGACACGATAAAAAAAATGCTAAAAATACTGTTCAACAAATGTCTGTTTGAAGGTAAAATACCTAAACAATGGAGAAATGCCAACACAATCTTTATATATAAGAAAAGAGACCGAACAGACCTAAACAACTACCGTCCTATTTCCCTTTTGTCACAACCATATAAAACTTTCACAAGAATAATAAACAACCGACTAACCTATAAACTTGATAACTACCAACCAGTGGAACAGGCCGGATTCAGGAAAGGATACAGCACAATCGACCATCTACATGCGCTTAAAATCTTAATTGAGAAAACCAATTAATACAACCTTGTACCTAGCATACGTAGATTATGAAAAGGCTTTCGACAGCATTGAACACTGGGCGGTTGAAAAAGCTCTGGTCAATAGTAGAATAGATTCAAGTTACCATGACCATAATTCTGGACGACAAATTGATAACGGATAATATAAAAGTTAAACGAGGAGTCCAACAAGGCGATATAATTTCACCTAAACTGTTTACCTTGACCATCGAAGACATAATAAAATCAACAGATTGGGAAAACAAAGGAATATGTATTAACGGAAAATACTTAAATCACCTTAGATATGCGGATGATATACTCCTGATCTCCTCGGAATGACAAGAACTGGAATTAATGCTGAATGAACTTCATGAAAAATCACTGCAAAAAGGCCTAAAAATTAACTTCAACAAATCAAAAGTAATGACAAACACGGAAGACCAAGAAGCAATAAAAATACAAACAGAAAAAATAGAACAGGTAAATGAGTATATCTATCTAGGACAAGCAATCAGAGCTAACAGAGAAAATCAAACAGCCGAAATATCGAGACGAGTAAGAATGGGATGGGCAGCGTTCGGCAAACTTTCTTACGTTCTAAAAAATCAAACAATCCCTCTATACTTACGAAGCAAGGTATATAACTCCTGTATAATACCGGTGCTCACCTACGGAGCACAGACATGGATATTTACACAGGCCAATTTGGATAGGATAAGGAAGGCACAAAGAGCGATGGAGAGACAAATGTTGGGTATATCACTTAAAGATAGAAAACGTAACCAGTGGATTAGAACCAGAACAAAGACAGTAGACGCGATAGAACAAGCAGCAAAACTGAAATGGAAATGGGCTGGACACAATGAACGTCTCCAAGACGGACCATGGAACAATGCCATCGGAAAGTGACGTCCATAGAATGCAAAGAGATCAAGAGGCAGACCACAGATGAGGTGGAAAGATGACATCAGGAAACAAGGAGGTCCCACATAACAGAGAATAGCTCAAGATAGGGAAAGATGGAGAGAACTGGGGGAGACCCATATCCAACAATGGAAGGATAGAGAATAGGTTCAAAAAAATGGCCTTCAAGCGATCAAAAAACAAGTTGCATGCTGCACGAATGTGATCTTCCGGTATTTTGGCTCATTCACGCATAATTGCTTTCTTCAGCGCATCTATACTGCCATATTTGTTAGTACTCACCTTGCTCTCCAAAATGGACCAGATGGAATAGTCCATAGGATTTACGTCTGGCGAATTCTAAAGCAATTGTGTGGATGAAATGAAGTGTGGAACATGGTTTTTTAACCATTCTTGGTTCACACTAGCTTTATGAGACGGTGCCCAGTCTTGTGGGAAGGTCCATGATCTACAACCGAAAAGTTTGCATGCTCACGGCTCTAAAGCAGCTTCTAAATCATTCTCCCGATAATAAGTTGCATTGACTTTAATACCAGATTCAATAAAAACGATTGGACAGCGTCCATTGGCCGTTACAGATGCCCATACCATTACTTGAGATGGGAACTTACTTCGGGTGGCCGTTCGTAAGCTCAAACTTTCGTAGGTGCATTTGGTCAAGTAAATACGATCAGTTTGAGAGTTAATGAACTGCTCAATAGGGAAGTTTTTCTCATCAGAGAACACCATGTTCGGAAATTCGCCACGTTCGTGCAGGCTTAACAACTCCTTTGCTCTTTCAAGCCGAACTTTATTTTGCTTTGGTATAAGATTGTGTGTTTTTTGGAACTTGTAAGGATTGACCTTGAGCTCCTTTTTCAATATTGGTTACATGCTTCGTTGGGATATTTTCAGTTCTTTGGCCATTTGATTACTACTACGACATGGATTTCGCTCAAGTCGAGCCTTTACTTTCCGAACCATTTCAGGTGATGTTGCTGTTTTTTTTCGTCCACCACCATAGCGTTTGGCAATGCTAGCAGTATAATTATAACGAGATATGGTGCAATACACAAACATTTTATTCACTTTGAGGTGCTTGAGCTAACGAACAATAGCTGGTTGTGATTTTCCAGCCAAATATAATTACACTATTACGGTTAAATTCCATTGCTAATAACTTTTGTTGTATGTATAAAACTTGAATGCAAATGCTTTTGACGGCTTATAAACAATATACTAAAGTGTTATCAGGCCAACTTTCACATAGCTGTCATTATCGATTTGCCAGATATATCGATGTGAAGTTGGCAACAGTTCAATTGCGTAACCTTGTATATATATATATATATATATATATATATATATATATATATATAATATATATATATATATACATTTGAATTGTTATTACTTTGAAATGAAATTGGTTTGAAACCTCATGCAAAGTGGAACTAGCTACTGTACTATTTTCATGCTTAATTATCTTCTTCTTCTACTTAAGGTGTGTTCTTCATTACTGAAGGTTGGCTATAACTACAGCAAATTCCTCTCTACCTTGAACTGTTCTTAGTATTGAATGTGTGTCCATACCTATCCAGTCTCTTACATTCTTAAACCGGAGCATTTTCGTCTTCCTGGACCTCTCCTTCCTTCCATTATAAGTCGTAGGAGTTGTATTTTTCGCCTCTGTAAATATGTCCTAGGTAACTCGTTTTTCTGTTTTTTACAATATTTAGGAGTTCTCTCTTAATACCCATTCTTCTTAGCACCTCGTTGTTGGTCACGTGCTCTGTCCAAGAGATCTTCAGCATCCTTCGAAAAACCCACATCTCAAAGGCTTCTATACGCTTAATTATCACTTCAGTATTATGTCTACCAAGTCTACTGGCAGGCTTTAATATGTGTTGTCTGTTTCTACGATAATGTACACCTTCAGGTGTTCTGACGACGTATGATCTTGTAAAAGGACTTATTGCTATCACATTGGCTGGTAACCACGGTGATGATGGAAACTTTTGATAAAATACATTTTCCCCAACAAACAAATTTAGTAGGTTTCTTGCTGACCTATCGTGATATTCTTTTACTTTCCTTAACAAATTTGTTATATTCATCCCTATCAACTGGTTTTGGTATGAGTACATTGTTACTAAGGGTAATTTTATTTTTAAATTACGTGACATTAATAATTAGGCTGGAGAATAATCACATTCTAATGTATTTCTGTATTGTAACATTCCCTGATAAGAATCAGAGCCTGACTCTATATACTTATTTAAAATACTCTTGACAGTCTCAACTGTTCTTTTTACTAAACCATTACTTTTTGGATAATAAGGACTAGAACTTTGATAAGTAATATTGAAATCTACTAAAAATTACTGAAAATCTTTTGATGAGAATGGAGGACCATTATCAGACATTAAGATCAATGGTATTCCATGTCACGCAAATATAGACTTCATTGTACTAATTTTGCTGACGTATTATTTAAAAGCATTATTTCAAAATATTTAGAATAGTAATCTATCAATAAAATATATGGCACTTTACTATGATAAAAAAATCAACACCAATTTCCTGCCAAGGCAAAGTCGGTATTTCATGTGGTAATAGTGGTTCATCACTATTTGATCTATGATATTTAATACATGCTGGATACTGTTCAACTTTATCATTTATATCCACTGTCATTCTTGGCCAAAAAACCACTGTACGTGCTTGCTGAATACATTTTTCATATCCTAAATGACCTTCACGAATTATTTCCAATATGATTTGACGTAATGACTCAGGAATTATTATTTGTTTTTTTTTATCTACAACATCCACAACATGTATTTCATGATTAAAATTATAATATGGTTTAATTTCTGTTTCCAATTTATTCTTCGAACTTGGCCGACCTTCATTATAATATTTTATTATTAAAACAATTTATTTCAAATCCTTTATAAAAGGTATATAATAAAATGCCCAAACGGGCTATCACAATTACATTTCAGAACGTTTTCGGATTGTTAAATCCATCATCAGTGTAAACAGGGTATACATGCTATGAGCCACCAAAATATATGGGTCAAAACCCTTTAAATGGTCCTGAGACGAAGTGTCTTCGAGGACCTGTTGATAACAACTCTTATCAAATCCTATGGAATCAAGTAGAGAGTCATACATTACCTGAAGTTTACAATCTATGTAGTTGAGCTTACTATAATGTTTACCGATCTCCTTTTTTAATATTTTAAGTTGAAACGTTTTCTTTGGGTTGACTGGAACTGGACTTTAAATGTTATAAATTTACAGTTATTTTACATTATATATAGTTACAAATTAGGATGTTTAAGTTACCGTTGGAATTGGTAACATGGCGACGTATGACCCTACATAGGTAAAATGGTCCTGAGATGAAGTATCTTCGAGGACCTGTTGATAACAACTGATTGACGGTATGGTCAACTTGGCTCTTCAATACATGCGCTTAGCCACTAAAAGATGTACGTTCAAGCTGGATATTTGATTCATATCCCAGTGTATTAACAACCAGGTCTTCCCTACTTTTTGTACAATCAAAACTCCAGTAAATGTTCCAGTCAACCCAAAGAAAACGTTTCAACTTAAAATATTAAAAAAGGAGATCGGTAAACATTATAGTAAGCTCAACTACATAGATTGTAAACTTAAGGTAATGTATGACTCTCTACTTGATTCCATAGGATTTGATAAGAGTTGTTATCAACAGGTCCTCGAAGACACTTCGTCTCAGGACCATTTAAAGGGTTTTGACCCATATATGTTGGTGGCTCATAGCATGTATACCTCGTTTACACTGATGATGGATTTAACAATCCGAAAACGTTCTGTAATGTAATTGTGATAGGCCGTTTGGGCATTTTATTGTTTGGGCCTTTTATAAAGGATTTGGAATAATTGTTTTGTGAGAAATGGTATAGTCTCCTCGTATTTCGGTGAAACTGTGTAAGAATATATTTATCTGGAATAAAAGCAGGCAATAAAAATTAAAATAAAACTACTCTACCAGGAGTAGTTATTAACTGCAAAATTATCAATGACTGAGATGTAAAGTTTTAATATCCCCATCGATATTTACATTCAGATGTGCCTGGTATTATGTTTGAAGATATTATGTACAGTCGCCCAGATAAAGTTATCATCGATGCATTCTTTGCCTAAGATAACAATATTTGCCTGAGCGACCGAAACTATAAGGTAGTTTATCCAAATAAATTTCGTTTTGACTGTCCAGTGGTTTACACTTGGGTAGGTAGGAATAATATTTTACTTTATTTTGAACTTTATTTTTAAACGAAATATTGTTTATTTGGATGAAACCTGGTATGGTACTCATGACACGGTGAAAATAAGTTGGACGAATAATAACAAAAAGTGTTCTAATTCAGTACCGCCCAATAAAGGACAGAATTATAATTTTACACTGCGGTGTAGAAAATGGATACATCGACGATGTATTATTAATATCTGCAAAAAAATTAAAGACGTGAATCTAGATTATCATGAGGATATGTTCAAGTATAAAAAAAGTTCAACTCAGGAACCATAGATGTAAACATTCAATGTTTTTTTGAAAAAAAAAACAGAAGTTAGTTTCTATAAAACTCACAAAGAAAGAAAGTACGTACAAATATGTAAAAGAATAGTAAACTTTATAATTTTACGAAGATACTTTTAAAATGTGGCACCCGTGGTGTGATAATAATTCTGCAGCTGAAAATCCAGTGGAACCCTCTAATCAATTGGAATATTTACAAAGCTGTGTAGTAAAATGTAAGCGACATTTTCAATATCTCTCTGATGATCCCAAATATATGCTGAAACATGTTTATGAAGGATTGTGTTCTAAATTGTTTAAATAAGAAACAATTGTAGAAACATGTTTATCAGAGTGTCGAAAGCAATCTGATACAAGACTATAGGAGCAACATCTTCTTCTAGACAGGTGAGAAAGGATTGTGCAAATTCACACAAATAGAACCGCACCTAAAGGAACATATAATCAGAACAATATATAAAATGGAAGTGGCTAATATTTTTTCAACTATTGAAAGCTTTCAAAGTGAACTGGTTTGAAAGGATATTCTCTTATATTCAGCAACAACACTTTGATGATTTCTTAAAACCCATAATTTTGAGTAAAAAACTATAGACAAGCGTTAAACACTAATGGAAAGTACTAGAATAATTATTTCTTAAAGGGACATTTCTATCCGATAGATAACTGAGTATCAAAAAATGAAACGAAATATTGTTTATTTAGATGAGACTTGGTGTGATACTCATGAGAGGACAGAGAATTATAATTTTACACTGCGGTGGAGAAAATAGATGGATCGATTATGTATTATTAATATCTCCAAAAAAAAAATAAAGATGCGTCTTTAGATTATCATGAGGACATGAAAAGTTTAATTTTTGATTCATGGTTTGAAGAATCTCTTCTTCCGAGATTACCTAAATATAGTGTGATTATTATATGGACAACGTATCATATCATTCAAGATTAATGAGAAAATTCCAAATAGTACTTGAAACAAATTCAAGAATTTTTATTTGGGAGAGATTTGTACTTTAAGGCATCATAGTAAAAAGCAATTGTTGGAGATTGTTTATAGTAGACAGTACCAGAAGGTATATGTTGTTGATAACTGTACTCACAGTAATGGGCATACCGTGCTTGGACTTCCTCCTTACTATTGTAAATTGAACCCAATAGAGTTAATATGGACCCAACTTGAAGCAAATAAAAGAAGAAAAAACGTGGCTCCTAAATTTTTGTCTACTGCTCTCCAGTTAATTAGAAGAGAAGTCACAAAGATCACAGCAACCAACTGCAAAAATGTAATCAAACATGTAATCAAAGTGGAAAATGACTATGTTAAATATTTACCAGCAATAACCAAATTAACTATAAATTTAGAAGATACAACTGATACTAGTGATAACAGTGAATCTGAGTAGATTTTTAAGTTCTTATTTCCAACTAGGTGTTAGTTGAAACCTTTATTTTTATTGTAATTGTAGATATTTTCGTTTTGCTTATATATCTTTAAAAATAGAGTACAAATACACTTCATGATAGAACAAAAACGTGCAACATATCGTTAGGTTAAAATGACAGCGTTCCAACTAACAAAATCGCATATTTGGAGTTATTAGTGTGAAAAGGTTCCAACTGATCTTCCCTATATTTTGATCTGACAACAGCGCTGGCTAACAACGCAATTCTGACTCATTACAATGCCAAGGTTCCATCAGTGAACATAAATAAAACCAAACTAGAATGACATTATACAAATCGACAAATCGAGGTGACACATGAAACCTTGTCACTCAACCAATAAAGGTGGATTTTCACAGGTCCGATATCCGATGGTACGATGATACGATATAAATTTCAGAGAATTTCATTGGTTGAAAAATGACAGGTATAATTTTCGTACGAAATTAAAAGTCATCGGAAGAAGTTAAAAATATTTTAACTTTTGCACGAAAATCGGATGAATTTTGACATTGTTGACATTTCTAACTTGAACCTTAACCTTTTTTTTGTAGGGTGTTTATGTTTACTATTTGAAATATATTTAAAATGGTACAAAGACCTAATTATTATATAAATGCAATGAATAAAGTGTAGCTTTTGGGTCTTCTACACTATGTGAGGCAAAAATTACGAGAACGTAGCTCAATATAATATATATTATATATCAAACAAAACAGCTAACATTTATTGACAGTTCATAAATATCAATCCATCCAATAAGCTGACACATAACACATATAGGTTAAAAAATTTCGGATACGACAATCAAATATATTCGTACAAAAAGATTTCGTATTTCGTGTCATCGGATATCGGATCTGTGAAAATCCAGCATAATTAAGATTTGTAGTTGTGTTATTAAAACGTTTGTATAATAAAATACTTTCACCTAAAAATTGTTTAATTGTATGTGATAATTACTTTTATTAACAATTTTTTACAGGTATTATTATTTTACAATATGTTCTCTTTAGTGAGCCTATTAGTGTTATCACTCCCTAGATATATCACAGAAGTTAACAACACCAATATTTTTTCTTTAAAATTTATAGAAAATGAAACTTTTTCTTAAATAAAATTAAACAAAAATAAAAACTTTTTTATCTAATTTAAAATTAGATATCTACGCTACTGCTCAACGAAGCAGCGGTCAGTCTAACATTGTTGCCATTTTCTAGGATTTTGCTCGTTCTGGGTCCTATAAATTTTCTCACGAAATTACGTCTCGACTATATACAGCCAGCTACAGGAACTTAGTTTCCTAGTGGATTTTATTATTGACTGTAATACTTTATCAGTTTTTTTTGCTACCTGTGTTGCCATTAATTTCTTTGAAGACACAACTAAATTTTTAACTTATAAACTTCCCTGTATACGTAACTCTTCATCATCACTATCAGTATTATCTGGACCTTCTACTGGTGCCCGACGTAATGTATCTGCGATGAAAAGAAATTTTTCTGGAGTATAGCTAACTTCTAAATCATAAAGATTCGCTACACTCCCACTATAAACGAATTGTTTATGGTTATTATACATTAATTCTAAGCAAGTTTGAATTAAAAACTGCATGAAATATATCTTACAAAATTACAGATATTATTAGTAAAACGTTTTAAGTTGAATTTTCATATTTATACTTTGGAAGAAATTTCTAAATCAGCACATATTACAGGTTTTTACGAAATAGCAGTCGTTGTAAACAGTTGAAAGAGTCCATTTAGATGACGAACGGATTCCTTTATACAATATGTAAACTTTTTTTCATTATCATCACTCAGTCCTTGGCGTCCACTGCTGGACATAGGCCTCCCTCATAATTGTCCATTGTGCTCTATCTTGAGAATTTTTCATCCAATTTCTTAATATTTTCTTAAGATCATTCGTCCAACGAGTAGGGAATCTTCCTCTTCTTCTTTTGTCCAACCTCCGCCTCCACTCAAGCACTCCAATCTTCGTCAACCTTTTATCACTAATTCGGGCAACGTGTCCGGCCCAGTTACATTTCAGTGTGGCAATTAGGGAAATTACATCGGTTTTTCGTTTTCTTCGTCTTAAGTGTTCATTTCTAACTCGGTCACAAAGCGATATACTTAGCATTGATCTTTCCATTTTCCTCTGAGCTATTTGCAGCGTTTTGTGTGCAACAAAAAGTGTACAAATATTGGCATTTGCAGATGATGTTGATATCATAGCTAGAAGCGCAAGAGATATGATTTAATGCGATAGAAAGAGCGGCACAAAACAGTGGCCTAAACATACGAAACGAAATAAAAAACCAAATACATGAAGGCCAGTAAATCGACAGGCCAAAGAAACTTACAGAGTCCGACAATACGATACCATAATATCGAAAGCACAAGTCTGGCTAATTGGCTCTGCCAAAGCCATATTACAAAAAAAAAAAAAATATCGAAAGCATGAAAAGTTTTACATATCTAGGTTCACTAGTTACCACAGATAACAATATCAGTGAAGAAGTTAAGAGAAAAATACACATCGCTAATTAAACATATAATGGACTAATTAACCATCTAAGATCTAACAACATCACAAGAAAAACCAAATGCAAAATATACAAGACCCTGATAAAACCGGTCCTTGTATATGGATCAGAGACGTGGACACTGTCGAAAAGCGATGAGAACCTATTAGGTACATTTGAACGAAAAATCCTTAGACACATATATAAGGGGGTAAAGGAAAATGACATATGGCGTAGAAGATATAACTTTAAACTATACACAGCATACAATGAACCCGAGATCGTAACATCCATAAAGATCGGACGTCTGCGCTGGATGGGCCATGTTGAACGGATGTTGGAGACTGAAACGCCAAAACATATAATGAGGCAAACACTAGTAGGAGAAGGTCAAAGGGAAGACCCAAACATAGATACATGAAACAAGTGAAACAAGATCTGAAAACACTTAAGATTACCAACTGGAAAAACAAAGCAAAGACCATACGGGAATGGCGGAAAATCCTAAAACAAGCCAGGTCCCAGAAAGGGTTGTCGAGCTACTGATGATGATAATGATTTGCAGCGTTTTAGAACTTGTAACTGTCAATGTTAAAGTTTCGGCATCATAGGTCATCACAGGCAACACACATTGGTCAAATGTTTGACGTTTTAAAGAAATTGGTATATCGCTTTTAAAGATGACTTTAAGTTTTCCAAGGGCTGTATATGCTGGGTTTATTCTTCTTCGTAGTTAGCATGTTTGTTTGTCTCTTGTGATCTTTATTTTGTGTCCAAGATATATGTATTTTTCCACCAGCTCTACTTAGTTGTCTCTAATATTGATATTTCCGCTAGGTACTAGGTTTGTATTAATTTTGTTTTGGAGATGTTTATTTTAAGACCCATACTGGCACACATTAACTTAAGTTCATGTATTATTGTACATATCTCCTTGAGGTTGTCCGAGAACAAAACTATGTCGTGTGCGAATTTCAAATTTGTTAATCTTCTACCGTCAATGTTCAGGCCTTTATCTTCCCAGTTAAGTTTTTTACAAGCATATTCTAATACTGCGGTAAACAGTTTAGGCGATAAGGTATCACCCTGTTGGACTCCTCTGCCGATTGAGATACGATCCGTGTTTTCATGTAGTTTCACCGACATAGTTGCGTTCATGTATATATTCTAAATTAACCTTGTATATCGGTAGTCAATGCGGCATGCTTGTAGGGTCAAAGGCTTTATGGAAATTTACAAAAGCCAGAACGAATGGTTGATTGTATTGAATAGTCTTTTCTATTACAGTTTTAATGCTCTGTAGGTAATCATTTGTTCCGAATCCGGTACGAAATCCCGCTTTCTCTAGTAGCTGGTAACAATCAAGTTTTTTTTCAAGACGATTCGTTACTATTCTTGTAACGAGTTTGTATAGGTGACTAAGAAGACTTATAGGTCTGTGGTTTTCTAATTCATGGGAATCTCTTTTTTTGTACAATAGAACTACCTCAGCATTGTGCTATTTGTCGGGTATTACTGTCCAGAAGGCACATGTTAAGAAGGTTTTTTTATTTTTATAACTAGGCAAGTGCCTCCGATTTTGATTGCATGAGTAACTACACAATCTTCGCCTGGAGATTTGTTATTCTTAGCTTTCCTTAGGGCTAGTTTTATTTCGTCCATTGTGATTTTCGCTAGAAGTTTTGATCCTTGGTTGACAATGCCCTTTTGCCCTGTTAATATTTCTGGTACTTGATCTTCTCTGCTATTTGCTTTGTGTTGACTTGTGTACAGCAATTTATAGAAGTCTTCAACTATTTTAAGGGTTTCTTCTCTGTTGGTTGTAAGATGACCATTTCTATCTTTAATCTTTATTATGGGCCTTGTTCCTTTTCTTAGTCTTTTTCTCAATACTTTCCTACTTCTATTGTTCTCAATGGTTATGCTCGATTTGTTCTTGGTTGTATTTTCGAGTGTCTTGTCTAGCAGCTTTGGATATTTCTTTATTTAATTTTTGTAGTTTGTCGGCTTTAATGTCCGTCTCGTTTCTAATTTCTCTTCTTTTCTGCATTAGTTCCCTAGTATTTTGGGTAGTCTTCTCTTCTTTTTGAGTTCTAGGACAGAACTGCTGAAAATATTGCTAGGCATTGCTGAAAACTATCTACATCTGATGGTTTCATCCATGGTTTTGATTTGTTCTTCTTTTTAATCATCTTATACCTCTCCTTCTTTAAGCTTATTCCTATTTTTCCTCGTACCATTCTATGATCGCTACTGGTAACAAATCTTTTTAGAACCGTGATGTCTTTAACGGTGTGTTTTTTGTCCTTGATAATAAAATCTTCTCTGTGGTTTTTTGTTTGAAAAAACTGTTCATTTGGAATAGTTGATGTTGCAGCATGAGACTTAACAGTATTTCGCCACGTTAATTTCTACCATTCAAGAAAATGTTTCGCAGTGGTGTTTCTGTAAGGTTGGATTTCATTCCTGTTTTGGCGTTAAAATCACCACATATATCCTTGATGGTCTTTAAGAGTAGATTCGATATCATCATAGAATAGATCCACTTCTTCTTCATTATGGTCGGTTGTTGTTCCATAAACCTGTAATATTTTCATATACTTTGTATTCAATTTGACACTCTTCTGGAAAAATTTTTTAGTGATGCTATACTTATTTGAAGACGCTTGTATATACTGAAGCCGGTTCCTCCCAAGGAATTATTGTCGTCGCCTACGTGGTAAAAACTATGTCCTGATTTTAGTTTAAAAAAGTGTTCGCCACGTCCTCTGACTTCGCTGAGACCGACTATGTCCCACTTTATGTTTTGTAGTTCGCACTCAAGTTCAGTAAGTCTTTAATTAGAAACTTTTTTTAATTCAATTAAAATATATAGAAATAATATGAATTATAAATACGATAAAGATAATATGGATGAAATAATAAAAAAGTAAGTAAGTAAAAAGGATACCACATGGAAAAAAAGCAACTTAAAATAATCTGCATGCAGACGATGCAATACTACACTCTAAGTGAGAGCGCCCATCAAACTGGCGTGGCAGTGGCAAGTAGCAAGTAGCACGCATCTAGCATGTTATTTTTAAATGTAACCAATGAAAAAAAATTATTAGAATGAATGACGTCACTATCATTTTGGTGAGCGCTGAATCATTCGTTTTCATTGGTTACATTATGCTAGACGCGTGCTACTTGCTACTTGCCACTGCCACGCCACTTTGGTGGGCGCTCTCCCTAAGGGGGAGCGCCCACCAAAGTGGCGTGGCACGTAGCAAGTGGCAAGTAGCACGCGTCTAGCATGTTTCTTAAAATGTAACCGATGAAAACGAATGATTCAGCGTACACCAAAATGACAGTGACGTCATTCATTCTAATCATTCGTTTTCATTGGTTACATTTTAAAAAACATGCTAGACGCGTGCTACTTGCTACGTGCTACTTGCCACGCCACTTTGGTGGGCGCTCGCCCTAAGTGAGAGCGCCCACCAAAGTGGCGTGGCACGTAGCAAGTGGCAAGTAGCACGCGTCTAGCATGTTTCTTAAAATGTAACCAATGAAAACGAATGATTCAGCGTACACCAAAATGACAGTGACGTCATTCATTCTAATCATTCGTTTTTATTGGTTACATTTTAAGAAACATGCTAGACGCGTGCTACTTGCTACGTGCTACTTGCCACGCCACTTTTGTGGGCCCTCGCCCTTAACCCTTTAGCGCGCAAAACTATTTTTTTCGGTGTTTTCAAAAAATAACTATATGCACGAGTTTTATATACAAAAATTAATATATTGCCAAGTTTTAAAAAAAAATCAGTTTAAACTTTGAGATGGAGGGGGTGGTCGATTTTTCGACCAGCGAACGTTAAGGACAACCTACTCTATGCTTAAATCCTAGTCAAATTATCGACCACTTATGCTTTTCAAAATAAGAACAAAAAGTAATGAACAGAAGTATTTATTTCTTAAAAAATCAGTATATCAAACATTTTGTTAGGTTTCATGAAACGGTGCAAAGCATTCTAAACAGAGAGCCACTTCACATCTACGTCAAACAATTTGACTTCTTTTCGCTTTCTTTGCGGTGCTACAATATGCGCAACGTCGACATGTTCCTTTTACTGGCAAGTGATCTCCCAAATTTGTTTTTCTAATATTAGTTTCTATGGAGACACCTCTTCCTCCAATTTTTAAATTTTTTTTAATTGCTGTCGCAGCTGGGCCCCTTCTTTTTCGACTGTTATAGTCTGCAATTAGCTCATCAGCGAGAATTGTTCGAAATTATAAGTATGAGATAGGTTTTTCTTTCGCAGGAACGGACTCTTTATATAAAATATAGGAATTCACAATGCAACAATCAACTAAATAATAGAATAGTTTTACCCACCATTTTTGTGTTTCCCAACAAATTGAATATGTAGAGTGATGTTGGTCAAATTTATCAACACCACCCATATATAAATTATATTCAGCAATAGCCTCTGGGCAGCTGACTTCTTCTCGATGTCCTATTTTGTTTGTTCTTTTCACGTTTGTTATGACTCCTGGATTATGAATAGAACTTATTACGTTTACTGATTTTTTTCCTCTATCTCTCCACTTTACTGCCGGTAGTTCCCCTGATTGTGCACAATCTGAATCCCCTACCTTCATCATCTTGTCTGTTTTCAGTATTGTTTTTGGATAATATTTTCTATCTACTCTAAAAGTTCCGCTACCAAAAGTGTTCCTCTCTAATAAACCTTTCAATAAATCAAATGAAGAAAAAAAATTGTCAAAGTAAATACAGTATCCCTTATACCAGTAAGGTTCACTTAGTTGTAAAACAACCCTCTCTCCCAGGTGAGGCTCTGGCATTGTACCTTGTTTTCCTTTATAAATCTGAAATGAAAGCAAATATCCAGTCTTGGAACAAGCAAGGGCCCATACTTTTATTCCCCGTTTGATTGGCTTTTTCGGCATATATTGTTTTAGTGTTGTTCTGCCCTTGAAAGCAACCATGCTTTCATCGACAGCTAAATGTCGGTAAGGAGTAAATAACCTTTTAAAATTATTGTTTACGTTATCGTTTAGAGGCCCAATTTTGTAAAGTTTATCAAAATTCGGCTTCCCTCTTTTAGGCATCGTTTCGTTATTGTTTATATGCAAAAATCTTAAAATTTGTAAAAATCGCTTTTGGGATATAAGATTAGCGATTCTACCAACTTTAAAGTTACCAACAAAAAAGCTTTTAGTTCTTCCAGCGTTAGGTCTAAAGTCTGTCCAGACTGGTTTGAATATAAATTGGACTGATCCACAATTAACTCCAAAGTATCCAAACCAATAATTTTTTCGAAAATCTGAGACGGCGAATATTCAAAAATATTTGTTTTGCTTCCAGGTTTTTCAGTGAAAATATAATTCGAAAAAATTGTGGGATTACTCGTTTTCTTAGAAAAATTATATTTTTCTTCAGCGTTCCTATCCGCAACAATGGGTTCATCCAATTCTTGGTCTGAGTCGCTTTCTGATTCTTCTAGTTCTGCATTCAACAGAACAGTTTCTTGAAGAAGGGCATAATCTGGATCTTGATTGGAATCAACAGAATCATCAAAATCATTAAATGATTCTTTTTCGAAGTAACTTGCTATGTTTCGTACTCGTTTGGACCGTAATATATCTGTGGTATTAAAATTATTACAGTCGTTCTGATTTTCTGTACTTGTTGATGGCAACGAAGTGTGATCATCTACTAGACCTATAAAAAAATTGTATAATAAGAAATCTCTTTTATTGTTGACTATATTACCTAAAGAGGTACGGGTAGACAATGTTCTCCTATGAAATTGTACTTGTTTTTCCCCGTCACTGTCGCCACCCATATCCGAATTTTCTGCTTGCTCATCATCAAATCCTTCAAGCGAATCGAAAATCTCATTGGAATCAAGTTTTGAAACTTCCTCCAAATTTATTTTAGACATCTGTAATGTAAAAGTTCAATATGTGTTATTATCATTTTTCTATAGCATTACATGTTGCTCACTTAGAATAAAAGTACATAAGTTACTTTATACCCTAGTCTTACTTTACACACTGGTACGTAAAGTAACTTCTGTATTGCTAATTTTAGTGGATAATATTTACAGTATTAATTTTTTTATCCTAAGTACAATTTTGTACATGTTTTAATTTACGTACTAGTGTTACTAGTGTACTAGTTACGTACTAAGTGTACGTTGCACACGGTAGTAGAAAAAATATTAAATTCGCATCATTGTTTCAAAATGGTACCAAAATTCATCAATTCATCTGAACAAATTTACCTAAATTTTCTCAGCGCCATGAGTACTAGATAAAGGAAATTAAAAAATGACATCAGACAACCTTTTTGAACTGTGTGACATTAATAATTATACAAAAATCATGTGAAATTTGGAAAAAAAATCAAATGTATAAAACACTGTTTTAAAATAAAGTGAGGTTATTTTTATTATCTCACCGATTTCTAGAACAAATTGTATAAAAAAAAAGTAATAAAATATTCGGAATATAATAACTATATATTTATTTAGGTATACTTGCCTTATTTTTACTTATACACAATTTATTTTTGATAATATCTGGAGCAACAATCACCATCCACCAAAACAACAAATAATAGATAACTGCAGACGTTCAGAGGCAGATTTTCGACCACTTGAAGCGGGTGAGGTAGGAGTATACACAATAAAGCGCGCCAGGTTTAACTACTGGTTGATATTTTACCTGAAAACGTTGCAGGCAAGAGCCTCGACGATATCTGGATTATTTTTCGACTACGAACTTAATCCTACACGGAGAAAAAATAAGTGGTTAAAAAATCAACCAGTAACCGCTAAAGGGTTAAAGTAAAGGTGATTTACAACGTATGCTGCACCAATATAACATAACTGCCATAAAATTTAACCTGTTAATTTCCCCAAAAAAACAAAATGTATGACTATAACAGCAAATTTACTAAAATGTAAATTGGAGCTGGAAGGTCAGATAATAGAACAAGTGATGGAGTTTAAATATCTGGGCATCACATTATCTTCTTCTTCTTCTTCTGGTTCCTATCCGTTTCGGATGTTGGAAATCATATTGGCAATCATCACCTTGCTCGCTGCGGCTCGAAACAGCTCCGTTGAGGTTTTCTTAAACCATGTTCTTAAATTCCGCAGCCATGATATTCTCCTTCTACCGGGTCCTCGCTTACCTTTGACTTTACCTTGCAATATAGACTGTAGCAGGGAGTAACGGTGCTGATTTCTCATAACGTGTCCCAGATATTGCAATTTTATGCGTTTGATCGTAAACACAATCTCTGGTTCCTTCTTCATTTTTCCTAGAACTTCCTTGTTCGTGATCCTTGCTGTCCATAATATTCTCAGCATTCTTCTATAAAGCCACATCTCAAATGCTTCAAGTTTTTAAAAGTGGTGTCTGTAAGCGTCCATGCCTCCGCCCCGTACAACAACACAGAGAAAACATAGCATCTCAACATGTTGTGACTTTTGAAGATGGCGCTCATTTTGTTAAAGACCGTTCTTGCCTTTCCTATGCGGCACTTTATTTCCTGTAAATTGCTCCAATGTTCGTTAATAATAGTTCCCAGGTAACAATACTGTTTTACTCGCTCTATCTGCGTCCCATTAATGTATAGATGAGCCCCGTTTATATTCTCCTTGCTGATATTCATTTGTTTCGTTTTGTGGGTATTAATGTTTAGTCCGTACTGTTGACTGCACTCGTTTATTCTGTCCATTAGTCTCTGAAGTCCCTCTAAACTATCTGCTATCACCATGGTGTGGTCGGCATATCTAACATTGTTTACTCTTTCACCATTTAGAAGGATGCCTTCGTCTATTCCGTAAAGAGCCTCGTTAAAAATTTTCTCTGAGTACATATTAAATATCAACGGCGATAGAATACATCCCTGTCTAACTCCACGTAGTATTTTTATGTGATCTGTTTCTTCTCCGTTAATTTTCATGTATGCGGTCTGATTCCAGTAGAGTTCTGAAATTATTCTGAGGTCTTTGTCATCCAGGTCTGCGTCTTTTAAAATGTTTATCATCTTTTGATGTTGAACTCTGTCAAATACCTTTTCATAGTCGATCAAGCACGCGTATACGTCGCAGTTAACGTCCCTGCATATTTGAATCAGTACCTGTACTCCGAAAAGTGCCTCTCTGGTACCCACTGCGTTAATGAAGCCGAAATGTCTGTCCGATATTTGTTCCTCGCACTTCTTATAAATTCTTCCATGGATGACTCTAAGAAACAGTTTCAACATATGGCTCATTAGGCTGATTGTTCGATATTCTTCGCACTTTTTAGCCCCCTGTTTTTTAGGTATCGCTATGAATTCTGATTCTAGCCATTTATCAGGGATGATTCCTGTATTGTATATTTTATTGAAGACAGCCGTGATCCAAATTATTCCTTCTTCCTCCAAGAGTTTTAAAAATTCAGCTTCGATATTATCAGGCCCTACAGCTTTCCTGCTTTTCATCCGTTGTATTGCTTCTTCTACCTTGGATTTAAGTATGTCCGGGCCCGTCATCCTCTCTGAAAATGGATGCCTCTAATCTGTTCTTTGATCTTGAAAAAGTGTCTCCAAATATATTCTCCATTTGTCTTTCATCTCGTGGGTGTCAATGAATAATTTTCCATTGGTGTCTATGAGTTTCATTTGTGTTCGCTTTTTAAAAGTACCCGTTATTTCTTTTACCTTTTTGTGTACATTAAAATTGTCATGCTTGGCTTGTAGTCTTTCTATTTCTGTACATTTCTCTACAGCTTCTTTTTCTTTAGCTTCTCTTATTTTTCTTCTGATGTAAGCCTGCATTTTTTTATGCTCATCTTTATTTCTTTTAATTAACCTTCTGCGTTCCATTAAGTGAAGGATTTCTGGAGTCATCCAAGATATCTTCTTTGTTTCTTTGTTTGGTTTTAGCAGATCTTGTTTAGTTTTCTTAATTATTTCTTCGAATTGATTGTTTCTCGTTGGATGTTATTTTCTTCTTTTAGTTGTTTAACTTGGTTGTTAATAAATTCCCCCACTTGCTTTTTAACTTCCGGATGTTGCAGGGCTGTCATGTCGTAGATAGGTCTAGACTTTTTCTTTATTGTCTTCAGTCTCACATCCATGACTCCCACTAAAGGTATGTCGTCAGATTCAATGTCCGCTCCTGGATATGGTTTGACAGATTTAAAACTGTTTCTGAATCTTCTATTTACCAATATATAATCTATCTGGTTTCTAATTACGTTATGGGGTTTATCTGCTGGTGCCTTGAACCCTCAAGAAAGCTTGAATATCTAGACCACATATTGAGACACGATAAGCACCGTCTATTGCAATTGATTGTCCAGTGCAAAATAGACAGGAGAAGACACTTGTGGCTCCAAAATCTGCAAAAGTGGTTCGGCCTCACATCGAACTATTTAGAACCTCCGCAAACAAGATCAGAATTGCCATGTTAATATCCAATATTCGCAACGGACAGGGCACTTGAACAAGAAGAAGAAGGAACACTACACACAGTAGGTAGGTGCCCTTATAGAGGGATGCGGAATAAAATACCTCAGTACGAGGTGGGATTAAACCAGGATATTTGCTAATACGCCCTTTTGAAAAAGGATTGCTCAGCACTATCTTATGACCACCTTAAAAATGTCCCTTTCTCCACTACGGAAGGAAACTTTTCTCCTTCTAAACCAGTAGGGCCAATCTTTAAACTGACTTTGCCCCAATTTAAC
Organism: Diabrotica balteata; assembly: GCA_918026665.1. Classification (NCBI taxonomy): domain Eukaryota; kingdom Metazoa; phylum Arthropoda; class Insecta; order Coleoptera; family Chrysomelidae; genus Diabrotica; species Diabrotica balteata. Next base: position 48,419,506 of record OU898284.1, read on the forward strand.
AACGGATATTTAATAAACCATTGATTTAAACAACTAAGACAATATTATGTTTTGCCTACACGTACTACCCATAAACACATAAAAAAAAATGTTAATTATTAATATTTAATATCGCTAAGATATTGATTTGGTCAAACTTTTAAAATTGTAGGTAACGAACAATTCGCAAAAAGAAGTGATACGCTAGTCCAGTAAACATTTTATGTCATCATCATACGTGTCTCGACAATCCGTTTAGTCTAGGCGGGATCTGTTTTGGATTGGACATTTTCCATAGGAAGCTATTTTTTTGCTGGAATCCCTTCAGGATACGTCCAGTATCGATAATCACGATATGCGCCAGTCGCAAACCCTGTGCTAAATTTTTTATTTAACAAAATCTGAAAACAATTGAAAATTTCTCATTTTTTTGCTCTTATTTTCATTTATAATTCGGAAAATAGTGATCCTAGAGAAAAAATAATAGGAAGTTAAAAGTTTCGTTATTTAATTTTACACAATATTTCGTTAGCTAGAAATTGAAAATTTAATGTTTATTGTTAAAAAAATAGCAATAATTGGAAAAAAAGTACAAAAAAAATGAAGTTAATCCTTTAAATGTTTTCGACTTTCTAAACTTGATTTACAAGTTCCATATTCCGCCTAGAAAAACTTTTTAATATGTTTAAAACGTGTGCTAAATTTTGTTAAGATCGGTCGGATAGGTTTTGCATAATAATTTTGCAATCCAGCCTACTGGAAAAAAATCGCAAATTTTCAAATTCATAGTAGGCCCTAAATAAGGCCCTCAGATAGTTGCAATTTTTTTTACATATAAAGGAAGTCTCAAACTTTCAAACACTTTTCGTAAAATTCAAATCGGTTTACTAGGAGAGCCTAAAAATTTTTTTTATAGTTATAAACAATTTTTAGGCTTATAAACAAATTAAATTACTTTACGAGCTTTAAACATATCAATTTAAAAATGTATACACTTAAAGAACATTAAAAGACGCTTCTTTTGAAAAACAAAAAGATACTTTCGGCTTACTGGTTGCCGAGATATTGAAGGTCAAAGTTGGCATACATTTGCCATGTTACCATAAGTGATAGAGGGCTCGTTTTTAAACAAATACCCTCGTCTTGCCAAATACTTTTTATATGAAAAGTTTTACGTAATGCGCTTTATGGCAACATCCATAAAAAAGACAAATAAAAAACCGTTTTCGCGTAAAATGTCGCTCGGAATGCATGAGAGGTGGTGGTGAGGGACATTCACTTCAAATGTGAATCGGCAAGTATCAAGTAGGGGACCCATCAGTTTGTTTAATTTCGGGTTTTGAAATAAAAACAAAAGTAAAGTGCTCCAAAATCTATAAGGGCTTGTATTATTATACAAGTAATTGCATTTTTTCTTTATGTTTTTTTTTGAGCTTGCAATTTATACATTGAAGTAAATTGTTACTTTTAGTAAACAAATATGTATTTATAAATTGTTAATAAATAATTTGAATTGTTAAAACGAAGAAATTTTTTTTTGTAAAAATCAAACATTTTAAAATAATTAACATTAAAAATAATTTATTTCTGCAGTTTTATCATAATAATAACATTATTTGATTTGAGAATATATTTTGATTCGAAAGTGACGTGTATATTGTATATTGACGTGTTATTATACTGCTGTGTAATGCTCGAAACTGTTTTTTTTTTTGAGCTTGCTATTTATATATTGAAGTAAATTGTTACTTTTAGTAAACAAATATGTATTTATAAATTGTTAATAAATAATTTAAATTCTTAAAACAAAGACGAATGAAAAAAAAATTCTTTTCATAAATAAACTTTATTATGACTCAATCTTCAATAATTTTTTTTAAGTCTTTTTCTTTTTCTTTTTTTTTTTCTCAAAACCTTCATTTCCCATTTCAATATCCTCATCCTCGATCTGTAAATTTAATGTTTCTTCTTCTTCATTTGTAGCTTTATCTTGTGCCTCTAAAAAATCTAAGGAATCCATCGACTCCATATCCATATCTCGTTCAACTTCTTCCAATATTTTACTGTGATCAATATTTTTACATGTTTGACCATTGCAGTGAAGACAATAGTCAGAATATTTGAGACCATGTTTGATACAACTGCATGTTTTTGTACAAAGTTTTTTGTAACCAGTAGCATTCAGGTTATTTCCAAGCCACTGCTGTACTTGGAAATATACACGAAGCGAGTGTTGCTTAGCTGCAGATTGTGTAGGTGGCAGCATGGACAATTGAAAATTTTTATTTTTGCAACTTTTTTTAAAGCACAAGTAGCGAATTTTATTCAATGTAAAATCACACTTTGAGTGGCCCATATACAATGCCGATATAATTTTGCATCAGCTGCGTTTAATTTCTTCCTTAGTGGCACTTTTTTCATTAAAAATGGTTGCTTCTTGCCATATATTATTATTTGTTGAAACCAATTTAACAATTTTGCTTTTTTCTTGATAAAAAAATGCAGAGGTTGTATCACAACCAGAAAATGCGTGTAAAAAGCCCACTAAATTTTTTAACGAAGATTTCGTTGATTCACTTATTTTAAGTGCATTATTGAAAGAGTTGTAGTAATAAATTTCTTCCGATTTTTTTCCTTTGCTAGGTTTCCAGAAAAAAATATTTTTATTTTCATTTTATTAGTTTTTGAAATACAAAATATTTTACTGTTAAAGCACACGAATTTGACAATATCACTACTATATAATAGCGTTGAACATATGATCAAACCACTGAAAAACGTGTACAGCACGCCTTCAATACAAGCCCTTACAGATTTTGGAGCACTTTACTATTTGTTTTTATAGTGACCTGTATCACTTATGGTTACATGGCAAATGTATGCCAACTTTGACCTATAATATCTCGGCAACCAGTAAGCCGAATGTATCTTTTTGTTTTTTAAAAGAAGCGCCTTTTATTGTTTTTTAAGTGTATACATTTTGAAATTGATATGTTTAAAGCTCGTAAAGTTATTTAATTTGTTTATAAGCCTAAAAATTGTTTATAAATATAAAAAAAATTTTAGGCTTTCCTAGTGAACCGATTTGAATTTTACAAAAAGCGTTTGAAAGTTTGAGACTTCCTTTATATGTAAAAAAAATTGCAACTATCTGAGGGCCTTATTTAGGGCCTACTATGAATTTGAAAATTTGCGATTTTTTTCCAGTAGGCTGGATTGCAAAATTATTATGCAAAACCTATCCGACCGATCTAAACAAAATTTAGCACACATTTTAAACATATTAAAAAGTTTTTCTAGGCGAAATATGGAACTTGTAAGTCAAGTTTAGAAAGTCGAAAACATTTAAAGGATTAACTTCATTTTTTTGTACTTTTTTTCCAATTATTGCTATTTTTTTAACAATAAACATTAAATTTTCAATTTGTAGCTAACGAAATATTGTATAAAATTGAATAACGAAACTTTTAACTTCTTATAATTTTTTCTCTAGGATCAATATTTTCCGAATTAATAATGAAAATATGAGTAAAAAAATGAGAAATTTTCAATTGTTTTCAGATTTTGTTAAATAAAAAATTTAGCACAGGGTTTGCGACTGGCGCATATCGTGATTATCGATACTGGACGTATCCTGAAGGGATTCCAGCAACAAAATAGCTTCCTATGGAACATTTCCATTATGGTCTGAATTTCTACAGATGCCGCCTAGTCTAGTTGTGGATCTTGGCCTGCTCACAAAGAAGTCGCCACTCCTGCCGATTCCTGGAAACTTCCCTTCATCTTCTAACCCTTAGAATCGGCAGGTCTTTTTCCACATCATCAATCCATCTCATTCGTGGTCGTCCTCTGCTTCTTGTGCCCTCTGGTTTTGAAAATGTTAATCTCTTGCTGCATTCGTGATCTGACATCCTAGCAATATGTCCAGCCCATCTAAGTCTCTGCACTTTAACGAATTTCACAAAATCTGGATCGGTGTAAAACTGATATAGTTCAAAGTTGTATTTTCGACGCCGTAGCCTATTTTAATTTACGGCCCCAAAAATCTTTCTAAGAATTTTTCTCTCAAAAATACCAAGAAGTCTTTCATCATTTTGAGATAAGGTCCACTTTTCAGCCCCATATATCAAAACCGGTCTTATTAAGGTCTTGTATATATTAAGCTTTACTGCACATTTTATATTTTTATTTTTTAAATGTTTCTGAAAACCGTAAACAGTTCTGTTTGCTATTGCTATGTGTCTTTTTATTTCGTCGCTTGTCATGTTTGTAGCGTTTACTAGCGATCTAAGATATGTAAATTATCTGTTGGGTATTTCGAGGTTAAACATGTAAAACATGACCGACTTATAGAAGTACTCAAAAACAAGTATCTGGATATGAGGGATGTAACAGTTGAGGGATATCAAATATATACTACAGTCAACGATCAAATGTGAAAATTGGAAGAGAAGTGTCAGAAGAAGTGGAGATAAGGAGAGGGGTCAGGCAAGGTTGCATATTGTCGGCGTTATTGTTTAATGCGTATTCTGAAGAAATCATACAAGAATCTTTGGTAAACGAGAAAGTCGGCATAAAAGTGAAAGGAAGTTTAATTAACAACATTTGTTCAGAGCAGCTGCCTCGAAGGTCAGAATAGCCATGATGGTTGCCAACCTCACGATGCAGTCATAATAGCCGACAACTTGGAAGACTTAGAAAGAATAATGAACAAAATATTAAGATATAGTGGAGAATACGGACTCTCTCTTAACATAAAAAAAACAAATTCATGAAAATTAGTAAGAACAACAATACAAATAAGGAGACCGATCTTGACTAAGCACAAGTTAACCTGTGTTTTTAGTTATCATCGTAATTTATGCAAAAGTGCAAGTAAATAGTCTGATTTATTTTGTGAAAGTTGTGCATATCAATAAAAAAGCCAGTAAGTGATCAATGAGATACTATTTTTCACTTAATTATTGCAAATAACAAACATTTTATTGTATATTACCAATAATATTACATTAACCAAGAAATTTTTCAATCGAGGTTTAAATTGATAAGAACTGGTTGGGTCCCCATCAGGGGACAGGGCGGCACTCACTCTTGCGGATAACACCTGCTATTTTAAAATAATTTTACCGAAGCAAACATGGATTCAAGTAATGCACAACAACTTGACTCCGAATCATCTCAAATTAAAAGAAATGTACCAAAAAGCTACTCAGCAGTGACCAGTCAATTTAAATTTCCTTCCAAAGAACTAGCACTAGTGTTTAGTGCAATTGGAAATACTCCACTTCAAGACTACCTAATTCCTCTTGATAATATAGTTCAACCAAAAAATATCATTTTCGCCTCCCGCCTTTCCAACAACCGAATTTGCATGTACCTTGCCACCAAAAATATCCTAGATGAGTTTTTAGATAACTATGGTCAAACCACTATTCGCCATAAGCCTTTTCTTCCCTCTACTCTACCTTGCATGATGACTTGTAGCAGAGAGTATTTATCGTTTCGGAGTATGTGGCCCAGATACGATGTTTTTCTTATTTTAATTGTGTTCATAAGCTTTCTGCCATGTCCAACTCGTCTTAACACTTCCTCATTTGAGACTTTTGCAGTCCAAGGAATCTTCAAAATACGTCTATATAGCCAACTGATACTGCATCTCAAGAAAGCCCATTTGTAACACCAAAATCCACAGGAACTCAGTGATTCTCAGAATTCTCAGAATACTCAGAACCCTCAGATTGGTCAGTGGCAGCGCAAATGGTTTCTATCGCAATCTAAATTAAGATCGCTAAAACCAGATACACGACATTGGAAAACTAGTGCTAGTATACGGTTTATTCAAACAGTTCTAACGCGCATACGTATAGGACACACTAAGATCACACACTTTTATTTACTTTCGGCCAGTGAACGCCCCCTGTGCGACCTATGTGCTACGCCTCTTACCGTCGTGCATTTGTTAATTGAGTGCCCAAAATTCCATAGAGAACGTTTAATAAACAATATACCACATATTGTACCAGATTTATTAGGAGAAAACTGTCCCGTAAAAAACTTATTAAATTACCTAAGGTCAATCAATATTTTGTATCAGATTTAATGTTTTGTTTACTGAGTAACGCCGCTAATAACCTGTTGGTGGATGCGGCAATGATTATTTTTAATAATAATAAAAAAAAAACAATACACATGAAATATTAACGGTAGGCAGTCAGCAAATTGAGAGAGTACAAAGATATACTTACTTGGGAACGATAATCACAGAAAATAACGATTATACTGCAGAGATAAGAGTCACAATTGAAAAAGCACGTGCCAACTTTGTGAAAATGAAAAAGATTGTATGCAGCAAAGATCTGACATTGGCCCTCAGAATAAGGCTAATTAAATGCTATGTACACAGTGTACTCTACTATGGAGCTGAATCATGGACATTAAACCGAAATACAATAAATCGACTTAACGCGGTTGAAATGTGGACATTTAGAAGATTGCTAAGGTTTCTATGGGTAGATAGAGTAACAAATGCAGAAGTGTTCAGGAGAATCGGCAGAGAGAAGGAAATGGAAAATACAATAAGAGAAAGGAAATTGGAAAATATTTCGGACATGTAATGAGTGGCGAAAGATTTAACATCTTGAGACTCATAATTCAAGAAAAAATAGAGGGTAGAAGAACTGTAGGTAGAAGACGCGTTTCCTGGTTGAAGAACCTGAGAGACTGGTCTGGTTGCAGCTCAAGCCAATTGTTCAGTTCGTTTACCACAAGTCCTAATTCACTGGCTTTATCCGCAAGCTTTGTAAAAAACTGGACCATTTCTCTTATACTTCTGCCCACTATTACTGTATCGTCAGCGAATGCGAGAATTTGCGTCGATCTATTAAAAGTAGTTCCATTCATTCTAATATTTAATTGTCTGATTGCCTTTTCCAAGGCAATATTAAATAGAAGACACGCCAACGCGTCTCCCTGTCTTAGACCATTATTAATGACAAAGAACGAGTTTTCTCCTTCAATTCTAACGCGTGAGCTTACGTTTTGCATTGTTAGTTTTGTCAATTTAACTAACTTATGTGGGATCCCAAAGTCTATCATTGCATTATATATTGTTTTTTTCACACTGTCCTAGGCTGCTTTGAAGTCAATGAAAAAATGTGTATCTATGTTATATTCTAGTGACTTTTCCAGAATTTGCCTATGTGCTTGACTTTGACTTTCCAGCAGTAAATCCGCATTGATATTGACCAACAATATCCTTTGTAAAATGTTTAGGTCTTTCAAGTAACACATTGCCGAAGATTTTATACGCAGATGCTAACAGAGTAATGCCTCTATAGTTCTTACACTTCAATTGATCACCCTTTTTATGCAACGGACATATTATTCCCTATAGCCACTCTTCTGGTATCCATTCATTCTGCTATATAAGTACTATTAGTTTATGGATTGCTGCATAAAAGTGATCACCAACTTTTTTTATACATTTCCGAGCAATTATTGATTCCTAGGTCTTTATTGTCTTTGAGTTTTAAGATCGTATATGACACTTCATCTCTTGTTGTCAACCACCCACTTCAATGTGTAGTTGACGTTGTAGATTTTGTTGATTTTCTATGTTGTACTCTCCTTCAATATCGTTTATATTTAGATGTTCGCTGAAATGTTGTGCCCATTTGTTAAGAACTGAGTTTTTACCATGTAGAATTTTACCGTTAGTGTCTTTTAGTTTTGCCCAATATTTTAACAGATTTCTGTAACACAATATCTCGTATATGTGGCAATAGTTGGTTAATATCTTCCTCTTCTTCTAAGTTTTTTGTCCTTATTTGGTCTTCTATTTGCTATCAGAATAGATTTGCAATGTCGGGATCTTTTAGTTTAATAATGTCGATTTTTTCTCCCCTTCTTCCGATCTCCTTTTTTAAATTGGATATTCTTTCTTTAAATCGTGCTTTAACTATGTAGATAATGATCACTATCTATGTTTGCTCCTCTAAAAGATCTAACATCTAATAAGTTAGAGCAGTGTCTTGAATCGATGATTATATGATCTATTTGGTTAATCGTTTTATTATCACGAGATTTCCAGATTTCCTTATGTATATCTTTATGGGGAAATCTTGTCCCAGCTATTACCATGTTCTTAGACATCGCAAAGTTTATGATTCTAAGACCGTTATCATTAGAGTCTATGTTCTTCTTCTTTAAGTTTCATCTTCTATGGAAGGTTGGAAATCATCATGGCTATGCGGACTCTGTTGACTGCCGCTCTAAAAAGTTCTGCACTACTGCATTCAAACCAATCCCTTAAGTTCTTAAGCCAGTATATTCTTTGTCTTCCCACATTTCGCTTTCCTCGGATTTTGCCCTGCATAATAAGTTGTAATAATGCGTATTTTTGCCCTCTCATCACATGTCCCAAGTACTCAAGTTTTCGTCTTTTAATAGTTAATATTATTTCCGCCTCATTTCTTATCCTTCTAGTAACTTCCATGTTTGACATTCTTTGAATCCATGATATTCGTAGGATTCTTCTGTAACACCAAAATTCAAAGGCGGCCAACTTATTCAGATGAACTTGTTTTAGTGTCCAAGCTTCCAAACCATAAAGAAGGGTAGAGAACACGTAACATCGAAGCATTCTCAGGCGTAGTTCTAACCTTATATCCCGACAACAAATAAACTTTTTAAGTTTAATAAATGATGTACGTGCTATTTCAATACGTGTCTTAATTTCTTTGGTTTGGTCTACATCTGATGTTATCCATGTTCCTAAGTATTTATAGTTATTAACACTCTCAATTGCAGTATCTTCTATAGTCAATTGGATATTTGCATGTGCAGATTTAGTCATGATCATGCATTTAGTTTTCTTTAAATTTATCTTCAGTGCTTACTCATGACAGCGTTTATTAAGGCGTTGCATTACGTTCTGTAAATCATTGTTGTTATCCGTAATTATTACTGTATCGTCTGCAAAACGTAAGTTATTCAAAACTTCTCCATTGATAGATATACCTTCTATTGAGTCTGAAAGCGCTTCTTGAAATACCGCTTCACTGTAGACATTGAAAAGTAGTGGGGACAGCACGCAACCCTGGCGGACTCCTCTCTGTATTTTGATATTTTCGGTGTACTGGCTGTCAACTCTTACCTTGGCAGTTTGATTCCAATATAAATTAGATATAATTTTCAGATCACGACTGTCAGTATTTTTGCTTTTTAATATATCTACAACCTTTTTATGTTGAACTTTATTAAATGCCTTTTCAAAGTCTACAAAACATAAGTACATATCCTGATTCATGTCCATGCATCTCTGAGCCAGCTCATTCAAGCCGAACAAAGCATCTCTTGTACTCATGCCATTTCTAAAGCCAAATTGTGTGTCACTAATCTCATATTCAAGAGTTTTAACAATTCTGCTGTGAATTATTTTCAAAAATGTTTTAAGTGTGTGACTGATTAAAGCTATTTGTCTGTGGTCTGAGCAAGTTGTTGAACTTGGTTTTTTGGGAATTGCTACAAAGGTTGATTGCAGCCATTGTCTGGGGATTGTGGCAGTCTGATATATTAGATTAAAGAGTTCAACCATTACATCAATAACATCTTCATCGATGAGTTTTAATAATTCGATGGGCACCTCATCTGGTCCAATAGCGTTACCCTCTTTTGTGTTTTTGATAGCATAGATGACTTCTTCTCTTAATATTGGTGGTCCGGTATCCTCGGTGATTTCTAACAGTTTTTCTCTTTCATCATTAAATAGTTGTTGAATGTAATTGGTCCAGTGACATAATCTCTCCTTCATATCAGTAATAATATCCCCTCGTTTTTGTACGCTTTCTAGAACCTGTCATTTCTTTGATTAACTTGTGTAAATTAAAGCTATCGTACTTTTTATCCAGATCTTCTATTTCCTTGCATCTGTCGGAGAATCACCTCTCTTTTGCCTCTCGAATTTTCTTTCTGATGTTTCTCTGAATTTCTTTGTATTTATTCAGGTCTTTTGCTTTATGTTTTCTTCGTTCTTCCATGAGTTCAAGAATTTCTATTGTCATCCAAGGTTTTATTTTTTCTTTAAGTGGTTTGAGGGTTTCTTTTCCAACTGACACAAGGGCATGTTTAATTTCACAAGGGCCTACACATAGACAAGAGTCTATGTGTAGGCTCTCTTTTCCGATGGTGGGCGAAAATATATTCTCTCTTCCGACTTTGGCATTAAAGTCTCCCATTATTTTGATGTCATTTTTTGGGCACTTATTATTTGGGCACATTTTATATGTATTTATGACAAATTTGTTGTTGCACAAAATATATAAAAATATAAACGTATCAAACTATTTGGGTCATTGTTTAGGCAACATATTTCACCCTGTGCCATACGAGTACGTATCATGCGCACGATGTTAATAAACTTTGTAAAAATGATAAATAAATTACAAACAATAAACATGTCATTGGATATTTGTTTTATTTTTGAGAGTCTGTTATGATCAAAGACATAAACTATGGTTGTTTTAATAATTTTTTTTTATATTTTAGTGTGCTGACTTGACAGACGACCTTATCGATATGCTGAACAACAAATTTTTCAATGTAGTGAAAATAGCTAATGGTGTTAAATATGCACTAATAGCAGTATGTTCTTTATCCCTGTTGGTCGTGGCTGGTATTCTTATAAGAAAAAAAGTAATATCACGTAGGAAATAAGTTAGTTATTTAACTTGTAAATAAAAATTTTTGCAGTAAAAATTTGTTTTTTTATTTATTTACAAAGCTGTATCTACAGTAATATTTACGTGAGTTCAACTAATTTTTTAAATGTCAAGTAATAAATCGTGTTAATACGGATATACTTTAAAATGCTTATTCCGTTATCAGATTATCAAAGCATTCTTCAATGCACGGCTAGATACAATTACCAATGTTGGGGCTGTAGTAGACTTATCTTGGCTGATGGTAGCTCTAAGTATTTCATTAATACTACTACTGTTTTCTAACTCTTTTCTCCCTGTCAAGAGTTATTCGAAAGACAAAACATTCATCATCGTTATGGCTTTCTACCTCAAAATCTGACTTCATTTCATCAAGGAGTTCATAATATTGTTCTGAAGCTATTTTCTTGTGGCATTGTAAATTAATTACTATTTATAACTGGGAATAAGCCACAATTAAAGATAAAAATACGTTTATTGACGTTTCAATTTCCAATTCGGAAATCGTTCTCAAAATACAAACAGTAAATTAAACAAATTTTGTTTTTTGTTACATAGTGAAAAAATTCTTCTAATAATTTAATTTTATCTGACTCATTTATATTGACAATTCAGACATACATTATGCATTTTAAAGTAGACGACTTTAAAATGATATTGCCAATATTGTTGAGTTGCGCTCCTGGGACGACTTTACTTATAAGATAGTTCATTCGATTACATGAAATCAACTTTAACTTGAGAATATCCGTCAAAAAAAATCATAGCATCTAATTCGTCTTTAAAAAGACAAACACGTGACATGATGACAGTAAAATTCTCCTGTTAGTGATTCCATAGTAAATTATGAGGGAAAAACCAGGAAAAAAACCTCATAATAGGATATTCTCAAGTTAAAGTTGATTTCATGTAATCGAATGAACTATCTTATAAGTAAAGTCGTCCCAGGAGCGCAACTCAACAATATTGGCAATATCATTTTAAAGTCGTCTACTTTAAAATGCATAATGTATGTCTGAATTGTCAATATAAATGAGTCAGATAAAATTAAATTATTAGAAGAATTTTTTCACTATGTAACAAAAAACAAAATTTGTTTAATTTACTGTTTGTATTTTGAGAACGATTTCCGAATTGGAAATTGAAACGTCAATAAACGTATTTTTATCTTTAATTGTGGCTTATTCCCAGTTATAAATAGTAATTAAGGAGTTCATACACTAGATCTGGATTAGCTGCAAACTTTTCCAAGTTCAGTGCTGTATTAGACGCTACAAAAGACAAAAATATTACAGTACTGATCTCGGCTATTCCGCGTGTGTGCTCTCAGCCGTTAAATTTGTGACAGCACCTTAAATTATGTGTATTTAAATAAAAACCTTAAAATATTTTGAAATATTTTTGAGCTTATCACCTAAAACAATATGTTTTCTAAATAACTTTACATTCAGGACCTTGTATAAATTCGTGTGAAGTGAAACCTACCTTTACTCACCATTACTTCCGACTCCTAACCGCTATTCTTCTCTATTCAACCATAGGTCTGAAGGGATTTCTCTTTCCTCTAGTTCTTTTTCAATTCCCTCTCTCCAGCTTCTTCTCGGTCTTCCTCTTTTCCTTCTCCCTTGTGGTGTCAACGTCTGTTTTGGAATCCTGTCATCTGGCATTCTCTGTACATGGCCGTACCATATTAACTGTGTTGTTTTTATGTCATCAACTATTGTATGCTTGACTCCCATAATTTCTCGTATTCTCTCATTTGGTATGCGATCTCTTCTTGATTTGCCTGCTGCTCTTCTCCAGAAGTCCATTTTTGTTGCTAGTAACAGTTTCTCTGTTCTTTGTTTCATTGGCCAAACTTCACTGCTATATGTGATTACACTTTTAAGTATGGTGTTGTATATGAGTTGTTTGTTCGCTTTAGATATTGTTTGGTCCCACAGAATGCCGTTCATCATGGATATGGCTTTTCTACCCTGTATGTTTCTGTCTTTTATAGCAGCATCGAGTGTTCCATCTTGAGTTATCTTCATATCCAAGTACTTGTATTCATCACAGTTTCTAATTTCTACCCCATCGTCTAATATAATGGATTGTTTTGTCCCTCCAATACACATAGCTTCAGTTTTCTTAATGTTGACTTCGAGACCCCATTTGTTATATTCTTCTATTAGCTTTCGAGTCATGTAACTCAAGTCGTCATGATCCTGGGCAATCAGTATTTGGTCATCAGCGAAACATAAGGTGTACAGTGTAGTCTCGTCATTGAGAGGGATTCCCATGCCATTACATTTTCTTTTCCAAAGCTTGAGTGCTTGTTCCAGATAAATTTTGAAAAAGGTAGGCGAAATACAGCAACCCTGCTTTAGTCCTTTCGTGACCTTAAATCCTTCAGATATCCTTGATCCAGTTGTAGCGTTTACGCTACTGACTAGTCCAATTTAAACCCCTCAAGAAATTTTTATTACCCGCCTACGATCGATTTTGAATCGACATTTTCCCCCACACGCGCTGTTATCGCTTTGAAAGGAAGATCGATTTTGTGCGGAAGCGAAGCGGTTAGTTTTGGTCAGAACTGATTGCAGCCACGCCAACCGGTGAAATTTTTCACCTTCAAAGTGACGGAATTGGAACAAAAAAATAATTTGGAGAAGAATAAAATAGAAATATTTATAATAATAATTTTTTTTAAATAAACAATAATCTAAAGAGTTCCACAGAAAAGGAAGATTTTTTTTGGCGTGTTGCAGTTCCATATTCCGTCACGTGAAAATATTAATTTCACTTTACTTGAGGATATTCTCTTGACAAGTCAACAAACGAAGACAAGGGATTACACGAAGAAACTACAGAAGAATTACGGTGCTCGTGCTCAACTAACGTTGTCCTCTCTTCGGTTGGTATTTGCCGTTCTGTGGTCTTTTGTCTTTTGGTGAAGGGTGAGATGTTTGGCCGTCATGTCCCTCTTTCTGGTGATTATTTTGGTAAGATTTCAGAGAATGCCAATAACTTTCCTACAATATCAGATAAGTTACATCGCCTAGAAGATATTCAGCATCTTCCTGATATTTATGTAGATGTTCGCAAACGGTTGAAAGCATCTTATGCTAGAAATAAATGCCAGTATGACCTGAGAAAGCGAGCCTTATCTTTCAGAGTTGGAGATTCCGTTTTAAAGAGGAACTTTGTCAAATCTGATAAAGTGAACTTTCAATCGGCCAAGTTATGTCAGAAGTACATACCTTGCACAGTTATTAAGGTGATTTCTCCTTTAATTTATGAGTTGAAGGAAACTTCTACTGGTAGGAAACTAGGAAGGTTTCATGTCAAAGACTTACTGGAGGATAAGACAGTAGGTCCACATAACTTGTCAGATAATTCGGATTCTTCATCTTCAGATGAAGATTAACTGGTCCCTTATCACTTCTGTTCCAGTTTGGTTTTTAAGATCTGTTTATCAATTTTGTTTACCTGAAAAAAAAATCATAAGATGTTGTGCTATTTTGCCTTCTATTTTTTTTTTATCTTATCTTAATGTTGGTTATTATCTTAGTTTATGGACTTGCTAATTTTGTTGTTTGTTTTCTCTTAAAAGTCCAACTGTATATCATAGGAGTACAGGATGGATATATGGGAATTTCCCCATCTTGAGTTCTGAGTTGAATAGATATTTACAGGGATAATTAGGAAAACATTCCAAATATTTTCTTTATTAGTGTTGTATAGTTTTGTGGATCATGACCATAAAGCTTATGCATTCACATTCACTTACTGTGTCGGTGTTTTAGCGTGGGTTCAGGATTGATCACCCTGGATGTGTGCCCTCACTTGGCTCAGAAATATATCAATACATATTAATTGTTCCTTGAGTGTCTCTTAGGTTGAAATTAGAATGTGTCACTTAGAATTGGATCAGTCTGATATTCAGCAGTAAGTCTGTTTAACTTGGAGGTAATCTACTATGCTATTATCTTTGAAAGTATTTGAGTTTTAACATATCTTATTGTATACTGTTTGTTTACCTGTCTCTCTACTAGTGATATGGATTGGTAGATGTGAGTTATCTTTATCTGTATCTTAATTGAGTTTATCTTTACCTTTATGGAGTTTATCTCATACCTGTAATTGAGTTTATCTCGTACCTTGACTGAGTTTATTTCGTACCTTTACCTTGAGTTTATCTCGTACCTTGACTGAGTTTATCTCGTACCTTTACCTTGAGCGTATGTGTATCTTTACCTTAATTGAGTTTATCTCGTACCTTTACCTTAATTGGTTTATCTCATACCTTTACCTTAAGTTAGTTATCTTTACCTTTACCTGGATAAGCTTATTTCTTATCTATATCTTATGAATATATATCTTGTCTTTATCTTGATTATAGAGTCCTAAAAATCTGTCCTTTACTGTTCTTGTCGTGAGTAAAGAATTGGAACACGTAAATAGTACAGTTTAGGTATTACAGTTAGGATCTCTTTTATCTTTTCTTCTACCAAGTGTATAGCTGGTAGAAGTGAGTTTTGTGCATACCCTCTACCATGAGTAGATCTGGACGTGCAATTATCTTTTACCTTTTGTGCATATCCTTTACTATGAGTTGGGATTGCATTTATCTTACTTACCTTTTTTTTAGCATACCCTATACCATGAGTATAGTGGGCTTGCTAGTATCTAGGCTTGTGCCTTTACCGATTGTGTGTTTTCCTACCGCTGCTAAATCAAGTAGGTGTATTGAATTATCTTTTACCTTGTTGTTGATATCCCGAACCATATATATGTTTAGGTTTGTAGTTTCAACTAGTTCTGAGTAATTAGGCCCTCATTGAACTCTATGGTGACGAATAGAATCGGGTCGCTCTAGTGTCAACGTTGGGTAAAGTTCATAGGACTTTGTTTGAATTTCGTTGTTATGAATGGTTCTTGTAGATATTGTGTTAGGGGTTGTTAATACACATATATAATGTAGTTTTAACGATGGTTGTTTTTACTAATACTTGAGAATGTAGATAAGTAGTGTTAAAAGTTAACTTGATCTGTAAGGTTATAGAATTAAACTTAAAATGTATACCTTTTTATTTTTTTTATCTTTGGTTTATACTAAATTAACATACATTATCTCATTAAAAAAAAAATGTATGACTTCGTTCCATATTTTTATTTCGTCCTTGATTTTGTTCCAATTCCTGAGCAAATGGTTGACTGGTGAGGAAAATGTTCAATTTTAACGTATCAACGTTCATTGTCGACCCAGCGTTAGATCGTTCTGCCACAAAAAAAAAAAAGTTCCTTTTTTTTTTGTTGGAGATGAGGGAGAATGTAGCGTTTACGCTACTGACTAGTCCAATTTAAACCCCTCAAGAAATTTTTATTACCCGCCTACGATCGATTTTGAATCGACATTTTCCCCCACACGCGCTGTTATCGCTTTGAAAGGAAGATCGATTTTGTGCGGAAGCGAAGCGGTTAGTTTTGGTCAGAACTGATTGCAGCCACGCCAACCGGTGAAATTTTTCACCTTCAAAGTGACGGAATTGGAAAAAAAAATAATTTGGAGAAGAATAAAATAGAAATATTTATAATAATAATTTTTTTTAAATAAACAATAATCTAAAGAGTTCCACAGAAAAGGAAGATTTTTTTGGCGTGTTGCAGTTCCATATTCCGTCACGTGAAAATATTAATTTCACTTTACTTGAGGATATTCTCTTGAGAATATTCCCTCAAGGATACTAGTAACAGAATCCTTAGATACATAGTTAGCAAACCCGTGGATTTTGCTGTCACCCAGAGACCAGTGACTGGTTGTGGCTTTTGTGACCAGGATTCGTCTTTACAGCCACAAACTGATGTAGCCGTGCCAAGAGGAGTTTTTCCTATGGACTTATAGTGCTGTAAAGATAAGTCGTTTAACTATTTGACCTTTTGTATTACGTATTACTTTATATTTACTGTTAACTGATCATATGCATATGATAAGGTGAATACCTTTATGATAATATTTTTTTGATAATTTAATTATAAAATATTCGGGAGGAAAAAGGGACACTTCATGTGTTATTAGGTTTTAACTAGGATTTAGAGAGTCTGACCAAACTCACTTTTTTTTTGGATATAATATTTTTGTTAATATAATACAATTTGATATTAAGAGGGACATAAATTTAATGTGGTTTGTTTTTAAATATTATATAATGAGTATGGAACAACTCATTTTTTGGATGTAATATATATATTTAATATAATTGTAATAGAGATTTATCAAGTTTGATATCTTTACAATATTGTCATTAGTACCTCATTTTAGTAGAACTAATTTAAATTTAAATGACTACCTTTTTGTTTTAAGACTTTGGCTACCCTACGGACTATTCTTGTTGTATACTAATATTTCATATTTTATTTGGCCAGTGGTAGTGACTATTCATTTGTTGAGGGGCTATTAGGTCCTATTGTATCTGTACACCATCCACTACCACTGTTATTTGGCTTTGCATTATATGTAAATTGTTTATACACATATACCTATATACATTTGTTTATAAATATATTTATTGTTGCTATTTTGAGTTTTATTTCAGTTCTACTAACCAGTATATAACATAGCAAAACAAGATTAATATTTAGTATTTTTGTATTTCAGAGTATTACCTCCAGATTCATTTGTTACTTCAAAATCTCAACTATCGTTGAGTTGGCGCCCTTCTTTTCTCTTCTTATTGTTCTCTTTCTATAAATTTATTCCCAGTGACCTTCTTTAGTTGTATCACGTTTGATATTACCAGGTCTCATTTCGTTTCTTGTCTCATTAGCTCAGTATCCTTGCTATCTGTTTAAATCTTTAAAGCCACAATCCAGTGCATTGAAGCTAGCCCGAACACTCACTTGAGATTTAGTGTCTCTTTGGCCATTTAAATTTGTTCCTCTGAGCTTAGCCCTATTTTTAGTATTTTTTTTTTCCATCACTTCTCTTTCAGTTCTTCTGAACTTTGTCAATTCACACATTTTATTCGTTTCACAGTTTTAATTTTTGCAGTCGTTTCATTATACAGACTTTGAACAGCTTTGATAAGACCATGCTTAATGTTGGTTTGCTGTAGGGTTGACCATAGTTTACTTAGGGGTACACTGTCATATGCTTTTTGTAAGTCTACGTACACCAGGTGAACTTCTTTATTGAAGGCTGTTTTTTTTCCCAATTACTTGCGTAATAGAGTACAGGTGGTCTACTGTGAATCTCCCAACTCTAAAACCAGCTTGCTCTTCTGCTTCGTAATCTCTATAGTCATTTTCTATTTTGTTCTTAATAAGTTTCCCATACATCCTACTTATTGTGCTGTTTACCGCAATTCCTCTGTAAGTTTCACAGTGATCCTTGCTGCCCTTTTTGTGGATAGTTGACATGATAGATAATTTCCATTCTTTTGGTAATTCGGCCCCAGTCAAGCAGTATTGAAAGAGTTTTCTTAACTGTTCCTGGAGTTTGTCTGCACCGGCTTTCACTAATTCTGTAGGGATGTCACCGGGACCAGGGGATTTTCCATTTTTCAGGGATTCGGTTATTTGTTCCATCTCTGATTAACTGATTTGTAATGGTGATGAATTTATACGTATACCTATCATGTTGTCTTCCATGTTAGCAAACTCTGGTCTTTGTTCTGTTAGTAATTTTTTGAAATATTTTTCCCATTTTTCTGTTGTTATTGGTGATACAACGTCTTTTTTTTATTATTTTTCATACTTTTAATCAATCTCCAACTCTCTGTGCTTCTTCTACCTCCTATGTAGGTGTTGATCTTTTGGCAGTTCTGTTCCCATGATTCGTTCTTTTTTTGACTTATCTTTTTTCTTACTTTGGCTTGTGCTTCTTTGTAAATTGTTTTATCGTTTTCTATTTTTGTTGTTAAAAATGTTTGGTATTTCCGACGTTTATCTTTAATTTCCTTCTTTATTTCTTCATCCCACCAGTACGGTTTTATTCCTTTATGATTTTCGTCACATTTCCCCAGTGCTTCTTCTGCTGCTAAATGAATTGACCTTTTGATGTGATCGTAGTGTTCTTCGGTACTTTCAAAACTACTCATTTCTAATTTTTGGTCTAA
Source organism: Diabrotica balteata (assembly GCA_918026665.1). Taxonomy (NCBI): domain Eukaryota; kingdom Metazoa; phylum Arthropoda; class Insecta; order Coleoptera; family Chrysomelidae; genus Diabrotica; species Diabrotica balteata. The sequence continues at coordinate 48,438,302 of OU898284.1, forward strand.
TCGTTTTTTATACAGTAGCTTTACACTCTCATGGTTTAAACTGTTTAGGTTGTACCGTACTTGTTTTATTAACTGATTTGACTCGATGTGCTCTTTTTCTTTTTCGTATCTGTTTGGGAGCACCCTTTTAACTTTTAGCAGATGATGATCGGTGCCACATGATGGCCCTCTAGCTACTCGCACAACTTGTATTTTAATAGAAGTATTCTGTCTTACAATGCTATAATCTATTATAGATTTCAGATTTCGGGTCTGTTGTGTCCACGTGTTGTGTATATCGCGATGTGGATAAAATCTATTTAATATTTTTAAGTTATTTTGTGTGCATGTTGTTATTAATCTGGTTCCATTATCATTTCTGATATTTTCACAGTGTGTTCCTACCACTTTGTTGTTCGTTGTTGCCATCCAACTCTGCTGTTGAAGTCTCCTAGAAGTTTAATCTACCTAGATGTTCCTACTTTTATAATTTCATCGTTCAGTTGTTCGAAAAATGCATCTTTACTGTTGACCAATGCGTCCTCATTAATTCCATATACACCTAGTACGGCTATTCTGCTTCCTTTTATCGTGATGTTCATTTTTATCAATCTCTGATTAATTGCTTCCCAAGAGGTAATATGTCTTCTTAAAGTTGTGCGAATAGCAATAGCAACACCTTGTTGTGCTCTTTGGTCTTTAGTTACTCCACTATAGAACAGGTCATAGTGACCCCACTTTTCAGAACCCATACCTTTCTTTTTAGTTTCTGTAACCCGTACCGGGATATCTATCTCTGCATTTTTGAGTTCTGACATAATTTCTGTTATTTTTCGGGAGATACCTTGCACATTCCATGTACAAAAATTCATTAACCGTTTTCTTTGCTGTTTTTGTCTACTGTGTTTCCAATTTTTTGTTACGAGGCTTTGGTTAGGGTTCTTAACATTGTATGTGTTTTATGAGTACCGATGAGTTGGCCCGGTGTCTCAACCCCCAACCTGGATGGCCAGGATTTTACATCAGAGTATCCTTCTCCTATGCGAGTTGCTTCCACTACAGCTAGAGAGTCTCACCTACCCTTCGATTTTAAACAAGCCCCAAAACCAGGGGGCTGCCACTTCCGTCCTCCAGACCGTTGTGAAGACCTTCTTCTCCGCCCTGGACGCCGTTGTGGACTTCATCCGTGACCCTGGACAAGGGACCCTTAGCAGGTACTAGTTTCCCGGGTCAGGAAACATCTGGAATCTGCGGAAGGCAGGGAGTGATTCACTTTCCCTGATAGGACTATCCAAAAAGACGTTCCTACCCGCTACCCATTCTTTACACCATTACACTTCGCAAAAACACAGAATATCAATAAAGCTGGTATTACAACCTCGAATACCAACGTAAATATGTCAACTAAATAAACCACGTATAATGAAACCGGTACTAAAATATCCAACACAATCATGTCGTATCAGTGCAAACAAGTTAATATAAAATTTTGACTCACATTTCACGTGTTAATAAGACCCATACAATTGTGGCGCCCTGGAACTAAAGGGCTATACTTTTTATCGAACTTTTTTTGAGGCATTGTGACTATGGTTGCCAGGTAAAAAGAAATCCATAAGGAAACAATTCCTGTAGTTGGCTGTATGCCATGTATCCCAAAAAAAAATTATTTAAAAATTCCTTTATAAAAGGTAACTATAATAATAAAAACCATATCGGAGTACATCACACAACGTTTTTGGAATAACTATTTCATCAACAGTACTATCCTAAAATAAGTATAACAACTTTAATTAAATCAAACGTGAAAGTTAAAATTTTGACCAAGGTTATTACAAAAGTGTGGTTAATACTGAATGTACATGTTTGAAGCCACTAAATACGTGGGTAATAAACCCTTTAAATGTAATTTGATAAACTTTGAGTTGCATCTTTAACCCTTTCAATGCGGAGTATCATAGTAGGATGTTGCCCTGTGCGGCAATATTTTTTTTAAAGTAAATTTTAAAAGTTTTAGTTTACTGAGTTGTAACGTCTTATAGGAAGATAGTTCAACTGATTTTAAGGTAATTTTTTGTAAAGCGCACCGGTGCGTCCGCCGCATTTCTTTAAAGAAAATTTAATAAAATGCGTAAAGCGCACCGGTGCGCCGTGATCAAAAAAATAAAAATGCAGACAAATTAATTTTTATTTCATAACCTACAAACTAGAAACATAACAGCGAAAAGTGTTACAACAGAATTGACAAAAGTTTTAAGTAAACAAATACAAATTTTACAAAAAAAATAACAATATTATTTCAAATTAGCAACATCCTTTGGCAAAAACATATATAATAGCGTGAATTAAAAAAACTTATTAGTTATCGTGATATTTCTGGAAGTAACTTCCTATGCAGAGACCGGGCTGTTCTGGACATGTTGTGCAGTGATATGGAGTATCTTTTCGTATATTATTTTTAGCACACATCCGACATTTTTTTCTCAGAATTCTGTTCTTATCATTTCGAACTGTCATTTTTGTAGGTAAATGTTCTAAGTTTTGATGTACCTTTATTTGTTGCGGCTCATCTGGTAACAGTTTTTCTAAAATTTCTAGACGAAACTGATACAGAGATAATTTTTTACCAGAGTACTTATTGAAAAGGCTATGAGAGTTTTGCAAATATAATTGAAACATGTGAATGCCAATTTTCTTATACCATCTTAAAGTTTTACGTAGCATTGGATAATAAGCACACATCTGATCTCTGTGATCTATTCCTCCCATATGTCTGTTATACATAAGTACAGGCAAAGGTTTTTCTACTTCATTTCCCCTTCTATTTGTTGTAGTTTTCATTATATTCTCGTATTCGGTTGAAATATACACCACATCCCTTTTATCTTTCCATTTACCTACTAAAACTTTTTTGCAGTACATACCTTTGGATTCTCCTTTTTTAAGTTTGCTTTTGTGACTTCAGATGGATTACCGATCCTATCCTTACGAATGGTTCCTGTACAGAAGGTATTTCGATTTAACAACTCTTTGGCTAGGGTAACACTATTATAATAATTATCCATGTATAGGGAATGACCACTATTCAAAAAGTTCCTCATCAAGAACAGCACAACTTTTTCTGTATCATTTTTACCACTTAGAGTATCGTTTGCACCAGCATATATAGTAAAATCCAACACAGTTCCATCTGTCTCCGTTAACATATAGAGTTTTACACCATATCTATGCTTTTTTTTGGAAGATATTGTCTAAAAGCAAGTTTGCCTTTCCAAAGTACCATTGACTCGTCCAAAGACAAATGCTTCCCAGGATAATATAATGTCTGCATTTTCATATTAAAATGGTTCATCAAAGGTCGTACTTTATACAGACGATCTGCAGGAGGTAGCTCAGTAGCTGGTACATTTTCACAAAAATGTAAACACCTCATTATTAAAAAATATCGTTCTCTACTCATATACCTAGGAAAACAATTTGAAAATAGCCTATGCTTTTTCCAGTAGTCGTTTATACGAGGCAATTTGATGGTTCCCGTGTGTAGAGTTAATGCTATAAAAATAAGTAATTCCGATACAGCTAGCGGTTTCCACGCAGAAATTCTTGAACGTTGTCCACTACTAACAGAGAGTACTTCTAGGGCATAATTATTAGTCTGCAATACTATCATATTTAACAGTGAATCGTCCACTAATAACCTAAACCACTCGTAAGGTTCTTGGCCAGGAGAATCTACTAGTAATTGATTTACTTTGTTAAATTAAATTAAATAAATTAAAAATAAATAAATTAAATTAAAAAAAAAGTATTATTCTCAATGTTATTTTCCAAAGTATTTGCTAATTCCTCTTGCACATTGTCTTCAGTTTCACTTTCCGATGATTCCCTCTCCGAATAATCTTCATCAAAAGCTTAAAAAATAAGTTTTGTCAAAATCACAAATTTTAGAAATTTATTTACTTACAATCGTCCAATTCATAATCGCTTTCAGTGTCTGAATTATATAAAAATTGCATCAGTTCCTCCTCCGTTACTTTTTTTGGATTTCTAACTTGAATAATTTTACGTTTTTTTATCCCTGAGGGACCAGCTTCACATAATTCTGCCATTATTGTAAAAATAGAACAAATAAGTCACTCACTGACTAACGTTTTAAACGATAAATAAACAGGTTATATTAGAAAATCCATTACTAGCTACCTATGTGAAACCCCGAAAAACGGATTTCACATATCAGCATTACATATATTTATGTAAGTGCGAAACATATTTAAAATACTTCTGATAACTGCGACGTTTTTAAATAAGCATATAAAAGTATGTGTTTCGAGAGCGCGCCGGTGCGCCGTTCGCATTTTATTAAAAATGAACAAAGCGCACCGGTGCGCTTTCCGCATTGAAAGGGTTAATAATTAAAAAGTATCATGTTTCAGTTCAAAATGAATTATTTCCGTGGCAACGTAAAACTACACTGAGGTGTATAATTGACTTTCTGGGCCGTACACTCCGATGATGTTTAGCTATTAGCAGGTAAATAGCCTTGGCAGGGCCGCTAGCTTCAATAAGCATAACGTGGCTACAGTTTTCACAAACTTGAGAATTGTAATAACGAAACATAATATCCAGTAGAACCAGATATACAAGTTTGATGATACTGGTGTCATCAATGTGCATAAACCCGGGACGGTACTTGCTAGCATTAAACAAAAACAAATTGAAAAAGTGACAAGCGCTGAAAGAGGCACATTAATAACAATGTGCACTGCAATATGCGCTAATGCGGCTTTTGTGCATCCATTTTTTGTATTCCCGAGAAAAATATTTAAGCCTTTTATGCTTACTGGGCTCCTCTGGGATCAGCTGGTGCAGTGTTTCCCTCTAGTTGGATGACGGGAGATAATTTTTAGAAGTATATAGAGCACTCAAACACGTGCGATGCAGTAAATAATTCCTAGTTCCATTAATTCTTGACAACGCCATTACGATGTTCGTGTGCTGAATCTGTGTAAAGATAATGGGACTATTTTATTGACATTGCCGCCCCATTGCAGTCAAAAATTACAACCGCTTAACGTGAGTTGCTTCTTTTCATTTAAAAGCTATTATAACCAAGGAGTTGATGACTGGATGCTAAATCATCCTGCCATACCTATGAGCATTTATGATGTTTGTAATATTGTTGGTACCGCCTATAATCGGTTCACAATTTGTCGATAGCTCACTACAAGTTTAACCCTAATAAGAGAACTGAAATACAGAGAGGATAGGTAATACCTAACAACCTACTACAAAAATTAAAAAGTTTCTTGCCATTTGTAAAAGATACATTTATTTAATTAAGGGGAAAGGCGCCAAATGTCGCCTGGCAAAATTTTCAATATGTTTTAAATGTGTCGATTAATTTCGAACCCGAAGAAAACTAATAAATACTTTTGAAAAATTTAAATGCAGAATGAAAGATTACATTATTACTGAGGGCAGAAAGTCCCTGAAAATTCTATAATGTTTATTTTAATATGTTATATAACAGGGGTAAAAATAAAAGAGAAAATATAGTAAAATTTTTAATTGAAAATATTGCATGCAAAAGAAACTTTTTATTTATTTTAATAAATATTTCATTCTGCGTTTAAATTTTTCAAAAATGCTTTTTATTTTTCTTAGGATTTGAAAAAAAAAATGGATACATTTAAAACACATTGAACAGGCGACATTTTGTGCGTTTCCCCTGTTACGATTACAACTACTATTACTTACCTTATATAATTACGATTAGAAAACCATTCAAATTCAAAATAAATAGGATCAACTTCGGAATCCGAGTCGTCTTGAGGGTTATTAATTAGCGGTTGTGCCTCTACGGTCGCATCAATTATGTTATCAAGATCCCACATTTTTTGTTCTTCTTCTATTACATGTCTTACTGCATCTTTCCAGTTTTGTTCTGTAATATGTTGTAAAGACTCGTATAACAATTCACGTACAGCTTGTATTTTATATGACGTATTTTTTCTAGCCACATAACTTTTCATTTGTGCCCAAATGAATTCAATTGGATTTATTTCGCAGTGGTAGGGTGGAAGTCTAAGGACTGTGATGTTTCGCTTTTCCGTCATTTTATCAACTACGTATTTCTTGAACTTAGATTTGTGTTGCCGGGCAATTTTTAAAAGTTCTGCTTTTACCATTCCATCTTCGTAAGGCAGATACTTATTCCGCAACCAGTCAAGAATATCCTGTATCTTCCACGCAGTCGTTGGAAGTCTTTCTCCTAGTCGTGAATGATAAGGTGAATTATCTAATACTATAATTTAATTTGGTGGTATGTGTTCAATTATCTGCTCAAAATACTCTTCGAAAACATCAGCTGTCATCTCCTCGTGATAGTCCTTTGTGCTTTTGGACTGAAATTCCATCAAACCATGCTTAAGAAATGCTTTTTCACTGCCAATGTAAGAAATTATTAATCTACTACCTTTACCAGAAGGTGGGGAAATACCAGTAGACCAACCTGACATAAAAGCTTGCCTTGAGCTTAATATATTTTTATCTGACCAATTTGTTTTAAAAGTATGACCTGAGTTTACCCCCGTTTCATCCTGGTAGAAGATTGGCCTTCCTTCAGCCCGGAATTTTCTCGTATGGATCTTGGATAATTTCTTTTCCAACATATTATCTCCTCCCGGTCAATCAAAATTGATTTTCGGTCTGATTTCTCCCACCGGAAATTTAATTCTTTTAAAATTTGCCACAATTTAGTTCGTCCGATATGAGGCGAATCCAGGTCGTCTTTAACTTCTTGTAAAATTTTGTTTAGTTTTGGTATTTCTTTTTTGAAACAAAACCATGAATTTTCCTTCGAATACCATGTTTGGCACATTTATCACTTTCAATAGACTTTTTCCCTCTCTTTAAGTGTTCGTTTGTGTTTGGGTTAGCTACACCGTGTTTTTTCTTTCTAATAGGAACCTATAGATAGTTGACTCCCCTACGCTGGTCATGTTGGCACAACTTTCGACTATGTTACGAACAGCGTTTGTGGGATTCTGAGAAACCAGAGCATCGTGAACATTCAGGACAATAGTCTTTTCTCTTGGTGAATAAACAGACTTACTGATGTAAAACGGTGTAAAACTTGATGATGTTGATGATGAAGCCATCACAAACAATCCAACAAAACGAGCACGAGCGAAAGGTACGTATATGTTCGTAGGTATATGGAATAAAAAATCATTCACGCACTGCATATAATTCGCAAAAGAAATATTCGAGACGATAATTACTGCAGTAGACCCGAAAACACCGACGATCCGTAAATTACATGCGATCAAAAACGTACTAAACAAAAAATTGTTTTCGTTCGTAATAAATTCACCCTTTTAAGTTAAGTTTCGAATATAAACTGAACAGACTAGGCACGTGGCCAAAACCGGCATCTTTATATCCATTATATTATTAAAAATCTGGTGAATTCCATCTTAATTATCTTCAACGAATAGTACCTTCGGATATGAATTCCAGGCTTTCTAGTAAAGTGATTAAGCGCGAAGATTAGTATTGAAATATCCAAAGAGATAAGGTATTCTTATTTACAAAATTTTTAATGGTTAAATTCTTATTTTTATTAATATAATATAATAACCAACATTAGCCGTGAAAGTTTTAATTGTTTTTTGCTAAATATATTAGTATTAAAATATTATTAATATTGATAAACATTTTGGAAAAGAAAATAAATGTAAAACGCATTAATTTTAATGAATAAACACCTCAGGAACGCATAGGATGATACAAATTTTACGACCGATTTATGACTTTGAGGCACATTTCGTGCTCTCAACAATTTGTGAATGGATAATACCCTAAAGCATTTACTCCTGTCAACATTCTCAACAGATTTAAAAAAAACAGGTATAGCACCCCTGAATTTCCCAATTTTTTCAAAGAGTGATTTTGTCATCCTATGTCACTGATAGGCCCAAAGAAAAGGAAAATGGAAATGGTAACGAATATAAGGGTAACGAAGATGTTCAGGATGTAGATGTTCAGGACGTAAAAGAACCACGACATGTCAGCTTAATTAATGGCCCATCCAATATAATAAGCCCTCAGCAAATTAGGACACATGCCAAAAGAAAAACCTTAGAAGCATAAAGAAGCTACAGTCAGCAATAATAACAGACACCTTCATAAAAGATGCCATAGAGGAACAGTATAAAGAAAGATTGGCTAAAAAAACACTTTCAGAAGAAAAAAAACAGAAGGCTAAAAAAGTTAAACGTCAAGTTTTTAATGACGACATTAGTTCGAACAGTAATGTTAGTAAAGAGATTTGCAACGATTTTAGCGATTAGAAAGATTCACATCAGAAAATCAAGATTTGTCTATTCAAAGTCATGACTATGTTATAGTAAGATACATGACAAAAAACTGTTAAACAGTATGTCGCTCAGGTTAGTAAGATAACTGAAGATGAATATAATATCTCTTTCATGAACAGAATTGTGGTAGAATGATGTAAATACCGTAGAAGCTAAAGATATTTTACTAAAGCTGCGCCCTCCTGCCATTAGTGGAAGTACAGCTAGTGCTGCTCGCCAGTTTGTATTCTCTGTGAATTGAGTTCACATTTTTCCTGAGTAAAAGAGTTTTTTTTATTAAAAATCCCACTATGGACCAGTATGATTCCAACAATGGACCATATAGTGGTTCATAGTGGCACGAGTGGTCCATAGTGAGACTTGTTGAATAACATTTATTATAAATAAAGGATTACTTGAAATTATTTTTAGTTTGCTTCCTTACGTCCATACCCATGTATAGGTACCCTTACTATAATTTACAAACGCTTAATCAAGGTGCTGTACACTTAAAAAAAAAACGTCCCACTATGAACCAGTTTACCCTACTCTTTCTATTGATAGGCTAAATAATTGAATATTCTTCTGAAATGAAAAGAATAGTCGACTACCGCTCATCCGCTCAGTCGACACACTCTTAATGTGAATGAAAACTTATTGTATAAACTAGATCTAATGTATTATTTTTATTATTAGTAGTAGAAATAAATATTTATTAGAAGTCAAGATAAGTAAGTTTCGAGATAAAGACGATTTTGTTTATTTTCGTCCTAATATCGGTCAAAGAAGACACAGGTTTAAAAAAAATTAACATTTATTTATGATTTTTTATGCTTTTCAGCCTATATTACATTAACCAAAAATAGAAATTTAAATAAAATTTAATGCTAAAAATAGGAATTTCAAAGTTACAGCACTTTTGCACGGAAAAAATTGTAAAAAGTGTAGACATATTTTCTGTTAATTGTTGTCCTTTTCTCGTATATCATCTTGGGCCAAAATCTTTTTATAAAAACTATGGTGGGCTTCTGGTATCATACCCGAATGGCAATAAATCATCGGGTAAGTAAAGAAAAAATAATCCCCAACAGAAATCGGGGTTTAGTATGGTATTAAACTTTACATTTAATAGATTCCAAGAAATCAGATAGCTACCTAGAATAAATAGGTACCTAATAAAACGGCTTATCGCTAGCGGCAATGTAATCTTTCTATGTTTGCACATGTTTCTGATAGCCACAATTCCTTGGCTTTGTAATGACAATGTCATAATAGGGTAGAAAATTTGTTTGTAAAACTTTCAATATTGTTATTTAAATTTAAAACAAAAGGACTAATAAAAATATGCAAATCAGGCTACCTTGAGTACAGTGATTAACAAAAGGATAGAAATTCACTACCTTAGTAAAAGCTACGTGGGGACAATATGATAAGACAATCGCCACGGAAGGTTAAATGAAGATTTAATACAATATGAGATTTAGTTTTTATAGAACAAGTTTTCTGAGAATAGATATTTTTAACCGGTCAGTATTGTTAGTAAACAAGTTTTAAGATAACTGATTTTTTTTATAAGAAAAAATACTTTTTAGCTGTAAATAATTAGTCTTAATTCATGTGTTTTTAATCCAATCTAATAAATAAATGGTAAAATGACATCGCACACATTTTATGGAAAATATAATGTCACACCACACACAGGATATAAACTTACAAGAATAAATTGGTAAATCGTAAATCTTTGTTGATTGTCTCGGTTGTTAATGGATTATGTAGACACGCTGTATATTAAAATTAAACACCATATATATATATATATATATATATATATATATATATATATATATATATATACATATATATATATATATACATATATATATATATATATATATATATATATATATATATATATATATATATATATATATATATATATATAATATGTTTAAATGTTGGATTAAATGTTGGTATAGGTATCGGAGAGGTGGTTGTTCTTTTGCTGGTAAGAGCAAACCATTAAAATCTCCGGTAAATGCCTAAATGAGAGTGACGAATGAGTCACAGCTGATCTAAAAAGTCAGCCAGCTCTACCAACGAATCCTACCTCCTACGTCCACGAAGACATAAGTCACGTAATCCCCGGGCAATATATGGCGTATTGTGAGAGTACGTTGTATAGCAGAAGGAGGAGGGTGAAAGGCGAGTTTCGGCGCCTTATAATCGAAACACACCAGCGAACCCTTACCAACCCGCACTGAGGCAGCGTGGTAAGGCACGCCTCACAACCCCTTCCATGAAAGATAAATTCAAATCATGGCCCTCATTCTCCGTAGGCCCAAATGGCCCTGAAATGGGTAGCTTTCGAGATCAAGCCAGGAGGGCAGAGGGTGCTAAGAATCTACGGAGTTCAAACCGCTACCCAAATAAAACAACAACACTTTATATAGCGACATATAACTGCCGCTCGCTATCAAATCAATCCAGACTTGTAGAACTGGAAAAAGAAACTGATCATATAAAATGGGACGTCATAGGAATCAGTGAAGTAAGACGGAAAGATGAAGAACTATTGAAATTAGAGTCAGGAAACACATTCTACTACCGAGGAACATTAACGGGCAGAACAGGTGGTATTGGATTCCTGATCAACAAAAAATGGAAACGAAGAATCGTAGAAATAACTAGTATCTCGGATAGAGTAGCCAGCTTAACTTTACAACTATCAAGGAGATATACTGTACAAATTATACAAATATACGCCCCAACAATTACACTCACTCTGACGAAGAAATAGAAGAACTCTACAGTAACATAACTGAAGCATTAAATAACAACAAAAGTCACTTTAAGTATTTAATTGGTGACTTTAATGCCAAAGTAGGAAAGAGAAACGACAAAGAACAAGTCATGGGAAAGTATGGAGTCGGTGAGAGAAATGAAAGGGGAGAAAGACTGGTTCAGTTTGCTCACTACCAAAATATGCCTATTGCAAATACATTCTTTAAGAAAAAGTCGAACAGAAAATGGACTTGGGTAGCACCAAATGGAATCACTAAGAACGAAATTGACTTCATTCTAACCAACAAGATTGCTACAATAAAAGACGTCAGTGTAATAAATAAATTTCAAACAGGCAGCGATCATAGACTACTCAGAGCAAAAATTGTTCTAGACCTAAAACTAGAAAGAATAAAATTAATCGCAAAACCAACAATAACCGGTATAAATATTAGTAATCTAGAAGAAAACTTAGGTCAGTATCAAAGGACAATTGATGACAGATTACATGATCAAATCGACAGCTCTCAATTAATGCAAATCATCCTTGATAGTGCCAAAGAAATCGGAGGCCCGCAAGAACAAAACGAACATAGGAAACTATCTAATAAAACAAAAACAATGCTAAAACAAAGAAGGGGAATGAAAGTAACTAGCAGCGTACAGAGAATACAATACACAGAACTTTGTAAGACAATAAGAAAAGGTATTAAGGAAGGCATAAGAAAATACAATGAAAGGCTGGTAGAAAATGCAATCGAAAACAGAAAGAACTATAAGAAAAAAGAAAAGCACTAATTATTGGGAAGAAGCAAATCGTGGCTCTAACAAACGAAAACACCAGAATTACAAACAGAAATGAAATAATACAACTCGTGACTAAATTCTATAGCGAACTATACAAAGCCCCTGAAACGCTTGAAGAAGCAATCAGTAACCACGAAGATGTACCAGAAGTCCTTCCGGAAGAGGTAGAATCGACAATTTCAAAAATGAAAAGCGGTAAAGCAGCTGGAATTGATGGCATAACAGTCGAACTGCTTAAATACGCTGGCAAAAAGACGTAGAACATCTTAGCAGGTGTATTTACGAACTGTCGAAGATCAAGATGCATACCAGACCACTGGAATACGGCAAACATAATTTT